>BLKR01000583.1:0-463874 GCA_011170035.1 Teleogryllus occipitalis
TAGCTTCAAAGTGGAGGAAGTGAGTAGGTCGCTCGCCACCGACCTTAGGGCGGGAGTGATCAAGAGGTTTGTTAGCCGGCATCCTCTGCACAAATGGCGGCGGATCTGAAATCCATAGGGGGAGCATGATCCCCTCTGTCAGGTTTGCCTAGGTTCCAGCGGCACTCATGTCGATAGCTTGAAGGTGCAGGCAGTGACTAGGCGATGTTAAACTCCGTGTTGCCGGGGTTGCTCGGCGACCCTCCAGTTGGGTCCCTGGCGTGTCGACCTTTGGGCAGAGTTGGGCGAAGGAGGTTCCTCGTATAAAAGTCCGACGGGGTCTAGATACCCACCTGTCAGGTTGCCTAGGTCCCGGCGGTGCTGACGTGAATTTCTTCAAGGTGGAGGCAGTGAGGCGACGGGAAGGGGTCCCCGAGCCGCACGGACCTTACTTCGGGGGGGCCCCTGATGGGCTCTCGGCTTCGTCGTGGCAGTGGCCCGATACACTGGGCAAAGAGGAGAGACGCGTTCCCAACGCATGCGAGAAGCGCAGTGTTTGGACTCCGATACTATCCTGGATAGCTAATAGTCCTGAGCTGGCAGGGCGGACCGACTCAGGCATTGTATGGGGAGGTTGGAAAGGTTGAGAGCAAACTGAATTTTGCGGGGATCCAGATTCCAACCTGTCGGCGTACTTGTGCGACGGCGATAAAATGGAAAAGCTTAGCTGCCTCCCCGGGGTTTGCGCCCCCTGGTAGAACAAGAATCTATGTGGAGTTGTAGACCTCGCAGGGTTCATACTGGTTCATCCCGCATGATCTCGAGTTATTCCGGAAATATTACTGCACATGTGCGGTATTGCCTCGTAAGCAAACTCGAAAATGCAGCTTGCCTCTCAATGTGTAAGGGAGACGTACTGTGCTATCTCTGCGGACATACCTTTTTGATTCTGAAACGGGCAAGAAATGTATTCTACGATCTTTGCGCTGTACTGCATGTAGTCCGTTATACATCTTTTCGTACGACTAGGAGTTTTTGAGGTGCAGTACGTTAAAAACATTACATCCTAAATGCCTTATTTCGCGGTACAGTTTTCGTGTATATTTTCATGAAGGAACTAAAACGAAACTTGAAGATCCCAAAGCAGAAGTATATGAAGCCGAAATATGTCTTTACGCGGTCTGCACGTTTTTTTGTACGACTTACCACAAGACGCCGCTAGAGGCTCTGCCGACACACAAATGAATTACGCCTCCGAGTTCATTCATTGGCTGCATTTGTGTTCATGCGTTCTGAGAGTGTGTGATTTTTAAATATTAATAAAACAAGCCAACATTGTCTCTACAAGCATGGTTGTGAATACGACATCATTAATGGGTGCTCAGAAAAAAAAACGCTCTGTATGGAGGAAGTTTTGGCTGCAGAAGCGACATTCAATAACCTCATACTTGCAAGAGGTAGTGAAATATACTCCCCAGAAAAGCCGAATACTCGAATCCGCTACGCCGATACACAGAATCTAACGACTCGCACCTAATCTAACCATAAAATTGAACTCTGACCGACCCTCTGGTCGTAAGGTTCCAGTCCCGACGGATTTTCTACACTAGCTAGATAGCTAGATCAAATTCAGCCGCTGTCTGGAGGGGAATTCTAGCGGCCGGCTGCCCTGATCGGTTTCCCGTAGTTTCTCCCATCAACATGAGGCGAATGTCGGAGCAGTTACGTGTCAAACGGGCCAATAATTGAGCGCGATCTTCCTTTCCTCTTTCATGTCCTATCTTAACCCCTTACTTATATACACTTACATGTACACTTAGACTTACATGCACCACACCACCACACATGTCGGGAGACCAATCGGGAGCTGATATCTTGTCTCGGCTGGGTGGTGCCTTGCTGGTAGGAGATATCTGGTTGGGAAAAAAACCTCTCAAGCGGACGTGTAGGTCAGCGCCGGATCTCGCCATCCAGCGGGGGCAGATCACCGCCTCCTCCAGCGATAAAAATGTACTACACTTACGGGATTAATCGCCTTAACATTTGACGCGCCCGCAATCACTAATAAAGCAACTAATCACAGAATTAAATGAATGGACAATTTCTCTGCAAACAAATCCGTTAGTGAACGATCTTGTTCTTGAGTCAACTGTATACTAGGCCTTTAAAAAATCGAAGATGCTAAATACTTTTCATGCAGAAATCATGCAGGCAGCACTGCACTTTCTGTAAGTCCAATCTGCACGAAAACTTGTACAAAACTCCTTTAGTTCAAGAAACGACGAATACTGGAGGAACAGGAGGCGGAATGAGCCCCGTATTGCAGGTGTTCCAAACTCAATTAAAAAACAGGGGTCATTTAAAGGCAATTGGATAACAATCACATGGGCCACAACGCATTTAAGTATTTTCTTAACATTTTATTTTTAAGTGGATATTTAGGAATGTGTATAGAACAATTAAGACACATTTTGGTAAAAATGAATTTAGGGTGATCACATATAATATAGCTTATTTTAATTTTAAAAAAATATTTCATTTAATGTATTTGTAAAACTATTTTTACTGAATACTTGCCAGCGAATTTCTTCTATTAGTTTTCCATTGTCTGGATTCAAATTAAATCTTCATTACGGCTGATAAATTTTTTATCATTATTTATCTAGCTCTATAGGCCGTTTTATTTAATTTCATGGACGAAAATAGTTGCTCGCACCATTCATACAGTGGTGTTCCATTCGGAGAACGACACGGGACAAGGAGCAAGGGACGAATTGTTACAAGAACGAAAGTTATGAATTTTGAAATGGATGTTCTTCGTGCATTTGTGAATGCAACTGAGGATTGGGGGGGGGGTATTTGAGGGTGCATCAACATCTAGGTCATTAGCGACCACTATTGGGGTTAACGGTATGCTAACTACGAAGATGAAACGATTTGGTGATGGTAAGGGCTGAAAGTACTTACACAAATACAACCATGCCCGAGGCGGGACTCGAACCCGCGCCCCTTCGGTCCGAGATCGCTACACTACTGCCTTACTGAGAATATTCTGGCTGTAGCATATTGTGCTTTGGTCTCATTTTATGTCTGAGCATCGTTGCCCGCATGAAATCACCTCGGGGGCCGCTAGTTTGATATTTAAGCCAAATTGCAAGGCGGAGAAAACGAAATTGGGTTCGCCTCCCACAGGAAGGACATTCGTTCATCGCCGCCTTGCGGGAAGAATGGAGTGAAAATTTGTAGCGAGCGGATTCGGAGAGAGTTCTCGCTGCGGCCGTGGGAACTGTCTGAGAACAATCGGTGGCGCGATCCTGTAATGAGTGAAAAGTCTTGCGAGCGACTAAGAGAGGCCTTTTAAAAGAACAGGCACAGGGAATTTAGCAGGGGAATTGTGCCTGATTCTTCTAGGAAAGACTCTTTCGGCGGTTTCCCCCCCCCAATAAATAGCTCTTTGATTTGTCTTATTTTCGTCAAAAAAGTGAAAACTGAATGTGACGTAAGGGAGGGGGGATGAAAATTTTCGCACGTTTTCTTGAGCTCTAGAATTCCTACCTTATCCTTTTACTTTTACGTAGGAGAATGGTGAATAAAAGTGCATACAAGCGACATTAGCAACATTTGAAAACTAGAAATTTTCACTTTCGAGTTATGGAAAACTTACTTGCATCGGTTATCAAATTACAGATTTTATTTTTAGTATATTAGCAATCCACATTCCCCGGCTCTACTCCTTCCACAACTAGAAAATAAGAGCTTTATAAAACGTGCAAAAGTTGAGGTGAAGAAAACCTTCATTTTATTGTTTTGATAAGTCCGATTTTAAATGTCTGAATTTTAAGATTTATCGTTGTATTTCCCGACTGGGCGAAAGAAATAGATCTATGTTTTTCAAGTTGAACATTGCGATGTTCTACCCTCCCTCATAACTTGGTCCAATTAAGAACCATATGTTGATGGTCCAAGAATTAACTTATCGATTTTCCGCTTGTAAGTGATATATGTTGTGTAAAGTTAAGTAAAAATGTACATGGCGGACTCTCAAATAGTATATAATTATAGAGAATTAAGAAGCGACGGCTTTGACAACTACTGCTGGCGACATAACTGCAGAATATGTCCATGCACTCGTTTCGTTAACGCATTCGTTTGTAGTTGGCTCACTTTTAAAGGCTTCGACAAAACCTCTTGCAATGTAATCGTTCCGGCGTTGCGCTCATTTGTATCGCAATCTGTGAATCTGGCGCTGTCTTGATTCTTTCGGTGTGTATTCCATGACATGTGGGTTCTTGAATACGTTAACTTGTGAAAGCCCTCCTTAGTCATTGTTAAGTACATGTGTTCGTGTGTGTTCGTAGTGAATTTAATTTGCTTGGATTTAATATTACATATTTCTTTAACGTTTTGAAACTTTTGAGAATGACTTCTTTGCAATACTTTCACAAAAGAATTTTCAGTTATTTAATATTGTAATGAACAATATGTAATTTAATTAATTATCATTAAATACATTGAGAATGGCACCAAGTATTTTTGTAAAGTATTTTATGAAAAAGTTATTAATCAATTAGGATGAAATGGGCTATTTTAGTTTGCGTTATTACAGAAATGCTATAGAACATTCAGGTAGTCCTGGAAGTCCTTTAAAATTTGGCATGACGAAGTAAGGGTGTCTCAACAGGTAATTAATACCGTTTACGTGTGTTTGTCTTTTCGAAATACAAGGCAATTGTATTACGCAAAACAAGAAATTTCCAATGAAGGAGAGCCAGCCAGGTACGTCGTTAGGGCTTTTTTGCACGTCTCCGTCATGCACTCCTTCATAAGTACAGTGACACACAAATACACACTATTGAAATATTTTTTGGGGGACATGTCTGAACCTCTTAATAGCGACCGTGGCGAAACGCCTGCTTGTCGAACTTGGGCGATGAAATCTCCCGCCTAACCTCGAATGCCACGCCCCACGACAGGGGCGTGCTCTGCGGTTGCAGAGAAAACGGGTTAACAAAAGGTACAGCTCATACCATGATATATGTAACTGTAACACTCCACAACTCCGGAACTAAAGAAGACATTAAAATGTTTTTGACGTTTTCCTTCTAAAACGGGTGTCGATTAGATCCTTATTGACCATTACAGACCTTTTAGAACCACACTGAATGAAATATATTACAATTTCTGTTACAATAGAATATATATATATATATGTATATATATATATATATATATATATATATATATATATATATATATATATATATATATATATATTGAAACGTACCCACACATATTGGCGTGTGCGTGGAATTTTCCACTACGTTTCCTCTATCTTTTTTAAATTAACCTGAAGATCAGATTCAAAAGTTCTTACTCGTAACCAATTTCCGAATTTATAAATAATTTGGGCGCCATGAAAAGGTTACACTTAAATCCCTGATTATCTATTAGTGGCTTTCGGATATATTACTAATAAATGTAAATCCCGCTAGCTCGGTCGACGGTTTCTTATGAAATAATTGTTGCTACTTACTCCGCAATCAATTACTCAATCTGCCATCCATACGCAATGGCGAGGAATGTGAAAATAATTCTGAAATGTCTAATCTAGGATTGCATGTAATGGCAAATGAGAATCGGCTTTCTTTCAAACTATGAATTACAAGTTCCAGTTGCACACCTAATGCGGAAATATTCTAAGTTCAAGTTCAGTGTTCACTCTCACGAAATATCACAAGTCCCGACTTTATAATTAAACTCAAGAAATTTTCTAAGTTCCACAAATTTCACTCGAACTTAATAAAACGCGCAAACGATCCGCTCACCACCACAACTCGAGACGGAATGCCCTAATTCCCAATCTGGTCAACCCTTCAAAGCTCGCTGTGTTTTTCTCTCTCTTGTTTTGACAAACTCCACGATACAGCCGCTGACGTCACCCTCATTATCCTATTTTAGAACCAATCACAACCTCGTGATCAGTATGGTGCACCCTGCACCTGCTTCTAAACAAACTCGTTGTTTCGCGTTGCTACGGTGCCTTCTGCGTGTTTACCTCCCAGCTCTCACAGTTACTAAGGTGCCCCCCGCACCTGTCTCAGGACGAACTCTCGTTGCTACGGTGTCATCTACGTATCTGCACCATAGAAACCCACGTCTTTTGCAATATCTACAATATTTCGACCTTTATTTGCCTAAATAAATGTCCGTCATTTTGGTATGTCACAATATATATATATATATATATATATATATATATATATATATATATATATATATATACACACACACACACACACACACACACACACACAGAGTCGACCCCGGTTGTAATGAACTCTGATATAGTGAAGCCTCGGATGTAGTGAACTTAAGTCACTCACTTAGGTCCCATTTCACTTCCATTACAAATAAGCATAAGAAGATTCGGTTATAGTGAATCTGAACCTCGCTTACAGTGAACGTAGGAAAAACAATGTCCTGGAAATTAATTTCCATCTGGAAAAGAATGAGTCCTCTGCCACAGATTCCAACTCTAGGCAGCTTGAAAAAAAATGTCGTTCGCCAAATGCCACACTCTAAGAAGTCTCCCCTGAGGTAAAGGTAGCGGACCCGGAAATTGGGATCTTACTGAAGTCCTTATACCACTCAGCAAACATTTGAAAATAATTGATTTTTTAAGGACAAATAAAATATTGAAATTTTCAATTCGTGATGTTATATTTTGGTGAATCCCTATATTAATAAAATCAATCGTTATGGAGAAATTCTATTTAATTTTGACATCCTCGGATATAATGAACCTCTGATAAAGTGAACCAAAAAATTAATAAGTACATTGATTTAATAGGTATAGAGCACTTATAATTATATATTGACGATCGACAAGATTAATTTATTAGCGATTTGAATATAAAACACAAATCGTCTTCAATTAGAACTTGAATTATGCTGTTACTATTTACATTTTTATTCAAAAATAATATAATTGATAAAATTAAAAACCATACTTGTCTTTGACACTTTATTAGTCTACTTTTTTAAGGACCAAGTCTTTTCTTGTACTATCAATGTCAGTAGCACCACATACCTCTTGCACATTAGACAAGATAAGATTGGTTCGCCTTAAAGTACTCACATCGAGTGAAGTGGCCCAGTGCGTAGCGCGCTGACTTCGCATTCGGGAGGTCCGGGTTCGATCCCCAGGCCCGCCATCCTGCTCGGTGTTTTCGTGGTTATCTTCGGTCATAAGGCGAGTGCTGGGATGGTTTCCGAAGGCCACCATTACCTCCCACCTCCACCTCTCCCCACCCGTCATCATCCTATTAAATAATAATAATAATAATAATAATAATAATAATAATAATAATAATAATAAATTACAAGAAAAACGTCTGAGAACTATGCAGAAAGCTGCTTTACTTGGTACAGCGAACATTGTCAGGTAATTTTTGAGTCTTGATTGAGGGATAAATAACCAGTGAAGATAATGCACCACTAGAAGGTTGTGATATAGTGTGCAAGATTAAAAATTGAGAATAATTGTGAAGTGTTCTGTAGACTTTATTTTCTTTGTTTCTCCATAAACATTGTACAAACAGGTTTTGTCTTAGGCAGGATAACCCCGACATCTTTTGTATTTAAAAAAGAAAAAGTATAAATTAATAATAATAATAATAATAATAATAATAATAATAATAATAATAATAATAATAATAATAATTAATAAATAATACGCCGCCTTCAGGGAAAGCAGCTGGAAAATACCCTGATTAAAAACGCTTCCCAAGAAAACCCAATTGAGCCACCTAACTTCTGTCTATGGAAGAACAGGATCTAAGAAGAAGAAGAAAGTATTCATTGTGGATTATTTATTGTGAAATTTTTCCGCGCGGGGCGGGCCGCCCCTGCCACCTTCACTACGCTGTGTTATACTGCGTGTGCGCTATGTATTTTTACCTATTTTTTTTAGTCACAAATGTAAAAGAGACTATGCGATGAGGTTTTGCACTGACAAACATGTTACCAGCATTGATAACGAGCGAAAAAGATAATGGCTTGGAATCAGGAACTTAAAAGTTGCAGATTCGATCCCGGCCTGACACTAGAAACTTGCTGTGTTAAACATCAGAGAGTCTGTTGCGCTTGCCAACTGCTCTTACCGGTTGATTTCGTGGTTTCCCTGATGATTTCGAGATGTTTGCCTGGTCCTTGAACCGCTCGCGTTCTCATTCTCTTTCTTTTCTCATCCCTAGCCACCCATCCCATCCCATCCCATCCCATCCCATCCCATCCCACCTCATCCCATCCCATCTCATACTATCCCATCCCATCCCATCTCATACTATCGCATCCCATCCCATCCCATCCCACCTCATCCCATCCCATCTCATACTATCCCATCCCATCCCACCTCATCTCATACTATCGCATCCCATCCCATCACATCACATCCCTTCCCTTCCCTCCCCTCCCCTCCACTCCTTGCCTTGCTTGAAAAAAATCCTTAAAACCTATCCCTAAAATTTACGGAGAATTTGGCGTGCATCCCTAATTTATCTGGGGGTTTCTTTTCAAATAATTCTCTCGAATGCATAACTAGGGGTCTCTAAATGTCTGTCATGGACAATTTCAAGGACCATACAGAAAATTTTGTATGTCGAGGCTTCATTGTTGAACAGCCATGAGCTCGTGCATATTTATCAGTGGCGTGTGGTGATATTGTTTTCTAGGGAAGCCAATTACTTTTCAAATGGTAGATTTTTAATTATTCACGTCGAAAAGACGGCAAATGGATAATTTAAACACTGAACCGATAAGCACATGCGGAGCCCACCACACGCGCGCAGTGAGTCACGTTGTATGCAACTGGCGGATTGCTTCCAATGACGAGCTCGACTGAATGAGCCTGCGCGCGCCCACCACACGCACCAGCATATGTACTGATCACAGCATTCCCTATGACACGCTGGATGCAGTCAGCCCAGTGCTTCCAAAGAGCTTTACAGGCGAACTGTACCCTATCTATTGGTGACAATAATAATGACGTGCCAATTTTGAAAAGATAAGATTGAACGCGCCCAATTTAAACTGTTTTGACTTGGATTACATGTAAATATTCTAAATTACTAGTCAAGTGGTATTAAAATGGAAGATATCCTTGGCAATGATAGGGGAAGCAATGCTTCCCTTGCTTTAGTGGAATAAACGCCCCTGGTATTTATTTAAACAGTTGAAAAAAATTGAATTTATGCTACAAATACATTACCAGTTCAGGTTGAAACCTGTTTGTCTGCTTTGCGTCCGTTCAACTAAATTCATTTTCCAATTTTCACTATAAGTTACTTCTTTTAATGTCGGTTTTCCTCGCAATAGCTCAAGCACCACCTGAAATACCATTACCTATCACGAGTGGTACGTGTACCACCGTCCGGTAACCTCTGATCTAGAAAGCTCCTGGCTTCGAGACGAGCGATGGGTTGAAGAGTTCTGTGACGTCATATGAGTCGAAGGGGAAGATCTCTCTGTGAGTCGAATCTTTGTGTATCGGAGCCTTTGACAGTGATATTGTTTGCCCAGCTCCCCCTGTTCTGGACCGAGTTATGTTTCGGACAGCATGCTTTCTCGGGTTATTAGCTGCGACACTGAAGTGAGATAAGCGTGGAAAGTGATGTCCCCGACACGTTAGATCCCTTGACGGACAGAGCAAGTGCTTCGCCTCTGGCAGACAGCCATCTGTCGGGAGGTAGGGGAGTTCAACCTCATTGACAATGAAGGCAGACGCTTGGGGATACGTTATTTCACGGCACCATGTACGACGTTTTTCGTTCGTTTCCCTGAACCATTGAGCAAATGCTGAGATAGCCCCTTGTTTTTCTGATGGACCCTTCACTACGCGGACATTTTGTTGAGCTCTCCTTTGCTGGTTGTGGAAAGTGCAGAGTAGAGGATGTGGGATGCTTCTTTGATAGCAATGTTTAGTCCCTTTACCGATGTGAGACGTTTTCGCTTCGATAGCGAACATTTCTAGCTTTTCGGGTGTCGTTAACCTCGCGTTGATGCTATTTTTATTCGGCATTCAACAATGAATAAGGATCTCCAGCGGATCCATTCCATTCTAAGCACAGACGTAAATAATTTCTTGCATGAAATAAAAATAATGCAATCTAAGCGTGTCCTTCCGTTATTCACAGTTAGGCCTCTTCAGTTCAGAATTCGGTTGATTGGTTGTTTCAGGGCCCAGGTTTCTTGGACAGTAGTCTCATTAATGTAGTGAATGTTTTATCTTGAGAGGTCCTTCCTTCCTTTGTGCGACGTTTTTATGGATGATGAAATCCGGCGCCGACACGCGGCTTGCGGGGTTTCCCTTCTCCAGGTATCTCCCTAGAGGGGCACCGCCCCAACCGCGACAAGCACGAAGCTTCTGACCGGTCTTCCGGCATGAGTGATAGTGTAGTGCGTGCAAGTGTGTGTGTGTGTGTGCGCGTGTGTGCGTGTGTGCGTGTGGGCGTGTGTGCGTGTGGGCGTGTGTGCGTGTGGGCGTGTGTGCGTGTGGGCGTGTGTGCGTGTGGGCGTGTGTGCGTGTGGGCGTGTGTGCGTGTGGGCGTGTGGGCGTGTGTGCGTGTGGGCGTGTGTGTGTGTGTGTGTGTGTGTGTGTGTGTAAGGGGTGACGATAGGACAAGGGAAAGGAAGGAAAGATCGCACACGGCCTATGACCCGTTTGTTAGGGTACTGCTCCGGCATTCGCCTGGTGTTGTTTGAAGAAACCACGGAAAACTACCGATCAGAGCAGCCGGTCGCTAGAATTATCCTACCAACAGTGATTGAAATCGATCAGGCTATGCAACTACAGTACCGGCAGCGTATAAGCGACTCTGACAGTTCGATGCGCTATTGCCACACATTACGGCACTCGTGGCACCACCAACATAACAAATAAATTAAACCTCGTAACATTAACACTTACTGACAGGCGATGACACATCTTGATGTCACGTTCATAACTTTCGCCACAACCAACCCTTATCGCCTCCCAAATGGCGTTGAAAACTTGATGCGTGAGCTTCTGGTGGTTTCGTTCTCTGTTGAGCCTATCCGCAATGCAGTCGCAACTATACCCACAACATTGTCGAGAAGTAATAATATTCCGCCGTTCACCTTTTCTGCCTCGAAATATTCGCGAAAACATACAAAAATTCGCGATTCTCTTTAACGCTACACATTTGCGCGATGTATGGGACGTAGCCCTCACGAAACTCTCGGCCTTGGACCAATGAATGCACTGGGCGCTCGGAAGTCCCACACCAACTGGCCTGGCACGCATCGGCAAAGTACATTTCATTCGCACTGATACTGCTGATGACAGGGATCTGCGCGCTTCTCGAGCGACTTCGTGTGAGTCAGATGAGCGGCAACACTGAACCCTGGCTGTGAGAAAGTAAACAAATCCTCGCAAGCTGATTGCTTCAGAGCAGGTCACATGACGTACCACAGCACGTGGCGAGGTAACTGTCAGAGTCGCTTAGACGCTGCCGGTAATGTAAAGTCGAAAATCCGCCGCCGTCGGAACTCTTTAACTGTATGACCTAGTCCGATTCGCTGCCGAGTCAGCTGCAATGCGAGCTCTGAGCTACTTGAGCTGGTGGTCCGGAAGAAGTACGTTCACCATGAAGGAGATAAACACCAGTGGATCCATTCCGCTTGAAGTACTGACATACATAATATTTCTTACTGTGGAATTTAAATGAATTAAAAATAATATGATAACCTGCGTGTGTCCAGGTCCTTTCATTGGTTAGTCTGATTCCATTTCATCATTCAGATCAAGTGAGGCATCTTTTGATGCTTCTCAAACTGCTGGTGGAGATCTGACGGATTTTTTTTCAGAACCTTAGTGAACATTCTAAGAGAATTCTTGAAAAGAATGTTTAGGGGTTAAGCATCTAAAACTCACGTGGGAGGAGGGGTCAAGACACTTGCACACAATGGTGAAAAACTATGAATTACTACGCTGCCTTTCCAGCATCCTTTCCAGCATCTGATGAACTTGATTACTCAGACTGATAATATACCTAATGTTGAAAAATTAACTAATATTTTTTTAAAAGAATTTTTATCTATTCTTCTTTATGCATCTTTTAATGCTAAAGTATGGCTGAGCCAAATAATTGTATTACTCAAATGTTTTAAATTGCTTTTGCACATTTATTACAACACAAAACAAATTTAAAAATTGTCACTGAAGGCTTCACATATAGCTAGTAAAATAATATTAATCTACTTTAAAAATATTAATTTCTGAAGTAAAATTTTAGCACATAATTGTTTCCTTGGTTTGATATGAAAGCATCAGTAAAACAAACAAACAAACAAACAAACAAACAAAAAAATCACCAGATAAGCCCTACTATGAACTAAGTGTGATGTTGTACCATTCTTGTACTTTTAAGATATCCTGTCACAACTGTGATAATGTAAATGTTAAAGCATCTGATGATGTAAATGTTAATCTGTTTTGTAAGTTACTATGTAATTTGAATTCCTTGAAAGTTCAATTTTGGTTTCATTATTGGGCATATTATTTCACAATGATTTAAGTATTTCAATGGTTTCAGAATTTTGCCTTCCTTTGCCTAAGTTCATTAAAATAATGGCTAAAGTTTTCTTCATATAATATGTTGAAATTTTGAAATAGAGTGTTTTCAAATGTGGGGAGTTACACAAGTCAAACCTTTAATTTGTTACTGCCAAGCATTTTAATAAGCTTGAAAACTGCTCTAATTGTGCAGTTATTTGTATGTTCTTTTTTGGTTAATATATTACCTATAATTTTTTTATTTCCTTTTTCAGGCAAGAATGGAGGTTGATGATCTATTTGTAGATCTTGCAGATGGCAAGAAGCTCCTCAAACTTCTGGAAATAATTTCCGGGGAGAAGCTGGGAAAACCCAATAATGGAAAAATGCGTGTACATAAAGTGGAAAATGTAAATAAAAGTTTGGCGTTCCTTCACACTAAGGTATGTATAATGAGCCTACAGATTTCGGTTTTTTGGAATCAGTCAACAGTAAAAGATTTCATTCGTTTTTAGTAAATGAAATTTTGTAGATTATAAACTCTTAAGTATGAAAATTATCACTACCTGCTTTGATGAATCAATCATATGATTACTACACATTGCTTATATCGCTATTATGATTATTTATATTTTGCAATTAGGTTCATTTAGAAAGTATTGGTGCAGAAGATATTGTGGATGGAAACCCTCGCTTAATATTGGGTCTAATCTGGACCATAATTCTACGTTTCCAAATCCAAGAAATCGAGATAGATGTGGTAAGTAGGTCAATCTTGTGTCAAATGTTGATTGTGCTTGTATATTGTCTGAGAAATTTACAGAACATTTATATAAAAATGTTTCTCAGGATGAAGAAAATGAAAGCAGTGAAAAGAAGTCTGCTAAAGATGCTCTATTGTTATGGTGTCAACGCAAGACAAATGGATATTCAGGTGTTAATATTCAGGACTTTACAGGTAAGCTTAGTAATTTTATAAGAAACCTGCGACAATAAGAACTGTTATGAAATAGTTTATCAAGAGGATTGAAAGTGATATTGCCTCTTCCTATCATGAGTGGAGGCGTAAAGCCAGGTGTGGTGTGTAGAACCAAAGGGGGTTAGAGAAAGGGCTGGAAATGGGAGTGGGCATCTGCTAATGCCTACTTTCTGCCATCACTGTAACAAATTCTGTGTTTCTTAGCCCTTCAATTCCCATTCCAATCACTCATGCTGACCAATTTTTTGTTGTCCAGATGATAATATCTGCACCTACAATGTTAAATATAATGTAATATCTAATAATGTAATGATGAATTAGAAAATACTGGGGGAGAAAATATATTATATTTTAATTTAACTGTTTGACGAGTTCTGTTAATGCTCTATTAATTTACAAAGCGAACTCTTTACAGGATCATGGAGGAATGGGCTTGGATTTAATGCCTTGATCCACGCACATCGACCCGATCTCATTGATTACACCTCTTTGCATCCTGCAAGACACATTGACAACTTAAATAATGCATTTGATGTGGCCAACACAGAATTAGGAATACCTCGACTGCTTGATGCTGAAGGTAAGAAATTTTTTGCTTTGAAGTGCAAACTCATTCAATTTGAAAGAAGTTTTATTCTTATCTATTTTTTAAATAAGGAAGTAATACAGGTGAATAGCAATTTAGCAATAAAAAGTTAATATATTATGATAATCATCACCAGCCTTAACTTTCTTTCCTCGTGAATTCTAGTCTTCAAAAGGATAGGACTAAATTTAGAAAAATATGTGTTGTCTCAGAATACAATAATGAAATAATTTGTAATACTTCAATATTAAATGTATTATAAGTTTTTAATTCTTGAAAATTTATTCTCACAACTACTTTTCAGATGTTGATCAAAGCCGTCCTGATGAAAAATCCATTATCACCTATGTTGCCTCTTATTACCATACATTTGCTAGGATGAAAAACGAAATGAAAAGTGGTAGACGAATTGCTAATGTAAGTATTACTGAAGGGTATTTCTCCTCTAAATTATTAAATTCTTCTAAAAAAGTCAAGATATAACATAATTTTAAATAACATGCTGCTGAACTAAACTTTTTAAAACAAAGTTAGATTTTGAACGCTAATCTTTTGTCTCTAAGAGGGTGAGAGAATTGTCCCACCTGAAAATAGTAATTACAGGTAGAGTGAGAGCAATTTCCAAATGTAATGCCTATCCTTGTGCAGAATAATTTATTATTTGTTTCACAATCACTATCAATAGTGCTTCTAAATGAATTGTTGATGTTGTTTCTTTTTTATATGTTTATTACTTAATTGTTGTTACAGAGTTGTAGAAGGATAATCTAAAGTGTGTGTTTTTATGAGACATCAGTTGCACAAAAAATGTCCATGTCTTTTGCAGATTGTTGGACAAATGATTGATGCAGACAAGATGAAAGTCCATTACGAACAATTAACCACCGATTTATTGGAATGGATTCGACAGAAAGTATTGGAATTGGAAAACCATAACTTCCCTAATTCGTTAGAAGGAATTCAGAGAGAACTTTTAAGATTTAAACAATACCGAACCATCGAGAAGCCACCAAAGTAACTAATCCCTTTAGAATTATTAATCAGTCATTTAAAAATATATTTACCTTTGTTTTAAATTGTTTTTACCAAATATTTCATGAAAGTGGCTCCAATTCTCGAAATTACATACATTTGTGTATTACAATAGGTTTAGCATTTTGTTGTTGTTGTTGTTGTTATTTTTAGGTACAAAGAAAGGAGTGAAATTGAAGCTTTGTATTTTCATATTAATACTCAACTTAAATCACTGAATCAACCAGCATTTGCACCTCAAGATGGTCAGTTAATTCACGACCTGGAAAGAGCTTGGGAAGGATTAGAACGAGCGGAACATTTACGTGAAGTAGCTTTGCGTCAAGAACTTCTTCGGCAGGAGCGCCTTGAGCAACTCAATTATAAATTTGAAAGAAAAGTAAGTAAACACTACATAATATTTCCAATAGCTACTTTTGAAGTTACTCTCTTTGTTTGTAATAATTAATTTGTTATAATCAATATATCAGTACTGTAAATATTTCTTTAGGCCAAGTTGTATTTGAAAGAAAATTTAATATCCAGTATTTCATAAATTATCAATTCAAGGGTTTGGGTCCAATACACAATAATAATGCTTTCAAGTTACTAGCAGGTGAACTTACTAGTTTACAGTGTCAATGGGTTTCTTAAAAATGACAACTACTGGGAGCCAACTGTGTACCATAAATTAAACAATTGGAATTTCACAGTGCTTGTGCTATAAATAGAAAGAGCCAAAAATCGTAAAAATTACAATTTTGAGGGTTATCATCTTTCAGGTTGAAGCACTTGGATTTCAGATTGCTGAGGCTTATTTAACATCTGGTGTGATTTAATTGGCAGTGCAAATAGATTTTATTACACAGAAGCAAATATTTCTTGAATTCATTAATTTAAACTATGGTTTCCTGGGTTTTGTTTTGTAGAGTGTCCTTCGGGAAGGCTACTTGAAAGAAATGATCCAGGTTTTATCAGATCCTCGCTATGGTAGCAACTTAAGTCAAGTGGATGCCACAGTTAAAAAACATGAAGCAATTAGTGCTGATATATTAGCTCGAGAAGAACGTTTTCATGATCTTACTGCAATGTCAGAAGAACTTGTACGTGAAAATTATCACAGTAAGGAAAGAGTACAGAAGCGCAGTGCTGAAGTATTAGCTCGTTGGGCAGAACTTTTGCAATTGTTGGATAAGCATAAGACAAACCTCACTATGCAGAGCAACCTAATGGGCACTTTGAGAGAAATTGATACAGTTATGGCTACCATAGCCGAGTTGCAAATGAATTTCCAATCGGGGGATGTTGGTCAACACTTATTAGCTGTTGAAGACCTTCTCCAGAAACATGCTTTAGCTGAACTTCAAGTCACATCTTTAGGAGAAACCCAACGAAGATTGGGTCGTCAGGCTCAGCAGTATGAAGGCCAAGGTGGTCGTGAAGGCGTTCTTCTTCAACAGCGATTGGAGCAAATGAATGCTGAATATGCCAAGTATGATTTAGTTTTATTACTTTTAAGTAGTAATTAGAAAGACTCTAAATCTTTCAGAAGTTAAATATTTATCTTACTGGACCTTTCTTCAAAAGCTAGAATTTAACAAAACATTAAAAGAGAATTTGTATGAAATATCATTTGCTTCAAATTCAGAAATTATCCAGGTAGTAGCAATTCTTTTATAAACCATAATAAACATATAAAACATCTTTGGATGTTTGATATTGATTGTTATGCTCAAAAAATGAGCACTTTACTCTGATCAAGCGTGCCTGCAAGCATACTTTGCAGCATCAGATGTTCTAGTTTGTAACTTTTAATTGTACATCTGTCTTATGGTATACAAAATAAAACCATGAACTCAAGTGGGAAAAATTTCCTTTTTGTTTAGCCTAATAGAAAGTAATAAAGCTCGCAGAGCTCGATTAGAAGATGCTCGAAATTTCTACCAGTTTGTTCAAGATCATGAAGATGAAGAGTCCTGGTTGATTGAGAAACAGAGAATATGTAAAGCAGGAATCTCAGCCAAAGACCTTCGAGCAGTACTGAGTCTTCAACAAAAACATAAGGTTTTTGAATTAAATTTTATTCATATTATCATTTACCTTATCTTTCCTAAAACATTGGATTTCCTATATTATAAAATAATATTAGTAGTGTTTGCATGGCTTAGTAAGGAATGATCAAAGAAGTTGGAGACACTTTTGTTTGCATGATATTTATTGCTCTTTTGCATGATTTGTTTCTCTTTATAACCTTTACCAAATAAATGACCTCTTCACTTGCGGTGCATGACTTTACCAAATAAATGACCTCTTCACTTGTGGTGCATGACTTGACCAAATAAATGACTTCATCTGTGGTGCATGATGCTTGATGGTGGTTCAATGAAGGAGACAAAGTATCAGGTATGGCATCATATTCTATGTACCTTTATGTTTTTTAGTCCATGGTTATTATTAGAGCCCGGAAGTTACGCAAAATGCCTTTTTGTTATTTCATGACTTTTGACAAAAGGAATCAGTTAATTATGCTTTTGGTGTTGTTTTAGTAGATTTTCATTTTGACTTCTTAGCTTCTGATGCCTATTTTTGCCATTTTTTCTCTATTTACCTTTTTCTGTCTTTTACATCATTATTTTGCTTTTTTTCTTCTGGCAGAGAATTCGATAAAGCTAGATATATATCTAAAAGCCTAGGCAACACGAAGACAGGTCGTACTTACAAGTTTACAAAGAGAAGGTCATTTCCTTACACATTAAGAGCTAATGTAAATTTTAGAGTTGGAATAAAAATATGAATAATTTGAATTATTCATATTATATTCATAATATTTTATGCCTATTTTAGTAAGATTAAATGTTTTTTTTTCCCCTGCCTGTTTTAGGCAAAATAAATGTCTGAACTTCCGGGCTCTTGTTATTATCCATCCCAATCTTAGCTGTGTGATTAATTGTACTAACTATTTTCTTGTTCAAAAACATTTTGATTGTTCTTTGTTATTCCACTTATATTCACTTACTAAATGACACCCTTTTTTTAATATTATTAAGTTTACATCTTTTTAGTTCCTCTGTGTGTGTGTGTGAAACTCTTTGTTAATTCTTTTTTATGTTGGGAACGAAATGCATGCTAGGCTGTAAGAGTAGGTTATACAATTGAAAATGAAAATTACATTACATTTGATTTGTGATAAAACCTTTTATTATAGGATGTGCTTCATACTCTTGACATAATTTATTAAGGTTGTTGTGTGAGTGTTGGCTGAGTGTTTTAAAAATTTTTCCTACATTCCTTTCATATGCTGTCAATGATTCTCGTATAATATGTTATCTTCATTGAATTCAATTTTTTCAGGTGTTGCAAGATGAAATGAAAGCTAGGCGGCCAAAATCAGAACAGTTGTGTGCTGTTGGTGAAAAATTAATTAAAGATCAGCATCCACGTGGATCAGAAATAAAATCGAGAATTGAGAGTCTTCAGGAAAACTGGAAAGTTTTAGAAGAGCTTGCTGCCCTGCGTAAAAAGCAATTGGAGGATGCTGCAGAAGCATACCAGGTATATAAAATATTAAATTAAAATTTTAGAAGGTCTTAAATGTGTTGAAAATGAAACATTTTGTTTACATAAAATTATAGTTCCCTCCTTACTTCAGTGCATCTTGTAGTTCTGCCAGTGAGAAAACGGGTTTTGTTTGTGATCTGAGACTAAACTTTTATTTAATTTGGTTTTAGTTCTATACTGATGCTAATGAGGCAGATTCTTGGCTAAATGAGAAAATGGCTCTTGTGGCATCATCTGACTATGGGGAGGATGAACCCAGTGCTCAAGCTCTGCAACAGCGACACAAAGATCTGCAGGGTGAACTCCATGCATACCAGGGAGACATACAAAGTTTGAATGCTCAAGCAGAGCGACTTATTAAGGCAGGAATATCAACTTTAGAGGTGAGAATTCATTGTATCAAAGCTCCATGTGTATCAGGAAGGCATAGAAAGTTTGAATTCTCAAGAAGAATGTCATTAATGTTGCAATTTCAACAGAAGAGCAAGAATTCATTTTATTAAAACTCCATGTGTATCAGGGATACATACAAAGTTTGAATGCTCAAGCAGAGAGACTTACTAAGGCAGGAATTTCAACTTGAGAGGGGAGAATTCTTCCTATTAAACGTTTTGGACTTGCAAACATTTTTTCAAATGTTTTTTGTACTTATTTGTTGAAATATCATTTTTGGTCTGGTTGGTACAAATAATTTTATTAAGTGTCATCTTAATCATTATTGATTATGATCTTGTTCAAATGAAATGTCAGTTCATTGCAAGACAAAAATACCCAATAGGATGCAGATGCAGCCAGTTTGACAGCATTACCTATATTTGTCTCCCTGTGTATGTGTACTTGTTATTTTTTAAAATATGCTAGAAATAACCATTTTGTAAAATCAATTCATCTTCAGCTTTCTAGTCAACCTGAAGTGACTCCAGAATTGGAAGCACCAGATGAGTGGGTACAGGAAGTGCGAATGGTGCCACAGGAATATTGGGAGGAGGAACCCGTGGAGAGAGTGGTTGACAGAATGGTGCTTGAAGAAAGAAAAGTACCTCAAGTGAAAAGTCTGTATCCATTTAGTGGCCAGGGAATGGTTATGGCAAAAGGAGAGGTAAATAATGGAATAGAATAGAAAATTATTGTCATATTATATGTTATATGCAATCAATCTTCATTGAAACATTGATGACCCTTCAAATTAATTTATAATTAATTAATATTGTATGTAAAATGAGAAACACTACAGTGTCTTTGTAATTACTAAATGGCTAAATTAATCTTAAGTATTAATAATTACAGACATAGTATTACTGACTACTTAAAGCTAGTATATGACTTATAATATACAACACAATACCTAAGTCCACAGTTGAGACATTTTGTTCATATTCAATATGGAAGTATTCATAAATAAAATATTATCAATATACTGGCTGTATGCTTTTGGGATTTGCAATTCATTTCAGAAAAGACATAATATTTGCTTCATTTAAATAATTCATTGTTGTCAAAATAGCAAAGACAGTTCAGAGTTTTGAATAGTGAATTATTATTGTTATCATCCTTTGATATTGAATTCAATATTAAAGAGGAATTTATTTTAAATGTTGGCTTTGCTATTGTATGCACAATGGCCAATAATGGCAAGTTATATGTGTTATATATGTAATTTGGTATTAAATTAATAAAGCATTTAAATTTATGATATTAAAACAAAAACTATATAGAAGAAAATGGTTCCTCATATAGTTCCTAATTCAAGAAATCATGTTACTTGTATATGACAAAATATTCAATAACTAGAACTTTTTCTTTCCTCTTGCATTATTATACCATTGTATTTACATTCTAATCAAAGTTATTAGCACTTTAAAATTCAAGAGCAGTGAAACTGAATTCACAATTATGAGGCCAAATTACAGAATTGTAAGAAATGTGAAACATAAATCTTAAATTTCAATTATGAATGAATTGGAAATGGCAATAAATTTTAGATTATGAATCCTTACCTACTTATTTTCAAACATAGTAATTCTGGTTCTTGAAAGTGTGATTTTTATTTTAGAACAATATCACGCTTAATAATAATGTAAAACAAGGAATAGGCATAGAGCCTAGAAACTACACAGACAGGCAAGATTTAAAATTAAATGCTTTCTAATGAAATTATAGTTAAAAAATGTTCTGTTATTGTTAATATTTTTGTGTTATTTTAATATAGGTTCAAAGATATTTTGTTTATTAGTAATTTTTGTGTTAGGTTATGTTCCTTCTTAGTAAAACCAATCCTGATTGGTGGAATGTTCGGAAAGCAGATGGTTCAGATGGTTTTGTACCTGCTAATTATGTAAAGGAAATTGAACCTAAAGTAGTAACAGTTCAAGTAAAAAGACCTGAAAAAGTCCGTGAAGTTCAGCGAGTCAAGAAAACCAAAATGGTACGCCAGGTAGTACCAATGAGGAGACCACGTCCAACTCGTGTATTACCGGGTAAGTTGAAACTTTCACTATGGAGCAAATTTTTCACAGAGTAGTGCATGAAATTTAAATGATAAGTTTTCTTGGTAGAATAGTCTTTTTGTACAAATATATATTTTGCTCAGTTTAGCATGTAATTAGTAAAAGTTAATTTCAAACTAACTGGAATTTATTTTGTAATATTGATCACATATGAAATAAAATTTCTTTTAAATTTTTGTTCATGGTACCTTTCATTTACTTACACTCATGATATAAATTTTAGCTGTATCAGTCGTCAATAAGAGTAATAACAAGAAAAATTACAACTCAAAGGTATTTTTATTACCCCTATTTAAGGCTGATATTTACACCTCAGTAAGAATTGTATTTATACTATAATTGTTTGTAAATGAAAGCAATTTGTTAACAATCATTTAAAACAAATATTACATACAGAAAGTTTACTAAAAATAAAATTTCTGTAATAACTTTGTCAGTGAAGTTTGAATTACTTTCTCAGACTATTTTTTCTTTGAAATTGTTGGAAAAGCTTGTTGAATTTATAGAACATTAAATCTTTT
The DNA here is from genome assembly GCA_011170035.1 of Teleogryllus occipitalis. NCBI lineage: Eukaryota > Metazoa > Arthropoda > Insecta > Orthoptera > Gryllidae > Teleogryllus > Teleogryllus occipitalis. The sequence continues at coordinate 21,716 of BLKR01000583.1, forward strand.
GAGTTCTGTACTGTATTATTTTAATGTTGTTATTTCCATGTAATTTGCAGTGAAAGCTGGAAAACGCAAGGTTGATGATGATAGTGATAATGTTGAGAAACGTCAAAAAAAGATAAATGCCACCTATAATCAGCTTCTTGATTTAGCTCAGGTAAATTATCTTCCTTTATTAATGAAACCTTCTATTAATGAATTAATTGATTATCTTTAAAATTATTCAATTTTAACATGTGAAAAAATATTTTGGTCTTTACTTTTCCTTTTTCAACGTACTCTCTCCTACTCTTACTTTTTTCTGTTTCCTTTCAATTCAACATTTTAACCAATACCAAAACAGGCTGCAAAAATGTCTTTAAATGATGATTCAGTAAAGTGTGTGGTTAGGTATTGTTTATTTTCATTAAAATTTATTTGTTTCAGCGACGGCATGCTTTATTAGAAGATTCCATTCGCTTGTTTGGATTTTATCGGGAATGTGATGATTTTGAGAAGTGGATCAAAGACAAGGAACGTATGCTGAGAACTGATGATTCATCTGAAAATGTTGAAGCAGCAAAACGAAAATTTGAGGTAATATGGAGTTATTAAAAAGGTTTTATTTTTAGCATATTTCTGCAATGGTTTTTTAACTAATGTTAATTATTTTTCAAAGAAATTCCTAACTGACTTATCAGCAAGTAGTAAGCGTATTGAAGCATTGGATGCTGCTGTTGAAGAATTTGTTAAACAAGGCCACAGTCAGTTGGATAAGGTGCGAGCACGACAAAGACATATTCATCAGTTGTGGGACCATCTTAATCGTTTGAAAGCTCAAAAAGAGCGCAGTTTGGAGGGAGCTAGTAGGTGAGTATGACAATAAAAAGATGTTTATTTAATTCTCAAACAACTTGCTCACAAATTTAACACTTTACACTAACATAAGTACCAACACTTTTTTTGTACATAAATACATAATACTTACATAATACTTTTTTTGTAGGTACACATTGTTGGATTATGGTAGGTAAAATAACATTGTATGACTTTTTCTTTCTTTTAGTGTGGAGTTATTCAATCGAACATGTGATGAAGCTCGAGATTGGATGCTGGAAAAGATGACTCAGCTGGATACAGCAGAATTGGGGCCTGATCTTCGCACAGTGCAGGCCTTACAGCGTCGTCATCAACAGTTGGAACGTGAATTGGCACCTGTTGAAGAAAAGGTCAATCGGGTTAATCTACTTGCCAATTCGTAAGTAGCTATCACATGTTCATTTAAAGAGATGTTGATGACACATAATGAATGATTTATGACAGCTAATGATCCTGTTTTAATATTTCGATGTTGATATTTTCAGAGTCAAAGCATCATATCCTAATGAAAGAACCAATGTTAATGCAAGACAACGAGAAATTCAAGATCTTTGGGAAAAAGTAAAGGTACGTAATTATTTTTATGATATGAATAATAGTTCTTTCATACTATAATTATTATTATCATCGTCATAACAGTGAAAGGTTTATTGAACATCCTACTATTTTATTTTTTCTGAAATTAGGCAAAGGCAGTTGAAAGGCGATCGCGCCTAGAAGACGCTGTTGGTCAACAAATCTTTATGAATAGTTCAAAGAATTTGGTATGTTTTATACGTGTATTTGATACTAGTTTTCCTATTTCAAAATACTCCTATAGAACTGCATTTGGTGGTTTGTAATATTCTAATGGTCTTTCCTTTATAGTTGTCCTGGGTTGCATCCATCAAAGATGCTCTGAATGCAGATGAGTCTGCGCGAGATGTTGCAACGGCAGAAAATTTACTCAAAAAGCACAATGAGCTAGGTGATGACATCCGAGCCCATGAAGATGAGTAAGTAATCTGATCGTTATATAGAAATAATATTGTTAGTACTCTGCAATGTTGTGAATTTATGTTAAAGTGGGTTGATGTAACTTTGTCCCTAAGACAGTTCCTTTCTTTTGGTGTAACTATGTATGCAACTATAATTACACATTAATCAAGTTTAAAAACATCCAGTATTGCTGTTACTGTAGTTTTCTTTTCTTCCTCTCATTTGTCAAAACTTTTTTTTCTTGTGTAGATTCCGTGAAGTTGCAAAATTAGGACATCAACTGCTTCAACGAAATCGAGGTCTCACAGATGTACAGGAGAGGCTCAATCGATTGGATGCTGAGCATCAGGCAGTGCTACGAGGATGGGGAGAGAAAGGAGACTGGCTAAGACAGTGTCTTGATTTGCAATTGTTGAATCGAGAAGCTGATCAGATCGATGCTTCAACTTCAAGCCATGAAGTGTTCTTGGCAAACACGGACTTGGGTGTAAGCAACATTACCTAGTAATTGCATATATTAGATAAATATTTTAGGTTCCTAATCAACATTTGGTTTCAGGAATCGCTTGATGATGTTGAAGCTCTTCTGAAACGTCATGAAGATTTTGAAAATACGCTTTATGCCCAAGATGAAAGACTGAAAGCTTTTAGTGAAATGGCAGACAAATTAATTGAGGCTGGTCATTACGATAGTAAATAGTAAGTAAATGACATATTTATTTATGAAAATTTATGTATAACAAAAAGTCAGATAGTAATGTAGTGTGGAGAGATGGAATGGGTTAATGGAAGAGTGGCAAAGATTATTGATATGTTAATTGAATTTCTTGTATTTACTTTGAAATCAAGTGGTTTACCCTAATAACAGGTTTTCTTGTACACAATTATAGATGTTGAATGGTGTTAACAAAATTAAGTCCATTTGGTTATAATTAATAAATAGATTCATAAAATAAATCAGTATCATTATTAGAAGGATCAAATACATTTGATAAATTTAGTATTCAATAACGTAACTGTTCTAATTTCATAACTTACAATAAATTGTCTTTTCTCCTCTACCTAGCACATGCAGATGACATTTACATATATCCAGTAAACCTTTATTTATACATTTTTCAGCAGACTGAAGGGGCAAAAATGTACACAGTCGAGAAAATTGCATAACTGAAATTGAATATTATGACCGGAACAAAATCTCAACAAATATTTTTACATTGATGCTCTCCATTCTTTGACCTGCTTACAGAAATTCCCACCAATGTTACTTTTGATTTATTTGATTTGTTTTTTTTTTAATTCAAGGATCAATAAAATTTGTATGTGTTATATGGGGAGAAGTACCATCTGCACACTTTTTCTTGAGCTCCAGAATCTCTTCCCTCATATTAACGATAGATAGTTGAATGATGAATAATAGCTTAAAAAAAGCAAAGTTAGCAACTTTTGAAAACTAGACACTTTTGCTCACGAACAAAATAGTAACACACCCCTGGCTCTACTCTTACCTTTGAAGGTCTGTGTCACACGAGCGTAGTGTTGACATGTGTCACATAACGCTGATGACGACAGATGCGTGTCAATGCCTGTGCACTAGCCACTTGTGTGTGGTAATTTTACACAACCTTGTATGAAATGGCACACAAGCGCACTTCGCGATGTATGTTGTTGTCAGCGTGCATCGCCTAACGGGCGTTGCATGTTATTTTGACTTACGTTGTAGCTTGAGCATGATGCTTAAGCTGTGGGCACAACACACGTCACCAAGAGCATGTAAGATACTGTGTTTAAGTAGGACGCATGTAAAGTAACTTGTGTGGAGGCATCAACACGCGTCAACGCAACACTTGTGTGATACAGGCTTAAATGCGCAGAATTTTTACAGAAGCTTACCCAATATGGTCACCTTGGAGCCTCCACACATGTCAATCCGGCCTTTATGTGATGAGTGTATAATAGTAAAATAGAGAATACTATATCATCAAATGATCATCAGTCCCAGCAAAGAGAAACTTTACTCTGAAGAAATACTCTGGAAAATATTTTGACACTGTACTGCAAGCTTCCTTTCCTAAACAAACCTTCCAGAATAATTTTGAAACTTCCAGAGCTGTATTGTTTTCCAGAATATTGTGAAAGTACAAAATTTTTCATTTGCTGGGACTCAGGGCCACATAGTGATATAAGATTCCGTGTTTTCTGCCATTATATTAATTAGAAGTCATCACTCTTACTTTCATGCATATTATTGGTGCAATGTCTGTTTTCTATTTCAGCATTGATGACCGCCGCAACCAGGTGCTGAAGCGACGCCAAGAGGTCAAGGAGGCAGCTCAGGCTCGGAGAGCTGCCCTCACTGCTTCTCATAACTTTCAGAAGTTTTCTGCCGATGTTGGCGATTTGCAAGGGTGGTTAGCAGATAAAATGAAGACTGCATCAGATGAATCTTATAGAGATCTCAGCAATTTAGAGAGAAAATTGCAGAAACATGAAGCATTTGAACGTGAATTGCGTGCCAATGAGGGTCAACTCCGTGCTGTGAATAAGGTGAGAAAACAATGGGATATGAAGCTTAAAGTTTAGTATAAAGTATTCAGTGGTAAGAATGTTCACAGAAATTGTATGCACGTGAAAGTAAGACGTGAAGAGAAGAATGATTTAAATTGGTGATTAAAAATAAATAAAAATGAATAATAAATAAAAATTCTATTCCTCCTTTCATTAAAATTTTCTTAAATTGAGCTGGTTTTACAGACTGTTGTAATTTTAATTAATAAAATTCCATTAATAATGTATAAATTATTAACAAAGTACAGAAGCAAATTATGACACTAATTAAGAACTTTACAAACCAAATGAAGTTTGATTATTTGAACTTATAACAAGAGAAAACAAGGTAAAATTTGAAATCTCATAGTTTAACTTGTTTTCTAAATGGCATGTCAATGTTGCACCTTGATATTTTAACTGTAAACATATGTATTATTCTTTAAATAAAACATGGACTTGTTTTCACAAGTTTATTTAAATGAATCTTTATTATATTTGTAACATTAGTAAAATCATTTTATATAATTTTGGCAACATTGTCTAATTAAATAGTAAATTATTATAATAAATAGTAAGTATATTATTATAAATACTTCTGAAAGTAGTTGAGAGGTACTGAATAGCTACACAATCACATAAACATTTGTTTAGGTAGCCTGTATGAACAAATATGCGTTAAAATGAAAAACTAACAAGCAATATATTTATTTATTACACAGACAACTTTCCCAAAGTTAAAAGGAGACAGATATAGGCTTCGTGTTAATAATATTGCAAATCTCTGTATAAAAGATCAATATACTACTTATAAATTTTAAGTTTGTCATGGTGATAAATTTCCCTCATATAATGTATGTTATAACTTGCATTTTCAGTTCATTATAAAATATTGATCAAGTCAAACCTAATATATTTAAATCATAATCCTTTAATTATTTGCACATGAATGGGTAATTTTGCAGTGTACAGTGACTTTCAGTTGTTTAATAAAAATAAATCTGCTCTTCTGGTTGTTCTAGTCTCGGAGTTGTAAATATCAGATGATCCAATAAAAAGGGACTATCTACATTATCATTAAGATAAGAGGCTATAATAATTATCATTGAAATAAAATATCTTTCTAAACTAATCTAAACTTTACAAAAATATATTCAGAAGAATAGAATGGTTGGAAATCAAATATTTTCAGGGCCAGATAGGTTTCAGAAGAGATCCAAATACATGTTCAATTGCATTTAAATCTATTTAAAAATAATTTTCATTAACTTAATTGTAAAGCAAAAGCTATTAAAGTGTTTTTTAAATCTAGATTAAATTGATTATTTTTTTAGTTTTTAAACACTATTTTTACATATTTATGAAATCATATAATATAATTCTTTTTGTCAAGGCTGGACAAGCGTTGATAGCTGAAGGCAATTACCGACAAGCAGATGTAGCAAAAATGCTTCAGGAGCAAAATCAAGCCTGGGAGAAACTAGTGGCTTTATCTCAAGATAAACGACAGCGACTTCGACAGGCAGCTGCCCAGCGAATGTACAATCGTTCTTTGGAAGACACACGTCTTAAATTAGAAGAGATAGAAGCTAGCTTACAGTCTCAGGAAGTTGGCTCTGACTTACGCCATTGTAAAGAACTTCTCAAAAAACATCAAGTAAGGGGATGAAAATTGTTTTTCGTGCAGTAAATTTTATACTGAATCTTATGTAAAACTTTTATTTGACCTTTTCTTGCTCTGTTTCTAGGCACTTGAAAATGATATCAGTCAGTGGAACCAAAAAGTAGATGGACTAGTTACCATGGGTGAAGAAATGGTTCATGAAGGACACTTTGATGCTGACAGCATTCTCAATAATAATCGCGAATGCCAAAGAAAGTAATAATCTAATTACATGTGGTGTACTTTTTATTGTTGCCATTAATTAAATTAATTAAATTCCATTAATTAAATTCAATTAAATGGAATTAATTTTTACTTTAAAACATTTTTCCACTTTTTAGATTTGGTGCCTTGAAAGAACCAGTCCAGAAAAGAAGAGAAGCTCTTGAAGAGTCTCTTAGGTTCCATAAGTTTGGTTTTGAACTTGATGCTGAAAAGCAATGGATAAGAGAGCACATGCCTTTGGCGTCATCAACCACATTAGGGCAAAATTTACATCAAGCTCAATCTCTTCAGAAGAAACACAGGAAATTAGAAGCAGAAATAGCTGGTCATCAGCCTGTTATTGATAGAACTTTGTCATCAGGTTCTTCCTTGATTGAGCAAGGTCATCCTAGAAGTTCTGAGGTTTGTGAACTTGTTTTGTTGACATTTCAAATATTTATTTTGCATATGTTCTCAAATGTCTGTGAATTCAGCAGTAATCGTAAAAAAGCTACTTTGCATATAACGCATTTATGAATTGCGACTCTTCTATGTGCAAAACATTGTCGCCAGTTCAGCGGGAAGAAAAGAGCAGAAACAAGTTGATATTTTCAGTTTTACAGTTACACTTGCTTGTATATTGTCTTTCTTCTTCATCAGAGCTCTTGATAATGTGTTAGGCTCAGTTTATATCGTTACAGTTTTTATAGTTGCTATGCTATTGTAATTAGAATCTAGGATTTGGAAGCTTGCTATGAGTGGATGCATTTGAATTTCCACTTTTGTATCTCTTATATTTTGAAGAAAGAGGCAATGAGAGTTACGTTTATTCATTCAGAAGTTTTTAATTTTGTATTGCTACAAGAATGAAATATATTTCAACTGGAATTTGGTCAAAGTCTACTACTATTCCTCATTATTTTGATTAAAATATTTATCAAGGGCAGTAGAAAATAAGAGTCTAGTGTGATTTTAAAAATGATGTATTAGTAATGTATATTATGAATTACATTAATATTTAATCCTGAGTCAAATCAGATGTCTAAAATGTTTAGTATTAAATCAAAAAGTAGCATTGGATCATTTATTGATCTTTCTTTTTTTACTGTTTAGATGGATGACTTAAACAGATTGGTGGTTATCCAGTTTAATCGCAGGTACTAAATAGCATGGGTTGATATTATGTTTTGCATGTTTACAGTGTTTTAAAGGTAATGTAAATAGGTAATGTTGAAGTAAATTTTACTGTGTATTCTATATGTGGTGAAGTCCTTAAAAGCCTGACTTTTTTAGTTGAATATTGTGAAGAAAAAATAATTGCTCTGTGTGGAAAGTTCAATGTTTGATCATTTTTCCTTTTCATTTTTTCTGTAGTACAGTTTAGACAAAATCTTGTAATTCTATGTTAAAAGTTACAGATTGAAAGTTTAATGGAAATATTTTCAACAGATTGAGAAAATTCTAACATAAGTGGATTTTAAAATTCACATTCTCTATGAATTCCTTTAAATGCACCTGTAAGTTTTGCTCCATGCAAATAAAATTTACATTGAAATTTAAACATACAAGATGCAAGTTATTTGGTTTCAAAAAATTATGAAAATGAAATGGAAATGATGCTCGTCATGCCCGGAAAGACGAGAAAGCAAATTAATTAAGTAATCTTCTATTTTTATTTTAAAGACGAATTTATATCATTTTTTTTTGTTTTTTTGTTTTTTTGTAAATTTATTTATTATTAACCAATAAAAATACATATGAGTATGAATTTCAAAATAGTAGAACTCTACGCACAGCATAGTATAGAGCAATCAACTGTATTCACAGATACTCAAAAGGTATGTACAAGTTGAACTGTACGTGCACAGAAGACCAATCTTATTTCACCCTGAGGAAGGTTGCAATGTGACAACTTAAACATTGGCATCTGTACCTAGGACGAGGTTACTCCCCGACAGCCAAGTAGATACCAATTTCAGCTGCGGAACCTATGCTTTCAAGAGTGTTATTGCTGTCATTTTCTGTACGGTGTGCTGTGTTTAAAGACCATAGTACTTGTTTGAACCTTTTTAGTCTGATCTTCAAGAGCAGCTGCAGAAAAGAATACACAGAACAGGCTGCCAATGTGAAATTTTCGATTTGAACACTACTTGCATATTAAGTCATAAGTTTTTAAGAGTGGTCTTGATTATTTACTGATAAAAACTAAATTAACAGTTGCATACCAATGAGAAGGATCGATGACGAATCTGATCATCATTTCTTTCTATCTTTGTTTAGGAAAGGAGTTTCTGTTTCACCTTCAACGACATTTATTGTTAGACAATTTCTGAACCGTTAGTGATATTTTAGTAATTCAGTGCTTATTGGAAGTCATCATCATTGACAGCAAGGGTTAGACCTCTTGATCTGTTTCATCTCGAAATTGTTCATGCCTTCTCTGCAAGGGACATCCAACACTTCTTTTTCCTTGAGGTGTATGTTGAAGGATAATTTTACTTATCCTATATTCTGGCATTCTCAGGACATGATCTTTCAAGTTTTCTCGGTATTTCTTTATTATATTTATAACAGACTCAATATTTAATTCTTCTCTGATATCTACACTTCTTTTGTGGTCTAATAGTGAGTATCCTACCACAAAACGAAGAAATCTCATTTCTGCAGATTCGATTCTCTGCAGCTGATCTGATATTAATATCCAGCTCTCGCTTCCATAAAGCAGTAATGGCAGAATTTAAATATCCAAGCTATTTAAATTCATAAATTTGTTCAATTATTTGGCCATATATAACTATTTTTACTCTTAAAAGCTCAAGTCCTTTGGATGCCATCACTTTTGTTCTATTTGGTGAGATTTTTAGACCATATTCATTAACAATCTGACTTAGCTCGTGAACTGCTGTTTGAGTTTCATGTTCAGATTTACCAATTGAAAAGCTGGTCATCAGCAAAAAGTAATGTTGGAATCTCAATGTTATTAATCTTAAAAACATCATTTAAAGTCATCAACCTTTCTTTAATGATAACGTCCATATATGTATTAAAAAGCAGAGTGCAGGCATCTCTGTCTTACTCCCTGGTTAATTTAAGCTGATTCTGTTCCATTTCCTTAGCATTTGAATCTTGATCTTATTATTTCTGTATAATGATTGAATTTCTGTAATAAGATGAGAAAGGAGTCATATATTTTTCAGTGTTACCAATAATAATCTCCTTTTAAGGCTGTCAAATGCCTTTATGCAGTCAATGAAGACAAAATATATTGGTAGTTTTAAATTCCCTTCATTTTTCCGTAAGTTGGAATTATATTATCGGAAGTTTATAAAACCATTCAAAACCATTGCCTTTCATAATTTATTCTTCGAAACTTTGGATTTCTCTTCCAGCCAGACCTGCCCATAAGAACATTGAAATTTTAATTTAGTATCTTTTGTTGTATAGAATGGTTGTGGAATTAGGAACACAATAAATGTTGAAATAGTTTTTCAGAAAAAGGACTGTGCCGTCTGTGTCTATGGAGAGGGCTTGCCGTACCTCAAAAACAGAAAATATTAAATACAAACATGCATAAAATGATTGTAATAAATTCCTAAATATAAGTATCAGAAGTTCTTAAATTTTTCTTCAATTATATGTTGCAATTTATTTTGGTGTGCCCCGCCCCCACCTTGTTGTTGTGCTGGTATCAAATTGGAATGGCTTTGGTATGTGACTGTTAAGTACTTAAAGGAGTTCATTCAGTGACAAATTGCTCTTATATTGAATTTTTTCGTTCTCTGAAAAATGTTTTTAATGGACCAAACCTTAAGCACTTGTATCTGGTGTGTGTTAATATACGTAAAAGATTTTTCCTGACTGCTGCTGCTCCACATCGCCCGATAGATTTTTGTTACTTGGAGTTGCAAGTAGTACAACTTTTCTGCTTTTCAGTTTAAATACTTTAAAGTATTTATGTTGCTGTGTTTCAAATTTTATTGCATGTCTATTAAATGTGTGTTCATTGTCCATGTGTATTTTTTAGTCTCTGTTATTTGTGATTGTCATTGATTTATCTCACAGTTCATTACCAATGCAGAATTTTTTCTTTCAGATATATGTCTTGATATTCAATATCATACTCCTTTTCTTGTGCTAGTAAAATTATTTAGGAGTATGTTGCATATTTAAATAGATTGCTTAACAAACTATTCCAAATTTGATGTTGATTGTTGAATTGTGATTGTAATTTCGAGAAGAAAGTTGTACTCTCTGTATTTTAAGTGTGTTGTGTTTATAAATGCACAGCAAGTTATACAGGTTTTGTTGTTGTTGTTTGTTGTTTCTTCTAGAGTATCTTGCATTTCTATGAAAATGTAAGAAATATTCTATTTAAATGTAAGAAAACAGTTTTATGGTAATGTCCCAGTGACTTGGCACTAAACGAAAACAGCACCTCAACATATTAGGAGCACATAATTGTGGGTATTACATATTTTTGAGCAGAGAGTGAAATGTTTTGCAGGGTTTCTCTAAATCCACAAGTAGCCAACTAGTGATTTGCTTCTTTGAAAGGTGGCAGTATTTTAAATTTGTTAACAAGGAACTCTTGTGTCTTTATGGAAAAATATATTGATACTGTGACGGTAATCTTATAGCAAAGAACATTTATAGCAGTGTTCATGCTACAGCTTACTCTTCCTCTATACTGTTTATATTCAAAAAGGTGCAGACCGTTGTTGTTGTTGTTCTTCTTCTTCATTTACTTCTTTGTTTTCTTCTTCTTCATTTTCTTCTTCTTCATTTTCCTCTTCTTCTTCTTCATTTTCTTCTTCTTCATTTTCTTCTTCTTCATTTTCTACTTCTTCATTTTCTACTTCTTCTTCATTTTCTACTTCTTCTTCATTTTCTACTTCTTCTTCATTTTCTTCTTCTTCTTCATTTTCTTCTACTTCTTCATTTTCTTCTTCTTCTTCATTTTCTTCTTCTTCTTCTTCATTTTCTTCTTCATTTTCTTCTTCTTCTTCATTTTCTTCTTCTTCTTCTTCATTTTCTTCTTCTTCTTCATTTTCTTCTTCTTCTTCTTCTTCTTCATTTTCTTCTTCTTCTTCTTCTTCTTCTTTTCTTCTTCTTCTTCTTCTTCTTCTTCTTCTTCTTCTTCTTCTTCTTCTTCATTTTCTTCTTCTTCTTCTTCATTTTCTTCTTCTTCTTCTTCATTTTCTTCTTCTTCATTTTCTTCTTCTTCATTTTCTTCTTCTTCATTTTCTTCTTCTTCATTTTCTTCTTCTTCATTTTCTTCTTCTTCATTTTCTTCTTCTTCATTTTCTTCATTTTCTTCTTCTTCTTCTTCTTCTTCTTCTTTATTTTCTTCTTCTTCTTCTTCTTTATTTTCTTCTTCTTCTTCTTCTTTATTTTCTTCTTCTTCTTCATTTTCTTCTTTTTCTTCTTCTTCATTTTCTTCTTCTTCTTCTTCTTCATTTTCTTCTTCATTTTCATTTTCTTCTTCTTTTTCTTCTTCTTCTTCTTCTTCTTCTTCTTTTTCTTCTTCTTCTTCTTCTTTTTCTTCTTCTTCTTTTTCTTTTTCTTCTTCTTCTTCTTCTTCTTTTTCTTCTTCTTCTTCATTTTCTTCTTCTTCTTCATTTTCTTCTTCTTCTTCATTTTCTTCTTCTTCTTCTTCATTTTCTTCTTCTTCTTCTAAGCCATTTGGTTGACTGTCAGGTGGATCTTACAGCGCCTAACTTCTTCCACTCTTCTCCATTGTTCCAAGTCTCAGAAGGTATCTGCCATCCAGCCATTGTCTTCTCTCTGTTGCCTCTCCAACCAGGTTGCGGTCAGCCTCTTTTCCTTCTTTGTTGCGGTTGCCAATCCAAAAGCTTCTTTGGAAGTCTATTGCTCTCCATCCTCTCCAAACAATAATAGTTGTTTCCTTTCAATTTCGTGCAGTATATCCTGCTTCAGGCCCATTATTTCTTTAATTCTTTTATTTCATATTTTCTCTCTCCTTGAGATGCCAGCTGATCTAAGAAAGTCCATTTCTATGACCCTCAACTTTGTTCTCATTTGTTTTGAGAGTTGCCATATCTCAGCACCATACAGTTCAACACTTTGGATTATTACTCTATAAATCATTAGTTTTGTTGTTTTACTTATATTCTTGTCCCATAGGATAGAATTCAGGGAACCAATGAGTTTTCTGCCTTGTTTAATCCGTTCCAAAACCTTTGTCTCATAAAGCCCCTGCTTCCCAATTTTTATTCCTAAATATTTTATTTTTTCAGTTTTCTTAATTTTGTATCCTGTGCCCATAGTTATGTATCCATTATTACTATTTAATGCCCAGTACATTATTTTATCTAAGTTGAGTGTCAGTCCCCACTTTGCATATTCCTCTTATCCTTATCAGCATAAATTTTATATCATCTTAGTCGTGCGCCACAATTACGAACTGTAAAATGTAGAGAGTGGAGTACATATCCACTGGTATTCCCATTCCTGCACAACTCCTTTTCCATTTTTGCAGGACCTCATTCATATAGATTTTGAAGAGTGTCTTTAGTTATTGGAAATGATTCTGTCAAGTGCTTTCCCACGTTCACTATGCCTGCTTGCTCAGAATATAATTCTTTCACTGTGGCAATAAGTGTATTCATATAAAGACGTCACATGACCTCCCATAATTTCTCTACTGGCACATTGTCATATGCTTGTGTGATATTGAGGAAGACAATGTGTAATTCTCTCCCTGTTTGCCACTTCTTTTGCATTACTTGTGATAAACAGAATAAATTATCAATGCAAGAGCACCCTGCTCGAAAGCCACTTTGTTGTTCTTCTTCATGCATCACATACTCCTTTCCTGGGCAATTTCTCGATATCCTCCCATACTTCTTACTAACTGTATTAGTTACTGCCATCCCCCTATGATTCCTGCAGATGCCCTTCCTTTCTTGTGGACAGGTGAGATGTATACTACTTTCCTCTCATTTGGTACATCTCCAATATTTATGCACTTATTATTAGTTTTGGTGTTCCATTTTTTAGTAGCTCACCAGGTCCTGGGGCTTTTCCACTTTTTAGTTCTTTTATGCTCTTCTCGACTTCTTCAATTGCTATGTTTATGGAACAATGCCTTGGACACATGATCTCGGTATTAAGCATAAACTCCGGCCTGTCTTCCTTCAACAGTTTACTGAAATACACTTCCCATTGTTTATTTGGAATACTGTGGATCTGAACTTTCTCTCTGCAGGGTCATTTCATATTCCTAATGCATTTCCAAACTTCAGTCATTTTTTCCACCTATACACATTTCTATTTCCTTGCATTTCCTTTCCCAAGACTGATGTTTTTCCTACCTTAACAGATTTTTTACTCTTCTCCGCTGGATTATGTAATTGTACTTGTCTTTGTCTTCATAGGTACTTAACCACTTTTCAAATAGATGTTTCTTTACTTCAGTCTCATTTCTCAATTCTTCATTAATCCACTATTTAGTGTTTTTGTTTCTCCTCTCAGCCGCTTCTCTTAAGGCTTCTTTTGTAGCCTGGTGGAGGCATTTTTTTAAGTGTTCATACATGTCAATATTTGTTTGTTTCGTACTTTCATTTAATAAGTTAGCTAACCTATTTTGATAGAGATAACAGGTACTACTATGTGCCAGTCCTTCCAAGTTGTACTTCATTTCTTGTTCACTTCCTTTCTTTCCTAAATCCTTAGGGTTCTCTTTACGATGCTTTCTAGGAGGGAATCTTATTTTTGATTTCGCCAGGTAGTGATTAGAGCCACATTCTGGTCCTTGATGTGCCCGAACATCCAACACTCTTCCTTGGAAGTTCTGCGGAGTAATCACATAGTCTATCACTGATCTTCTCTCTCTCTGGTGGTCTATTCAGGTATACTTGTGCTTATCTCCATGTTGGAAGAAGCCTTTTCTGATCATCATGTTATGTTGTTCATACAGAAATACCAGTCTTTTCCCATTTCAGTTACAGACATCCTTGCCAAATTGCCCAATTACTCTTGAACCACTTGCTTTTCCCACCCTGCATTAAAATCTCTGAGAAGAACTATATCTCTTTTATCTCCACAGTTGCTGATCACCTCGTCTAATTTTGAATAAAATTCTTTCGGGATATTAGTTTTTTCGTTTTCATTCGGTGTATTGATTCCAAGAATTGTGAGTTTAAATCTATTGTTTTCAAGATTTACTTTAATAATTCTCTTGTCAATTGCTTCCCAATTTTTTAGGTCCTTTTATATTTTTTCTTAATAACTATGGACACGCTTTTACTTCCCCTTTGATCTTATGCGACACCACTCCATATGTGTATGTATGTGTCGATTTCCTCTGTCCCTGGGGCTTTTTTCTTAGTTTCGCTCATGGCTGTGATATCCATATCCATCTCTTGTAACTCGTGTATTACCTCCTGGGCCTTTTTCCCAAACCCTTGCATATTCAATTTTAAAAAAAATTAATTAAAATTAACAAATAAAAAAAACCTTGCATACTCAAAGTACCTATGTTCCTAGTTCATTTCTTTTGCCAAGTTCCTTTCCAATATCCAGCCGGCTTATCCTTGTTAGGCTCTTTAACACTGAATTTTTTCTAAGACACTGAGAAGCTGGCCCATCGCCTCAATCCCCAGCTCGGAAGACCAGGGTTTTTATTCAAAGTTTTCCTTCTCAAAGACGAGCTGTCTTCTAAGACTATCGAGTCTCAACTACCCGAATTTAGGAGAAATAAGGAAGATGATATAGAAAATTGCAGAGTAGAGTAGTAAGAAAAGAAGAAAATTATTAGAACAGCAAAGAAAAGATGATTGACACCCTAAATCTCGAGACCTAATAGTTTCAGGGTCGAAAATGCAAGGGACCAAGAAAGTAAAATAGATAAAAGAAGATGATAAAAAGTCTAGTTGAGCAGTGTCACTAGAAACGGGTTCCACCTGGCAACAAGGGTCGCTGTTGGGGTTGGGGAGCAGTATTGGATACAGGTAGTGTGGAATGTAGGAGTGTCCAGGCATGGAAAGGGACTGAAAAGGTCATTGACCATTGTTTAAGATTGAATTAAATTTACAACCAGTATACTTAATGAAATACATGTTCATTATACATATAAATAAAGTTGTTTGCCATTATCTGGATTATAATAAAGTAGGTTTAAATTTAGGCACATTGTTAGTAGTTGACAAATCGATTTTTGACTCTGTTAGTCATTTCATTTGTCATAATGGAATGTTGTAATATAAATTTGATCTAGAAATTGGTGTTGTCACGTTTGTCAGATTATTGCCTCTCAAGTTACAAGTCATTATGTTTAGATAATTTGTGTGTTGGGATAATTTTGTGTGCACTTGATATTGAATTTTAGATATTTGAACACAATTTATTTTTGCATGCTACAAATTTATCTAGGATTTTTTTTCTTCTTAAAATAAGATAGACTTAATAGACTTATATGCACACATTGCACTGTTGAGTACACTAGTGATTAGTTATATTTCAATATTTTCAGAATTTTGGCACATTGAACTAGCCTTTTGCTTTGTATAATGAGCTACAAGTAGTTTGTTTTGAAATTCATTGTTGCTCTTACATGTAGTGGAAGTTTCTATCAGAGCTACCACAACAGGTCTGGATAGCTGAGGTCGCTAAGGCTGAAGAGTGGTAGCTGCCTTGTCTTGTGCCTCAAGGGTCGTGGATTTGAATTCCACCTGGGGCACGGATGTTTGTGCGTGTCCATGTACCATTTCCATTACCCCCAATGTTACTTAGAGTGGTCACTATATGACCTAAGCAGTGGAAAAGTGATCTTAAATAAGAAACAACCAAACAAAACAAAAAAAAAAACAAAAAAAACTACCATAATTTTGCCAAATTAGCTTATTATCTTCTTCTTCTCATCTTCCTTCTTCATCTCCTCCTCCATCTCCTTCATCTCCTCCTTTTTCTTCTTCCTTTTTTTTTGGACAAATTAGTTTAGTCTTCTTTTTTTTACTGCTCCTATCAAGAACAACTTTTGTTTGGATTCTTATGCGAAATTAATAAATGTCTTGAGGTAGAAGCTTGCTTATGGAGATTTTGCTTATGTATTTGCAGATTCGGGACCTTTGTCATAGTTTGGAGATGGATTGGGAAGATCTGCAAGCTCATGCTCAAGAACGTAGTAGAAAACTTGATTTGTCTTTGAAAGCCCAAGAATTTTTCTTTGGAGCTAGTGAAGTTGAAGCCTGGTTGGGAGAGAAAAATGATGTCTTAAGCTCCACAGATTATGGACGAGATTATGATGCAGCTAGAAAACTGCTTACTAAGCATAAGGTATGTAAAACTCCATATACGTTTTTCCCCCAAGGCCAAAGTAATAGAAAAATTTAATAATTGAAGTTATAACTTTTTAATATTGTTGAAATACAATTGGATTAGGAGAAAAGGATACAAAAGAAAAAATTGAAAAACATTGCATGTTGCACTTTGGATACTGCATGTTGCATTCTGCACATTGCATACTGCGCACTGCATACTGCACATTGCATTTTGGACTTTTTTGATGATATATTTATTGTTTTAGGCTCTTGAGTTGGAATTGGATACATACAGTGGAATTGTTAATGAAATGGGCCATTCAGCTAATGCCATGGTCAGTGCAAAGCATCCAGATGCGAAAGCTATTGCTGCACGACAACAACTCATTTCCCAACAAATTCGAGCTCTTCAGCGGCTTGGAACTGCACGTCAACAACGATTAATGGAATCCATGTTTCGCCATGAGTATTTCCTGGAGAGTGCAGAGTTGGAACAATGGATACGAGAACAAGAACAAACAGCAGCAAGTGAAGATTATGGCCATGATTATGAGCATTTGTTGGTGAGTTTTAATTTATCAATTTTTATTTTCTTCTTGCCTGCTTCTCATAATTGATTTAAAATATTTTTATGACTGGATCTTCATATACAAACTTGTTAATTGTTGTATGAAAAACACTATTGATGGAAACTATTAATGTGAAAACAAAACTTTTTGTCATCTGTTAATTGTTTGTGATGTGTTAATTTGAAATCAACACAAAAATTAACTTTGTGTTCTCTGAATTTTTAGGTTTTGCAAAATAAGTTTGATGACTTCAAGCATCGTATAGATGCAGGATCAGAACGTTTTAATCAATGTGAAGAACTGGCTAAGAAGCTGATAGGCAATGACAGCCCCTATGTCTCTGAAATAGAAAAACGTCAAGAACAGCTAAGGTATGTTCTGTATAGTCATGATGTAACATTACATACTGCTGTTTTAACATGAATGTAAATGGTCTCCTTTAATTAAGCATTACTACATTTCTAATATGTTCCAATGTTTGCACAAATGTTACACTGGGCCAATATTTGTCTTATTACAGTAAATGTTTCTTGCACTTGCATGAGTACAATTTTGCAAATACAATTTCTTCATTGCACATGTTATATAAAGAATGAATTTCCCCACCAAGATTCTCCTTTTGGTTAATTGGGGGTAAATATTGCATGATAACCCTTTACTAATAAAAAAATTCAAACTAATAAGTAATATTTTCGATATTTCTGATTACCTAAGAAACAATATTTGTCTTTAAATATTATTGAATATGATTGTTGAAAAATCTTTAACATTAAAATATCTTGTCTAAATTTTATGAATGCAAAATAAATATGTTAAGAATGTCCTTTGTTTTGTTTAGTTTGATATTTTTATCTGTAAGTTTGGGATTAATATAATATTTGTAAATTTCTGTTGTTTTTACAATACATTAACAATTTATGGTTTTCTTAATCTTAGGTAGTGTACTATCATCATTCCTTTTACATCAAAATTATTTTTACACTGTTCAAGATATTGAGTTTTAGTTTCAAGAAATTTTTTATATCCAAACAATTAAATAATTATGTAAAGAGAGAAAAACTCAGAGGTAGATTTCATGAGAAAATTTATATCTGAATAAAAATCAGAACTAAAAGTTCCATCTTATTCATTAAAAACTATGCTTTAATATGGAAATCTAAATTGATGTTTGTTGTGTAAATTTTGTCTTTCCTTTGTTTATGAATTGACTTTTTGACTACAAGAACGGGTTTTCTTATGCTCTGTACAAAATGGTGTTTGTTTCTTATGATTGTGTGGTGAATGGACTGGTTTGCCTCACTTTTGAAATTGTGGTTGTGGTAATCTCTTACTAATCTCACTTGCCTTACAACAGTCAGTCTGGTGAAGGACATGTGGATCCCAAGGCTGAGGTTGCTGCTCGGCATAATCATATTCGGTAAGGCACTTTTGGTTTCTGTAGAGCAGGGGCGGCAAACGCTCTTGCACGTTTGGTCAGGACATCGGCACCGCATGCACGCAGAGGCAATCACATTTTTTTAAACTTGAGATCTGTTGAGGCAGAGGGATTAAATAATTTTGGCTGGTACAAGCACTAGGAATGAATAACATTGTTGGTTAGGGAAAACCAACAAGAGCTGAATTGTAAAGGCATTGTCAGATTCAGTCAAAACCACTATCAACTAATAAAATAAACTGAAAATTCAGATTAATTATGAAAACCTTACTCCTTTTCCAAATTTATAGTGTAAAAACAAGTAAATGAGGAATGGATATAATAACTAACAGTGTTGCAGATTGGTACAGACTTTCTCGTACTAATTATTTTTTAATATATTTACCTCTGCTTTTTGGTAACCGTTTGCCAGCTGCTACCTATGAGTAAAAGAGTAAAAGTAATTTCCTTGCGAGTAAAAGAAATTTCCTCACATTTTCTCAATTTTTCAGTTCCCTAATAGTAGAATTGGAATATAGAGAATATTGAAGAAGAATGAAGTCCAATCCTATATGCAAATTTTCAATGAAAAATTTGAAGCATTTTTTGAGAAAATGTCCTTTGAATGTTTCTGAGAATGCAAAATTTTGAGCTTATTTTCACAGAGAACATGAGTTTTTCAGAAACTTTGTAAAAAATAATTTGAAGCACTTGTATTCACAATTGCAATATTGTAGAAAATCTCCTCTAATGTAAATATTAATGATGTGGGAGAAATTTAAAAAAAATTAAAATAATGTGTACATTGCATGACCTCATTTAAAGATTAATTTTGAAAAACATTTCATTCACAAGAAAAATTGCTGTGCCTTGTTGAGGAAAAATTGAAAATATCCTTGAGGCTTCTTGTAAAGTACCCCGAAAAATTAAAATACTTGTTTTGAATTCAAAGGGCTGGAACATCAGTCAAATTGATCTGAAGATATTAATTTTGATGAAAATCCTACTTATGGTTTAGCCATTAGTATTGTTAAAGAGAGATGGACAGACATATTTTTCCCTAATTCAATTTTTCAGTATCAAGGATCCACAAAACATGGATTCTCTGCACAAGATATTAGAGGAAGTTATTTACTGCATATAGGAACAAGAAGTATCCACTGTTTTGATATCAGGGACCCACAAAATATGTATTTCTGTCAAAAAATCACTGCTTTTTGCTGCAGCAAATCAATACTTTCTCTGTATTACATATGTAGTATGCAAGAAAGTAAAAATGATACTGACAGAGGAGGACACCCCTGAAGAGATGAGAGTAAGCACTATGTGCTCCCTCTCTGATCCAATAGCATAGGAACGGAAAATTTCTGTACAGGCAAGCTGTACATGTGATTGCCTGAACGAGCTGCGATTTGCCAACTCTTCTGTAGGGGGATCATATTTATGCAAAGACACTTAAGAATCTAGACCCTCATTGTTTTAATGGAAAAAAGTTTCTGATAAGCAAATAGTTTTCTTTAAATTTTATTTTTTAGTGTGAGGGTAAATATTTATTTTAGCTAACATGAAAAATCCTTAAAACTATTTAAATTAATAATGTATTCATACTTGTACAATCAATCTCTCAAGGCAACATGTGATAGTGCAAGACAAGAGAGTGCATTTGATAACAGGTGAAACAGAGGCTATAAGATAGATAAAGCATTTAATAAATTGAATGAATCGGGCATTCTGGATTGGCAAGATCTTGCTTACATATTTTTCTGTGTGATGCAAAAGAAGCACATTACTCACAAAGTCTATAGAATCAACTCAAAAACTTGTTAATTAAAATGTATCAATACTTAGGTATTTTTGGAAACAATTTATGCACATTATTTGGGAGTTTCATTGCTAAATTGTGCCTCAAGTCATAAGTAGTGTAAGTATGGTCCTGTTCTTTCACAATTGCATGAATACTTAACTATTTTGTTGTTAGTTAGCATGCAATATTTCCTTTTTGAAATGTTAAAATGAATATTATGCAATTCATTATTGAAGATTTTGAGTTGATTTTCTCTGTTACAGTAGACATCTTACTTTCATTTCTATATCTCTTTAGAAATTATTTTAATTAAAAATGCATTTCTAAGTAGGTAGTAATTTAAATGCACACACACACTCCTTATATGTTGATGTTGAAGCACCTAAGAGATAGGTTTGGTGGTTTTGTTATTAGGAAAATTAAATGATGGGTATTGGTTTTGGATTTCATTCTGCCCGCACTTTCTGTTTTCTAATTATTATGAGTAGTTACAAAGCGTTGTATAGTTTTTGTTGATAATTGGGATATTGCAGTTTCTCACAACAAAAAATATTTTTAGGGAGTGTTGGCAACAGTTGCTTCAGTTAATTGAACACAGAGATAAACGGTTGCAAGCAGCTGGAGAAATTCATAGATTCCATCGTGATGTTGCTGAAGTTCTATCACGCATTCAAGACAAAGAAGCTGCTTTACCAGATGACCTTGGAAGAGATCTTAATTCAGTTCTTTCACTTATGCGTCGTCATGAGGGCTTTGAAAATGACCTGGTTGCCCTGGAAGCTCAATTACAGGTATTACAAGAGTTGAATTAAATATTCTCAAAAATGCTGGTGATTTAAGTGTTGTTCTCATTTTCATGAATGTCTTTCAGGTTTTGGGAGAAGATGCTACAAGATTGCAGGCACAATATCCTGGTCAAAATGCAGAACATATTGCACAGCAACAAGAATTTGTCAGCTCAAATTGGGATGGCCTGCAGGAAAGAACACGACAGCGAAGTCGTGATTTGCAAGCGAGTTGTGATCTCCAACGTTTCTTAACTCAAGTGAGTAATTGATGAAGTAAAGTAGTCAAATGATTCTGATGAAAGTGTAGACTTTCATGATCAGAGACAGTATGAACCTGGTTGTTCGGTGATGCCACATCCTAGGCTCAGATGACGTTTCAGCCATCATGTTGAGGGCAAAATGCATTTTGTCTTGAGGAAGGTCGCAGCATGATGACTAAAAAATGACATCTGTGCCTAGGATGCAGCGTCACCTGGACAGTCAGAATCATATGTAGTTATTTTGAGTTTGAATCGCAAGATGATTAATGTTATATTACTTCAAAAATTGTTATATTTTGTAACTCATCCTGCAAAGATCTTATGTGAAGATGTGAATGAACTGAAACTAAGAATATTTGCATTTTATTTTTATTTAAACCTTGTGCATAAATTGTTAGTTAGTTTTATTGTTTAGTTTTGTTAAGTTTTTCATTTACTCTTATTTTTGCATGTTACTTTTTTACAAAGGTAAGAGACTTGTGGAGTTGGGCAGCTGGTTTACGAGCTACAATGATGACAGAAGAAAAAGTACGCGATGCAGCAAGTGCTCAGACATCCAAAGCTGAACATGAAGCTGTGAAGGCAGAAATTGAAGCTCGAGAAGAATCCTTCCAAAATGTTGTTGACTTGGGACAAGCAATGGTTCAGGCTGGTCATTATGCATCACAGGTTATTTATTTGTTTATTATTCCTATTAACAATATAGTGACCTAGTTTCTTGTGTTTGTATTGGCATAGTCAATTTATTTTATGTACAATAAATTTCTTCACTTTGCATAGTTACATTGTTAATGTAGTTACATTAGTTAAACACAATAAGATTACTAAACTAGGTAAATAGTATAGTATTTGCTACACTTATAATAACATAGCAAAAAATTCATATGAAAGGTTTAAATATATACTTATAACATTACAATACAAAAATATATTGCATTATGTCACAGCATTAATTAAAAATTTTGTAATCTTTGTGTCAATGCTAACAGAATTCTTGTACTTGGATATTTTAATCATGTCATGCCACAAATTATTTAGAGAAAAATGGTTAGATAATATGTAATTTATGTGAAATAATATTAAAATAGTAAAAATGTTACAGGAAATAACTGAGCGATATACACAGTTGCTGGAAGAGCGCCGAAAGTTGCTTTCTGCTTGGCAGCAAAAGAAAGTGCACCTTGATCAACTTATCGATTTACATTTCTTCCTAAGGGATGCAAAGCAAATGGATGCTCTTTCAAGTTCTCAAGAGGTAAAGCTATTTGAATTTTTGTTTTTCTTTCCTTTTTTAATTAAAACAAAATTATCTTGTATTTAATCTGGTAAGTTAACCATTATGGAAACTGATAACTGTTTTTAAAAAAATGTTCTCTTTAAGGTTGCACTGTCAAGTGGAGATTTTGGAACAACTGTAGAGGAGGTTGATGCCCAAGTTAAGAAACACGATGCATTTGAAAAATTACTTCATACTCAAGAAGAAAAGGTTGCTGCCCTGCAAGAACATGGGGATAAACTACTTGCACAAAATCACTTTGATAGTGCTACAATTAGAAACAGACTAGGAGAAGTTCTTGCTAGAAGAACACGGGTGAAAGACTTGTGTTTTGCTAGGAAGCAAAAGCTGGAAGATGCTCTGTTGCATGCCCAGTTCATGAGGGATGTTGCTGAGGTAAGTAATATTCTTGTAGAGTTTAGTTTTGAATGATGTTATTGCTGTGCATTTTGGATGTTGGATTGTTTTGCATTGAGTTGTTTACTGTCAAGAGTTGATACAAGGAACACAAAATGTTTATAGATAAAATAAACACTTCTACATAATGGTAGAAAAAACCCAAATCTGGTTTATGTGGTCAGAATAGTTCGATAAATATTTATCATGATGATGAATTGAAACTTGTGGTTAATGGTAGGGTGCATGACTTTTATTGGATGACAGAATCATATTTTAAATTATCTTCATTGATTTACTGATGTCATCAGAAAAGTACAAAAATTTGTTTGTAAAGTTATGCCAAATCTTGTTTTTAGGCTGGAATTTGAGGTAACTGGATTCTGCTTCCAAAAATATTCAAGTTGGCAGGTGCTAATTCCTTTGGATACATTGGTTATTTTTGATTTCAGGCTGAATTATGGATTGATGAGAAAGAAAAAAAATTGGAGGCTGAAGCACATAAAGGAGATGTGTCAAGTTTGGAGGACAAAATTAAGAAATTACAAAAACACCAGGCTTTCCAGGCTGAATTGGCTGCTCATGAGGGACGGATTCAACAAATTCGAGAAAAAGGTAATAATATTGCAGGATTGTGTATGAAGTGAAAGTACTGTAAAGATTTGTGTATGAAGCAAGAATTGCAGAATGGTAAATTACTGGAAAACTGGGAAAAGTCATGGAGTTTCATTACTCTGGAAAAGTTTGACTGAAATCAAGGAAATTTGTCATTAGAAGTCAGGGAAAATTTTGGGACTGTACAACTAGATATTATTCCTTTAAAAAAATTATTCCAGCAAGAAGTAATGACTCAATTTTTATTTATTGTGTTTTTTTTATTATTATAATTTTATTTGTTCTTTATCATAGTGAAATGAGGGAGACGACAAATTAGTATCAAGCTTAAAAAAAGTGGCTACCCTGCATTGTCATTGAACCAGACAATCATTAGCAGTGACAGACATTTGATTTGACGGTTTTGGAAATTCATAGTGATTTAAAAGTGTCCATTATATATCTATTTTAAACAGACTGTGGATGGCCAGTGAGAAAAATTTATAGTAGAATTGTTTAAATAAAGTTTTGGTATGTTTTCTATTATTGTCTGCTGATGGATGTATTTCTTAATGTATTAATTTAAATTATCAGAGAAGGAAAAATTTTGCATGTAGTTGGTAGTACACAGAAATTCATCATTATGCCAACCACACTCACTCACTCTGATGGCATACTCTCTCTAATATTCTCCAATTTTCTCATCTGTGTTATTCTTACCTTGTGTACCCTTGAAACTTATTTAGAAGATTTTATTCTTGAATAAAATTTATGTTCTTCCTTGTTTAGGAGAGACCCTGATAGCAAAGAAGCATAAAGCATCACGAGAAATTCGTCAGCAACTCGAACAATTACTTTCTGTATGGCGACACCTCCTGGCAGAATCTAATAATCGTGGTAGAGGATTGGAAGAAGCCCAGGACATTCTTGAATTCAAAAATCAAGTTGAGAAAATAGAAGCATGGATTCGTGATAAGGCATGTCATTGAAATATAATTATTTTATCTGTAAAACAACCTCTTTTAGAATTTTCTTTTATTGAATTTTACATTTGAATTTTTAGAAATAAAAGATAATTTATTAAAAGAATTACCTGACATTATGGTTTAGTTATTTTCTCAGAAATATTTCAAAATTTAAAGTTGTTATACTAATAAATTGTTTTATGTACAGGAAATGATGGTTCAAGCTGGTGACACTGGCAAAGATTACGAACATTGCCAAGCCCTTCAACGAAAACTTGATGATGTCGATTCTGACATGCGTGTTGATGATGGTCGCATGCGTTCAATTAATGCATTAGCTGATAAGCTTATTAGACAAGGCCACAGTGACACTAGAAGTGTGCAGCAACGTCGTGATGAACTTAATTCTAAGTAAGTAATAATTTTAGTTTCAATGAACTAATTGGATGTAAGTAGAAAGGGATGTAAATAATGTAGATATTCATAATCAAAAATGGATTTACTTGTTTAGAGCTTTGACGTCTATATATATGAGTGAATGAAAAAATAACTTGAATAAGACTTACTGGTATGTAAATCATTCTTTTATGTTTCTGATTGACTCAGTTAATCTTGGATTTTTAGATGGCGAGCTCTACAGGGAGCTCTTAGTGCATATCGTAACAAATTAGCTGGAGCTCTAGAAGTGCATGCTTTTAACCGTGATGTTGATGATACAAGTCAGCGTGTATCTGAGAAAGCTGTAGCAATGAGCTCCGATGATGTTGGTCGTGATCTTAATGCAGTTGAAGCTTTACAGCGCAAACAAGAAGCTCTTGAAAGAGATATGACTGCTATTGAAGGCAAATTGAAGGTGTGTAATGTTCTGTTGTTTTGTTGGTTTTTTTTCTTCTTCATTTTTTGCTTTTTGTATAGTATAACGCTGCCACCTAAGTTAGGAGATTTGGTTAAGCTAGCCTGGCTACTCAAGCGGAGGCAGCACTACAATAGAAACCACTTGCTTACCCTGTTTTTGCCCTAACCTTAAAGCTATGTAGTTACAGACAACTTGCAGCATTCAACAAAAAACAACTTGCTAAATGACACTGCACAAGGCATTTGGTTAACTTCAAAGATTTCAGTCTCCCATAAGAAAGAGAAGTTAATTTTAATGAATTTAATGTTTAAAAGAAAAGAGAAGGAATTTTAATTGAAAATACTGATTTTCTGGTACCAAAAAGGAAAAGGCAGTGACACGCTATTAAACAGGCAATGCAACACAGTTTTGCCACAATATGCAGAATAATACGCGTTAAAAATGCATGTTTTTAAGAGAAAGATATGTAATGCTGCGGGAAACCAATTTTGGGATTTTAATGGAAATGCATGTATTGAGGACCCCTGATATTAAAAATTAGTTTTTTCAAAATATATGTCCATCTGTCTGTCTGTCCATTTGTCTATTGTGAGTTAACAATACTGCCGCCTAAACTGTTAGTAGTAATTTTGCCAAAATGAATATTCCTTGATTGATCTGGCTCATGACCCTATGCATTTAAAAAGAATTCTTTGTTTCTGGGGGAACTTTACTTGAATAATGGGTAATTGCATAATTTTCAAAATTTTCTCAAAAACGAATTCAAATTTTTCTTTTTAATTTCTTGTAAGAATACAGTGAAATGCATGTATAAAGATGGCATAAATCTGATTTTCACTGCCATCTCTGAATTTTCGAAAATTGGAAAGGTTTCAGAATTTTTGCACCCCTGCATATGACGTTATTGAAGATGAAGATCTTTTCTTCAAATAGAATTTGCTCTTAACAATTAGTTCTTTAATTTGTCATAAAAAACATCATTTTTGCGCCATTTTGAGTGAAATATGGGCATTATTAACAACAAAATTTTCTCAAAAACTTTTCCAAAGATTTTCTCTAAACTGTTTGAATGGATAGTATTACATGTACTGAATAATATCGCATCAACATCATTACAATTTGTTTTGATTTTTCAAAAGCTTCACAAACGTAATTTTTCTAAGTATCTTTCACATCAATAATAGTTACATAACAGGTGTTCTTTTTACATGATTGGATATATGAGTACAAGCGCTTCAAATTATTTAATTTGAAGTTCCTCGAAAATTTAAAAAAAACTCAAATGTCATTTTTTGAAACCTATTCCAAATTTTTCAATAAAATTTTGCACATAGGACCTGATTTTACTCTTCTATATTATTCTTAAAGTCTTATTTCAATTACACATTTAGGGGATCGAAAATGTGAAACAATGTTTAGTAGGTCCCAATAGATGGCAGCTGGGAAGAGGGGTGGGGCAAAACCAAAAAGTTAGCCCAAAGTAAAAGGATAAAAAAGCTGATGTGAGAAAGTGTGCTATTTTATTGCACCATTAAGTTGTGAAGAGTTTCATAACATGCCTTATTTTGCTTTTTTTTAGGAACATGACACTGAAGCTCGCAGACTTGTTCAGAAGCATCCTGACTTATCATCTTCCATTCGAACAAAATTGTCAGAACTTCAGGAGAATTGGAGATCTCTTCAGCAGTTATCTGCTCGAAGGAGAGATCTTCTGGTTAATGCTTATACGCAACATAAATTTCAGGCTGAGCTTCATGACTTAGAACTTTGGGTTGCTGACACAATTAAAAGAATGGGTTCAAGAGAATTGCCAGGAAGCATCGCTGAAGCAGAAGCTGCATTAGAATTGCATCAAGAAAGGAAAGTAAGTAATGGAATTGCAGGTCACAAAAAGCATCCAAAAATTTGGGGATTGCGCAAGATTTGTCTAGTTTTGAATTCGTAAAAACATAGTGAAATTTATAAATGTAGTAACATGCAAAACAATAATTTGAATACATGTTAAAAAATCTTGAAAAAAATGATTAAGTTGAGGCACGGCCAACACTTACAATAGAAGTAATCTTCAAAAATACAAAAATGAGACATTTTTAGGGTAAATGTTTTCTTGATATTATTAACCATTTGTATCAAAAATAAGAATGAAAATCTGTGACGGTGACATTCCACGATGCCAGGGGGAAATACCAAAATGAACACGTGAAAGTTTTCTATTAAAGTTATCTTGTGCCCTGTGGGACTATTAAATTGTGGTTTTCACAATTACATTGATCTTGCCGAGCAGAATGCAAAAAAAGATAGAGAACGTAGTTTGTCTCTGATGTGTAGTTCAGCTAGAAGAAAAGTGTTCTTTTCATTTCTTATTTATGAATCAATACGACCTCTTACTCTAACCTTAAAAAAGAAATTTCACCCTAAAGCCCGCTTTAAACTACCTTGAAATTTTCTCTTTTTCAGGCAGAAATAGATGGAAGGCAGGAAGCATTTAAAACTCTTAAAGAATTTGGGCTTCGTTTGACCCCTGGTGATGAGGAACTGGGACCAAGCTTAGCAAAACTTGAAGAACTCCGCCGTACTTTGAGTGCAGCATGGGAGGATCGTCGTCATCTGCTTACCCAGGCACATCAGTTGCAACTGTTTCGAGAACAAGCAGACCAAGTTGAAAGCTGGCTTGCAGCAAAAGAAGCTTTTCTTAACAATGATGATCTTGGAGTAAGTACATCTACATAGTAAAGCTTTTCTTTTATTTTATTAAATTGTGTATACATTGCACTTGAAAGTATATATCTTTGATCCCGGTGAATAAGCTGATAAGTCATAAACTCTTAGTTTTGCAGGGGAGCAGAAAACAATTTTCAACTGAAGTAAATGAAGGATTAATAATATTTAAACAAAGGTGACATTAAAACAAAACTATTTATGTGTTGGTTTTGTCTTAATGTAATTAATCCCTAATTTATAGCATTAGTTTGAAGTAGGTTTTTGTTCTGCTGTAAAATTTAGTTTTTTTGACTTATCAGCTTACTCACCAGGGTCAAAGATATAATAGTAGCTTAAGAGTATACATTTTTGATCCCCTTAGGAAATTTTTAGTTTTTCTAGGAATCTTAGGGTTTTTTTAAGTTTCTTTAATTGCATTTCCTATAAACTTTAAATCATGTCATGCAGATCTTTTTTTTGAAGGAAAAGTGTAATAGTTAATTATGAAAATATTTTGAAGACTGCTCTCAAAAAACAAAATCACAAATAGAATTTTTCAGCTTTAGTTCAGTACCATTCTTTAAAAAAAATTTATGGTTTATTGTGAAAGGAAGAAATCTTTACCTGCAGAAGAAGAAGCATTGCATGTGAAACCTGTTTTCGTCATTACTTACTGAAAGGTTTTTATGTTTCATGTAGGATTCATTATCTAGTGTTGAGGCACTACTTCGGAAACATGAGGCATTTGAAAAGACTCTGGCTGCTCAAGCTGGTCGTGTGGAAGAGTTGGAGAGATTTGCTTCTGAATTACTAGCAGATCATCATTATGACAGTTCTGGAATAACTCAGCGGTTGAGTGCAGTGTGTGGACGTAGGGATCGCTTAAAGGAAAGTGCAACCGCACGCAGACATCGTCTTCAGGAGTCCCGACAGTTGCAGCAATTCCTTCGCAACATGTACGAGGTAAGAATCACCTCTGCAATAATCAAAAGCTGTGAATATTTATGAAGTAATAATGGTAATAATTGGCTGATGAACTTTGAAACTCACTAATTGCTATATATTAAGTCAGAAGAGGCATACATATAATTTTTGTAAAATCCTCCGTGTGGTTACCACTTTTGCCTCTCTATTCATTCCCAGTTATTTCTTTAATTTGTTGCTTTTTTTGTCTTATTTTTTCAATGAATACCAATATCTTAGTGGGTTTTTTTTGTTGTTGAAGATATTAGTTGAATTCGAATATAAATTTCTGCATTGTATTGTTTGGGAATGAAATAGCATTTTATCAATAATGAAGAAAGAAATAGAATAAGCTACAGCTTTTCTGTATTCTTGTCAAGCTGTTGAATTAATAATATTTATAGCAATGATTGGGTATATTTGTAATAAATTATGGTCATACATAATGTTTGTTGAAATTTTTCAGGTTGATGGTTGGATTCATCAAAAACAACAAGTAGCTGGTGATGAAAATTACAGAGACCCATCAAATCTCCAGAGTAAAATTCAAAAACATGCAGCTTTTGAATCGGAGTTAGGTGCAAATAGAGGAAGAGTGGGAGCAGTTTTACAAGAAGGAGAATCTCTTATTGGTGCTGGTCATTTTGCTAGCATGGAGATTCAGACCAGGTTGGATGAATTGGAAGGTTCTTGGAGACAACTGCAAGATACAAGCCATTTGAAGCGAGAACGTCTAAATGATGCGTATCAGGTAATGAATTGAAAGTTGAACAAGAGTTCACTGTGTTAATTTAATATTATTTTCATTCTTTCATGAGATTTTCAATATTCTATTTCATAACTTTCCAATTTTGATTATTTATTTCTTAGGCTCTTTTGTTCAGCCGAACTTTAGAGGAGTTAGAAACTTGGATGGATGAAATAGAAACGCAACTCCAATCTGAAGATCATGGCAAAGACTTGATGAGTGTGACTCACCTCTTGAAGCGACATACTGTTCTTGAAAGTGACGTGCATAGTCACAGTGAGGCTTTAGAGCAAGTGAAAGACACAGCGGCTGCTTTTGAACGTTCCAATCATTTCATGAAAGAAGAAATTCAAGACCGCGCAGCTGGAGTCAATAAGAGGTACTAATAAACATATAATGTATTACAGGTTATTACAAGAGGTGTTACAATTAATTCTTTTTTCTTACTTGCTTAATGATGTAATTTAAGAAGTGTGCTACAAACATGGAATACAAGTCCTACAACATAACAATAAAATAGAAAAACAATTAAATATGTGATGTAAAGAATTAAATCTCTTTACTAAGGTGTGCACTTCACTTCTTCATTGCCAATCTTAAGAAGTACATACAGTATAATAAAAATATATTAAGATTTTCATTGAAGTTTTATTGAATTTTTGAGTTTACAATCTATTAATTTCTTTATTTTTGTTTTAACATTATACTAGCTCTTAGACCAATTTTAAAAAATCTGCATGTCAGTATTTCAATTTCTGCACTAATTATATATGTAATCTTTTGAATTGTAGGATTTTAAAAGTTTTTTGTTTAATGAAGTAAGATTTTAATAATTCTTTGATTCTTTGTACTGTGCAGATATTGCTCCCTTCAAGAACCAATGCAGATTCGCAGAGATAATCTTGAGGATGCCCTCCTTCTACAACAATTCTTACGCGATGTTGACGACGAAATGCAATGGCTTGCAGAAAAGGAACCTCTTGCAGCATCAACTGACTTAGGAAATAGTCTGACAGCTGTTCAAAGTTTACAAAAAAAGCATCAGGTTTGTTTGCTGTCTTAACTTTTTTAATAATGCTACTTGTTTTTCTTTATTCATGTGTTCTTATTCTTTATGTTCTTAGAAAAGAGCTCTAGACCTGTGTGATTTTTTTTTTTTTTTTTTTAATTAGGGGGGGGGGAATGAGTGTAATGCATTTTTAACAGCTTGTACTAGAAAGCATCTCAGTTAGATTGTAAGCCAGAGTTACTGAAAATCACTGCTGCCCAGTGGTAGCTCATGTGATTTTTTTCTGGTGGAGGCAGATAAAAAAAAAGTGTAATTTTAACATCATTATATCATTAAAATTTAAACAAAAATCAATAACAGGCTCACAAAAATTAAAGGCAGGATTTTTATTGAGGCATTTACCCATATGTTCACATGTCCTTAAGAGAAACCTGGATATCTGTGTAAGGATAGAACCTTTGTTAGTTCTTGCCATCAACCCGTGTTAATGTGAAGACACATGACTGATGCACTTCTCAACATTTAGTAACCATTTTTCTTAAAGATTGAGTGAAGAGAACTGAATGCAACCAACTTACTAGAAAGACAGAGAGAGACATCTATAGCTTCAAACTCAGCACTGCAACTTAAGTTTGAGATGCTTAATAGAACACACAAATCTTTCTGGACTATGAACATCATTGTGATTTAAATGGAAATTAGATTTCATATACGTAACTTGTTGTCTTTTCTTCAGAGATGTGGTTCATATCTTGGATGTGAAGGGTGCTGCTCTCCTTACTCGTTTCTGAACTTTGTTATCCACTGTGTTCAATGGCTCCCTAAAAATGTTCCCACTTATTGTTTATTTCGCTTGAGGTTACTATATTAACATATGGTTCTTACAACAGGCTTTAGAAGCAGAATTGGTTTCTCATGATCCAGTTGTATCAAGCCTTGCAAGTCGTGCTCAAAAAATGGTGCGTGCAGGGCATTTTGAGGCTGCTCATATTGAAGCAGTGAGTGCAGAGTTACAAGAGAAACTTGGACATCTTCGGGATCTGGCCAGTATTCGGCGATTACGTTTGTTGGATGCTGTTGAGTCACAGATGGTGAGTGTAAAATTAAAATTTTTACTACTATTTGTAGGAACAAGAATATTCACGTGCTCATCAAAGCATGCATTTGATTTGAAGAGGAAGTTATTGTGCAAATCTTGTTGCTTGTTTGTAATTCATATTGTGTTTACAGTTCTATGCAGAAGTGAATGAGGCCGAAACATGGATTCGTGAGAAGTATCCACTTCTAAGTTCCACTGATTATGGAAAAGATGAAGATTCTGTTCAGTCATTACTCAAAAAATTGGAGGGACTTGAAAGAGACCTCAGTGGGTTTCAGCATACTGTGGGAAAACTTACAAAACTTGCTCAAGGATTGCTAGAAAGAGGACATTTTGACAGTCAAACAATAATGAACAAACAGGTAATCTGACCAATAAATACTTCTCAAAATTGGAAAAAAAAAAAGTTCAAAAATGTTTGCTAACAACAACTAGAATGAGAATTAGGAACTTGACTGCAATTAAAATTTTTATAATGGTTTATTTCTCATACGCTATTTAAATCTGATTGATATTGAGCACCAAAAACATGTTAACAGAGTGTGATATTGAAACCTTAACTCTAGTCTAGTCTAACTCTCTATATATATTATTCAACACCTCCTAAGGGATAGTTCTATCTTGTTTGAACATACGCTCAAGGAAGAAGGAAAAGGTAGTGAATTTACATGTATAAGAAATCTTTCTCCAGCTTTTTTATCACTCACCATTCTTCATAAATACCTCACCATATACACCTTTGAATGACAATGGAAGATGTACCAATATTTTTATTAAAAAAAAAATAATAAATAATATTTTAACATTTTTGGGCCAGGAAGATAAATAAACTCTTTCTGCCTTAAATGTGAATGTGTTTTATCACTACCAATAGTAAATGCATTAAAGTAATTAATACATTAAGAAATATATTAATGAAGTTTGTAATAAAATTAATATCAGTGAGCTTTGAAAATTTATTTAATAAATTGAGAAATGCAAATGCACAACTTCTAATGATACATACTGTTTCAGAATGAAATTGAAGCTAAGTTTTTAGAACTTCAGAAGTTGGCTGAGCAAAGGCGAACCAGACTTATTAGCTCTCAAAAGTTTTGGCGATTTTTGCGAGAAGCAGATGAGGTGGCTGAATGGGTTGGAGACCAGACCACACTCACAGCATCAGAAGAATATGGTCGTGATGTGGAGCATGTTGAGTTACTTATTCAGCAGTTTGAGACATTTCTTTCAAGTCTTAGTGCTAGTGAAAGTCGAGTGAGTTCCTGTCTCGCCACTGGGCAAGTATTAATTGCTGAAAACAATCCAGAAAGTGACCGGATTCGTGCTAAGATTGAAGATACACAGCAGTTGTGGGAAGATCTGAAAGAATTAGCTCATGCTCGGCAAGAAGTGAGTAATATATTTAAAATATTCCTATGCTTAATTATAAATAAATATATTTTTAATTGATCTTCTTTTTCTTTATTTGATGAATTTAGGCATTAGCAGGTGCCAAGCAAGTTCATGTATTTGATCGGACTGCAGATGAAACAATAGTATGGATTCAGGAAAAAGAAAACAATCTTGTGGCTGAAGGCTATGGACAAGACCTGGAGACTATTCAAGCTCTTATAAGGAAACACCAGGGTTTCGAAACGGATCTAGCTGCGGTACGAGAGCAAGTTGAAGCAGTTAAAGAGGAAGCCACACGATTGGCTGGGTTGTTTCCTGATGCTAGAGAGCATATTGAAGTGAAACATGAAGATACTGTAGAAGCATGGAATGAGCTCTTAGAACATGCAGCTCAACGCAAGGACAAACTGCAACAAGCTGAACAACTTCAAGCATACTTTGAAGAATATCGTGATCTTATGTATGTTCATGTACTCATCCTTATTCCAGAAAGAATGCAGTTAAAATAAATTTAGTCTTAAGTTAAAATACAGTCACTTGTTGAGGAAAGAATTCATAATGTTATTCATCTTGTGAAATATTTATGTATTTATACACAGACTTAAAGTCCTCAATTTACAATTTAAATACGAATTATCAGAGAAATGAGGTGCGCATTCTGTAATAACATTAACATTAATCTTAGCGCAGCAGTAGTGCTCAACCTTTCGTTGCAAAGCTGCAAGGAGACACTTGCAATAGGGAGTTTGTTCATTTTTGCACATAGTCTGTTGATGGGTTTACTGTACTTTTACTGTATAGGATAAGTTGTATTTATCAATTCTGAAAGTGTACATTTACGAATTTTGTGACTGGAAAGGTAATGTGATAACTTGAACTCTAAAATGACTTAATCTGCAAATATAAGACGACTCCACATTATTTGACCTTAGATTTTTTGGAAAAACTTCATTCTACATTCGAGTAAATATGGTATATTGAGGAATTTGTGTTTAAAAAAAACTCATTTTCTCATTTCTCAATTTTTAGTCCCTTAATAGTAGTTTTTATATTTTTTCACTGAAAAATTTGTTGCTCTTTTTGAGACAGTAAGAGTTGCTGAAAAAGAGCTACTTTGTGCTGATTTTCACTGAAAACTTTTTGAGTTTTTCAGAAACTTCACAAGAAATTATTTGAAGCACTTGTACTCGCAAATACAATACTTATAAAAAAAGGCCCATAATGGGAATACAAATGATGTGAGAGATATTTAAAAAAAATTACATTTGTATAATTTTGAAAATCCAACGCATATGTCAAAATGACATTTATGCCTTGTTATTCAGTGCATTTAGCACTATCCATACTAAAAGCTTAATGAAGAAAATTTAAGCTGTTTTTGAGAAAACCTTATTTTAAAAATTACCTACAGGCTACTCAAAAATTACATGAAAACTACTATTTTAAAGAAATGTACGTGACTTTAATTAAAGAACTAATTGAGAATAAATTTCATTTGAAGAAAAAATGTCTTTCTTCAGTAATGTAAATGTACAACAAGGATGGCCAAAAAAAAAAGCTTTTACAATTTTTGAAAATTCAGTGAATAGTGAAAATCAGACGCATACCGGATTTTATATATACGTGTATTTCACTGTCTTCTTTCAAGAAATTTGTTAAAAAAATGGGATCCAAAGTTGAGAAAAGTTTGAAAATATTCCAGGAGCTTCATGAGATGTACCCCCAAAATTCAATTACAGTAATTTATTTCAAACTTGCTGGGCCTTGAGACTGGCCAAATTAATATTTATTTTGGGAAAAATCCTAAAAGAATGGAAGTTTTTGTTCATGGATGGTTCATAGAGTTTTGGCTAAAAACACGGTATTGGTGTCAGGGGACCTCAAAATGTGTGAATATGTTAAAATCCCATAATTTATTTTCTGCAGAATTGCATCACTTTCTCTTACATTACATACATATACATGAATGAGGAAGTCAAAATCATTTTAATAAGAAGTAATTTCGAAGAATAGGAGTACTCATGTGCCATCGTTAGCTACAGCTTATTTGTTTTCTCTGTTCATAATGGATGGCAGCTGTTAAAAACCGCATCTGATGCTAACTGTTAATAGTGTCTTTTCACTTGTTTGTTTTTATTAAGTTGATATAACAGAACAGCATTTTGAAAAATATTTTAATGTAAACATTTCTCAATAATTAGCACTGTGACATAAATATAAGATCTAGTATTTCTTTTTTTTTTTTTTAAATTAAGTTGTGTGGATTAACTTGACTTACAGATAATGATATTTTCAGGGCATGGATTAATGAGATGATTGCAAAAATTACTGCTCCGGATCTTACTCAAGATGTAGCAGGAGCTGAAGCACTTATTACTCGACATAAAGAGTACCTTTCAGAAATAGATACTCGGCGTGAACTCTTTGCTAACTTCAGTAAAACAGGAAATGCCCTTATTAAGCAGGTAATGTCTAATTTGTTATTGATAATGAATTGTCATTAAAAAAAATGCAAATGTAATTTTATAATTATTCTTTTAGGGTCACTTCTTGGCAAATGAAATTGAAGAAAAGATAAATGTTCTAGAACAGAGAAAGAACATACTACAAAATATATGGGAGCAACGCATGAAGATATATTCCCAAAATCTGGATACACAGGTTAGAAATATATGTTAAATATTCATTTAGTTTTGGGGAAATATTCCTAATTAAATTCTAAAAACCAATGAGAAAGAGCCCCGAAGAGAAAAAATTAATAAGTATTTTTTAAAACTTCCAAGATGAATGATAATTAAGGAACTGAATTTAAACAAAAACTTTGTAATTACATAAAAATCTGGTCTCTACTCATGACTCTTTATAAAGAGTACCTCTCAGAAACAGCTAAGTGTGAACACTTAGTTGACCTCAGTAAATCAAGAAATGCCTTTACTAAGCAGGTTTAATGAAATGAAAAATTGTTTGTAATTTTTTGTCTATATAGTTTTGTAAACTTAAATGCACAAAACAGATACAAACATTTTAATGTAAAACTAGATTTATACATTCACAATTCTTCTACATTTTATTCTTAATAGTTTGCATTTTAATATATTACCAGTAACTTTTCAAGAATCAAAAATTCAAATTTGCGACGATTGGGAGATAAAATCAGTTTGAATGAGAAGGATCTCTCAACACCTACTGATGTGATTGGCATATATTTTAGAAGTCCAACTTTAGCAACACTGAAATCCTGGAATTTCATTTATATCCACTTAAAATTTCAGTGCCCTCAGTGTATTGTCAATTGTCCACGTTCTCAGAACATGGCTGATATTTATGAAATAGGGAAATGGAGAAAATCTGTTGGTACACTTTTAGGAATTTTCTCATATTTGAAAATACAAAGATGTGAATTGAAGATTTTGTAATGAATGGCCACATTGAACCGTGGTCGATTTTCTCATATCTTAGCATTGTATATAAGTATAATACATAAAAGGTAAAAAAGTCCGTAATTCTCAAAAAAGGTATTTATGGGGGGGGAAAAAAAAAAAAAAAAAAAAATCATCATATGCCCTCCTTTACCATGATTCGTCCACATATATTATCAGCCTTTAAGTTCGCTAAAAGAAAAGAAGCTTCTCCCTAAACATGCGATGTCTATTGATTAGAGACTGGATTTTTATGTAATTACTTATTTTTTGCCTTTCTACCTAATGTTCTCAAAACTCATCCTGGCGAATTGACGCTGCACTAATGAAATATCCAATTTTTTCATTACATATTTTTACATATTTGGTACTATATTACATATTTCACATATTTTGCTATTTTCACAAAATATTTTTTTTATTTTATGAATTTTCCTGTATGTTAAACATAATTTTTATGAAAACAAATTTCTTAAAAATATTAGATATTTTCCCTTCATTATTACCGAGCACTGTCGAATCGAGATGGGCTACATTAAGATACGGTCGGATGTTCTTACAGTCTGGCACACTTGCTTCGGTAATCTCAGTGGCGGGAAGTCCGAGTCAAGGATTGAAAGAATTTTCACCTTTAGGTGTGAAAAGTATCACTGATGCCAGTTTTCATGATTTTTAATTTCCAAGAAACTTTGCTGATCGCCAAGTGTAACACTTTGATTAGAACTCTACATGCTGCAGTGATTATTTGCTGGTTGTAGATATTGCCAATTTGTACAAAAGCTTCTACTGCGTCTAGTCTGGCTGCTAAACTACTGCCATGGATAGCAATAGATAAAGATTTTAATACTAACAGGAAAGCTGTATGGTATAAAATGGGCATCAACTTGTGCTCTCAAAATGATTTGTAAAACGTTTTTATAACTTTATGATTTGTTAAACGTTATTATTTGTAAAATTTGTTTAGGACAGTTTTGATGAATGTAATGTCGAATTAGGTAAATATGTTTTATAATTAGTGTATTTTAATATTACATAATATATCCGATTTTACATATTTATTACATATTCTCACTGTTTTTTTAACATATTTATGTACATATTTTCACGTTTCATATTACATATTTTTCTGGTCTCTTCTAATAATCATGTTTAAAACTTCTTGATAAAAGCATTTTCAGATTTTCGAACACAAAACGTCATCTACAAGTCCAAAAAATAGATTCATAGAGGACAAATGAATCCATGTTATATTATATATTGTATATTGAATGAAGTAGTTGGACTCTAGTCTGCATTATATGATACGCATTTTATATAAAATGTAAAT
Source organism: Teleogryllus occipitalis (assembly GCA_011170035.1). Classification (NCBI taxonomy): domain Eukaryota; kingdom Metazoa; phylum Arthropoda; class Insecta; order Orthoptera; family Gryllidae; genus Teleogryllus; species Teleogryllus occipitalis. Next base: position 59,819 of record BLKR01000583.1, read on the forward strand.
AACGTATGTGGTATACAGGAATGCTCTTTACAATAAGACAATGTGCATGTGTCTGCGAACAGTCTTAATGTGAAGCCAACAACAGACCATGGGAGGGGAACCTGTGTCTCCCCCTCCACTTCACCCAATCAAATGCGTTTGTCATTGAACTCGATTACTGAAAACAGTTACCACGTATCGATTACATCACTCCCTTAAGGAATATTTTCATTCAGCCTGGGTGGATGGCATTTAATGAATAGGTTCCAAATTCTGCATCTCTGAGAGAGGGGTGTGTTTGTCACTAGAGTGTTGGAAAGTGTGATTAGTAGGGAACGGATTTTCATGTAAATACATATTTTTAGAGGGACAAGATACCTGCATTCATTAATACTTTTTAGACTTATTACGACATTCTCAACGAATTAGAACCTTTTTTATTTTATATATTTTTGTATAATAACATATATTTACATATATTATCTATTACAACATATTTCATTGCATTTTAATATATTTATAAGTCGAAAATGAACATTTCACTTGTGAGTTCGGAATACATGTTACTTCAAAATTAATTTTGTTACTGAAATACAAAACCATGCAATATGCTTGTATTAACACCGTTCTTTCACTATTAATTGTCAAATTCACGCCCCCTCCATTCTGTTTCTTGGAAACTGGGTACCCGGGATCAAGGATGAGCGAATGTATGTGAAGAGGAAGGAACTTCAACCACATGCATGGTCATTTTCATAGACCCCATGCGTAACTCGATAAAACAAATATTTTTCAGATCATTATCTTATCGTGTTTCTGGACTGAGGGGGGACATGTGTTCCCTTTTTCCCCCTCATTCTAACACAGGCTGCAGAGTACTATTCACTTGAGCGCCGGCTCCTTGTAATTGTATATTCTACGAAAGTATTATATATTTGGGGAACTAGTGAATAATTGCTTGTGGAGGCTAGAACTCTTTCAGCCTCTCAGAATCTATGGTAAGATCTGATCAGCAACATATTGTGCTCGAAAAAAGCTTGAAGAGTGTGTTTCAGCATTTCAAGGAAATTGTATTACACATATTTTATACATATTTTAGATAAAATAAATACATATATTTGTATATATTTTGCTTTTTTTTAATACAATGAATTCCGTTCCCTAGTGATACGATAATTGTGTCTAAGAAAACATTTGTCAGATTTCAATCAAGTTATACATGAGCTTTCTGAAATATGAGCATGCATATAGTTGAAATTAATTCTGCTTCCCAAACATCATGGCATACTTGATTCCTAGTATGCTTTTTCTGAGAGTGGTGGTGGTGAAAATTCATACCTTAAATCTGGAGGTTACAGAGGCACTGTGTTACTTTGCTCTCTTTCACAGAGAAATAACTCCAGCTACATTTATTGGCAAACTCTTATCAGGAGTGGTTTTGACATGTAAATATATTAAAAATGTAATGTATAAAATATGTAAGAAATTTGTAATTAAAAAAAAAAAATCAAATAAAAACGAATTTATTCAGAATTTCTTGCAACAATAAAAAAAGAAAAAATTAATGTATTTATCTCATACCTAAAAATATGCATTTACTTGTGAATCTGTTCCCTAATGATAATTTCTTTGAGTTCAGGTGTGTTCTAGCAATTTATCTCAACTTTTCAGATATTCAAGCGTGAAGCTGATGTTCTTGAGAACTGGATTATATCTCGGGAGCCTATTCTTCATGATGGTAAACTTGGTGAATCAATCCCACAAGTAGAAGAACTTATTAAAAAACATGATGACTTTGAAAAAACAATTGAAGCTCAAGATGAAAAGTTTGGTGCACTGCGTCGAGTTACCATGGTGCGTAGAGGTTTTTAAAATATGTTGTGTGATTCAGTAAGAAAAAAATACTTCATTTTCAAGTAAGAAATAATGTTTAAAGAATACCTTGTACATCTAATTATGTTGGATGATATTTATAGCAAATTATGTTTAAGTATTAATATTATATATTTTCTTATCAACAGTTGGAAGAAGCCTTCCAGAAACAACAAGAAGAGGAGCAGGCACAGAGGCAAGCAGAAAGAGAACGTTTGGACAGAGAACGCATAGAGGCACGCAAGAGGCTTGAGGTGCAGCGGATTACAGATGTAAGTACAATAGTAAATGCCATCTGCACAATTCTTGCATGCGTCACTTGAATGAGCTTGAAATGCTACCATTGCCTTGTATCTTCATTTATGAACAAGTGATTTTGTCAAAATTTGAAGTGAAAATGCCTATTTTCTTGCAATAACGATAACTTTAATTATAGTATGCAATACTATACTCCTTATTATTAGGTGTGATTATCAACTACATATTGAAATAAATCCACAAACAATATTTATATGCATTTGTTATTTTCTAATGATTCACCAGATGGCAATACACACTCATACAAATGAAAACACAAATTCAAATGCATAGTACGGTATGTTTTCTGGTGCATAATTAGTTTGTATGTTTGAAGTCCATACAGAATATCAAATATAAAAGTTTTTTACAAGTTACTTCATTAATTCTTGGTTAAATAATTAATTTCTGCATTGAGAAAATATTGATACTGATTTGGAAGATTGTGTCTACATTTTGATGTATGTGTATATGCAATGTTCTCAATCAACAAATTTCTAGATGTGAAGCTCTTATGTTGGGTTTGCAGGAGAGGCGACGTGAGGATGACAGGAGGAGAATCCAGGAGCTTAGATCTAGGGAAGATATTAATGGCAGTTCACCTCAAATTGAGACTGGCATTGGGTAAGTAAAGATTTCACATTTTAGATGCAATATACTACAATACCAGTGGTGGCTCGTGCCCTCAATAGTTGGTGGTTTACAGAATAATGACATTGGGGGGACACAGTGCTGAGACTGGTATACAATGAATTCATATGAACATTTCAGAAATTCAATATTCCTAAAATGTCATGTTTTTCTTTGAGACATTCCCATTTCCACATCAGTTATCATTATTTAAAATTATAAATAAAAAACATGCAAATTTACAAGAAAACTGAAATACGATTTTCATATAATATCATCACAGTTTGTAGTATCTGCTGGAAAGATTCAGAGACACCTTGTGGAGAGGCTGGAACTACAAACTTTGAACTCGCTGGAGGCTACAGCTATCTGTTGGGCACGTTGAGAACCTTCTTGTAGCGTCTGCTGATGTTGACTAACATGGTAAAGATATCCCCCCTGTGAAACCCCACCTCCTTGTCTTTGGCAGCCACTTGCTTAACTTCACCTATATTCCAGTGTTGAAGTTGAAGGTGTAGCAAGGCTGGGTAAATACTCAGGCTCACAGTAAATGTGTGGTTTAATTTCTTGAATCTGATTTGCAGTTAATGCAAGAAAACTGATGTGATTATGACTTATGAGACTAATAAGAAAATACTCAAATATCCTCATATGTATATAAAGAATATAATGGTGAAATAGTTTGGTTGTGGTGCAAACATGCTACAACCGACATGAGCCGCCACTGTACAATACTATGTACAATAAAATACTGAATAATTGTTAATTAAAATATAATGTTGTAGGTTGAATTTGGAGCCTACAGAAAGTCCCCAGAAGAATAAGTTCCTTAACATAGGTGATAGACGAGGTGAGTAAGATGTTTTTGAGTTACCTAGTTAGTGAAGTCCATCATGAAGAAGAAATATAAAAATCTCAAATACTTTAGTTTATAAATTTTTGATTTACAAACACGAAATTGTTCAAAATCTTCTTTGAGTGATTTTGAAATTAACTCCTATTTTTCTTTTTCTTGAAGGTAATAAAAAGAAAGTAATTGGTGTAATACATGCAAAAACTTGTGTGCATTGATATGCTGTATTTAAATTTCACAGGGGATATTAAACGTGCGGAAAGTATGAAAGTGGAACTGAAGAAACCTAAGAGAACTCCTAGCTTTACAACTCGCCGGCGAACACAAAGTTTCCGCAAATTACAACGGCTTGAACCTGAACAGTTACCACCTGTGGAAGTAAAAGGCTACTTAGATAGAAAACATGAATTGCAGAGTGGAGGCAAGAAAGCGCCCATGCGATCCTGGAAAACTTTCTATACTGGTAAGCTTTTCTCCTTGTGTGCTTCTTGCGTTACCAAAATGCACCAAACCTTAAATCACCAAGATTTGCGTGTCATATTAAGCAAATTTTGCAAAAAGAATGAAGGGAAAGGAAGATGTTCTGTTCATTAAAATTGTTTCTGCCAGTTTATCAGTTTATTTAATTAAAAAATTGAATGTTTGTGTATTAGATTGCCAATTGGTACTCACAATTTACTAGTGATGTTTTTACTGGTTTTATTTTTATTTTTTCAATGTGCTTTTTAAGAGTATGTGATCTTTCAAGAGTTGAGATACATGTTTGTGACCTTTTCTAAGTTTGTTTCGCATCTGCCTTAATTGATGCAAATGTCTACAATAGTTGAATTAACAGCTCATTCCAAAATGGCTAAGTAAAATTAAAAAGACAATATTTATTGTTTCAGTATTATGTGGTCAGCTGCTGTGTTTTTTCAAAGATTTGGATGACTTTGTAAACAGTAAAGCGGCCACATCTCCCATTATTGTGTATAAAGCAAGGTGTGAAAAAGCTGGTGATTATACCAAACGAAAACATGTCTTCAGGTAAATTTTATTTTAGTAATGTCAGTTTTATGAACTTATATTATTACAAAATCTATGAGCTCAATCAATGACATCTGTATATTATAATTAGACTGGATTTTTAGGTTTTAAAATATGCATTTTAGGTGCCCAAAAAGGGTTCTTTCAACATTTCATTTAGGCTTTTTAAATGGTAGAATAAGCACTAATAAAACTGGAAACAACATGTTTTTGTAATATATTGTATATGTTTCTCAAAGATAAAAACATAAATCAATACTATATAGAATCAGCATAGTATATTTTGCAATAATACTATTTATGAAAAAGTTAAATTGTTTGTCCCCTAGTTAGAATTATTGTAGTTTGCCTCAGAATAAATTACTAATACTTTATTCAAGTTTTGAAGAGAAAATAAATATCTCTTATCAAGCAAGATCAGTTTATACACTGAGAATGACTGTTCTACGTCAACAGAAGTGACAGATGGATCTCGGCACATGTTCAACTCAAAGTAACACATTAATGTGTCTGCTAAATCCAACAACTCAATTTCCTCTACACATTTTATGCACTAAAGGTCATAGAAAATATCAATAAACAGAGATAAATGCTCAGCTGGTGCAATAGGATCAAAGCAATCACAACTATTGTTTTCTTTCAAGGTAATTCAATCGCTTTATCTTAGAAACTGAGGCAGGGTTTTCAACAAAGTGAGGAAGTGGTAGCATCGAGACTTTCATCACAAAATCCTTGTCCTGTGTATTCATTTCTAGCTATCTTACAGATTAACGCAACTTAAAATTACATCCTTACCTTTGCCGACAAGAAAAAAATTAAAAAGGAGCCACAGACCAAGAAAATTATGCAAATTAGTCTCATTTTAGGTTTTTAAAAGTAAAATAGGCATTAATGTTGAAATAGGGTCTTTTAGATGCCATAAAATTGACGGGTTTTAGTTCAAATAATCCTACAATGTATATATAAAATTTCATTTAGTACAAAGTATCAAGGAAAAAAGTAGGATTTTACCTAAATGTCCATGGTCTAATTATAATCTATGGTTGAAACAAAAATTACTAATACTATCTAATTATATCTTCAATAACAATGTTTATAATTTAAGTATCAAGCTCTACTGATCTATACTGTAAAAATGATTTAGCAGATGTGTTTAACAACAACATACATTAATGGTTTGGTCCCCTTGGATTTACTGAAAGTTTAAACTAAAATTAAACAGAAATAAAGAGCACAAGTTTGTTTTTCATACCTGTATGTAATTAAAAACAGGCATTACAACAATATCAATTCTGCTACAGGTAAACTAACTAATGAGCAACTACTCTAATTTTCCTCCAAAAGAAACTAAAAAACATTCAGAACAAAAAACTAAAATGAATACACTATTCTACATATCCTGCTACTTATTTAAAGAATTACCTCCTTATTTACTCAGCAGCTGATGGACTCATATGTTTGAACATGGACCACAATACCTTACTATCTTCTGATCCATTGACTCTTCATTTAGATACACCAATTCCACTACACTCTGGTCACCACTGTTTAAATCTTGTTTCATCACTTCTAACTGCTGACCGAGGTAATACTACTTAACGCTTAATGACTTTTAGTTACTCTTGTTTCTTGAACAACGCTTTCCAAGAATGAAGTCTGTCTGCCATATTTTCCTGACTAAATAAGTAATAGATTTACTTATTGCATACTTATCCCCCTTTGACCAAGAACTTCAACTGTTTTTTTTTTCTCTGACCAATCAAATATTTGTCTGTAATAACTGCACCCTCACAAACTTAAGATGTCCTCACTTTATGACTGTTCATCTGAAGCTCTCATGTTCATCTATTATTTTGGCTCACTTGCGAACTACTGATCAACTTCACAACTGCTTCACTCAAACTCTCTAATCCCCTGCTCATTATAAGCTTCCTTCTCCATATGGTTGTTTATATGTTTCACTCCCCATTTCTTAAAGGGAGCATTGCACGGTTAATTTAGACTCGCCACTGCTGCTTTGCAACACTATGCTAGTTTCAAATGAAAGCTTTATTGTATTGCATAGTTAAATTACTTTGATCAAATGTACTATTAATTATTATGATTACACAAAAAGAATAATACAGGGTACTTAAAGAATTGTTCTTCTTCATGTAATGTGTTATTGGCTTATAGTCTCCTGATTATCATAATCTAGGGGTATTATTTTGTTTCTGTGAAACTATCTTTCATCTTTTTGAGATAGCTGGAAGGTCTCCCCTTCAGAATTATCGTGAAATCTCATGCGCAGGTCACTGTTGCTTATCTGAAAGACATCGGAAACACTTTGGCTTCCAGTAGTATGCAAACTCTCAGTTTTATTATTTCTGTGCAAGGTTTTCTGGTAGTCTTAAAGGGAATGCGAAGTTACATTTCGTCAAAAATTCGTGGTCCTCTTTAGGGGATGAAAGTACATTGGTCTTATGGAATAATTAAAATCATTTTTAATTACATATTATATCTTTTATTAATTTCTCTGAATCTAATTGAGTACCAATCGAGTGCTAGAGATCAAAACGGAATAGGTTTTTTTGCTCTTTCAGTTTTTCCATTGTTTGCTGAATTTAATATTACCTATAAAGCAACCCAATCTAACAGGACCTAAGTAATTACAAGTTTTGAGTAATTGTTTAGAAATCTTTTGTTTCAACAAAAGATTTTAAAGACCAAATTTTAATAATATTTATTATATTTACAATCATTGATTAATGAACTTATTTAGACCAACACTTGTAACTAAAATTCTGTGAAATTGATGACATCATATACTGAGTGTTTATAATAAGTTTTGAAGGTAAAATGAGTTTTTGTTGCATGTCCAGGGTTAATGTGTGGCAGTTCAGGTACTTCTACTACAGAATTATTACCACTGATTAATCTTGCAAATGTGATTTAATTTTTTGTTCTACTTTTACTGAGCAGTATAATGGACTTCCTTTCCTGCTACAAACTTTTTCTACTAAAGTTGTTTTTCATTCTAATAGAATATTTAATTTAAATTCCAGGTTATGTTGCACAGATGGGTCTGAATTTTTGTTTCTGGCCAACACTGAGGGAGAGATGGAAGACTGGGTTAATAAAATATCATTCCATGCTCAGTTACCTCCAAGTATGCAGCTTCTGAGCTATGATGATTCTCAGAAGGTAACAGAAATAAGTTTTTAGACAGCTAAAAGTGGCTTTTTCAAGGCATGCCTAGCATGCTAAAAGTTCAATTTTTAGTACTAGTGCTAATGGAGATTATGTTCAAGTGTTCTGGTAAATCTGTGAATGCAACAAAGAAAGCAAAATACTTTCGTTTGACCGGAAGGACCAAATTTACCAAAAATGATGAAAGGAACAAAGGCACAGAAAGGGACAAAGGCATCAAAAGGGAGAAAAAGGGGACAAAAGTCATGATGGGTCAAATGGGACAGAAAGGAAAAATGGTGAAAAGGACAAAAAGTCAGCAAGTCTGTCTAAAAAATAGTGTATGACACTTGTGGTAAGAGTGCTTTTATTTCGCTCATAGGATTGCACCACTTGGCTTCTTGGCCTTGTGTTACGTTTCCTACTTGTAAATTAAAAGGTCACTTTTACCACTTATATCAGGAATTACTATTTTAATAAATTACTTGAAATGAATAAACCTTCAATATTGAGAATCTACCTTGTTACTTGCCTTGGATGCTGCAGCATTTTACTTCCAAGTTCTTCCTGTCTTATTAAGAAAATTTGTCCTTGTTCAGAAAAAGTTGAAAATTGTGATAGTATTTTACAATTTATCTAACAGATTGCAAAATCTAAAAGTAATTTATTGGAAAAAGTTAATTGCTTCAGATCTACAATATTTCCTGATTTTTCCATCAGCAAGGTATCTTTTGTATCAACATAATTATTTTTCTATCTCTTGCCACATTGTCATTGATACCAGTGTATTCATTTCTCATTAGTGCATGTTAAGTACACTTTGTAGCTCTCCTTTAATCTTCTAACGTACTTTAAATACCTACATTTTCAGAGTCCTGCTACATCAGAGAGACAACAGGTAATTGAAGGAGATGATGGTGACGGGGATGCCAGTTCAGTGTCAAGTCGTGCATCTACTCCAGAGGTTCCACGACGAGGAGATCATCCAACCCCACAAACACAGCTTCTGCAACAGTACAACAGAGAAAGACAGGCGCAGATGAGCGACCGACCTCCGGTGCCCCCAAGAGGTGCACCACCACCAATTCCTGTGCGGTCTCCCAGCACAGAAGCAGTCACTCTCCGAACAAAGTCCACAGGTGGATGGAAATTCATTTGTAATTTTCAAAGGGCTTAAGGTAGAACTGTTTTTGCTGTTGTCATCGGGAGAACCCATGTCTTGCCTTTTTCTGGATACGTGGCTTGACCTAGCTCAAAATGGTTACTTTGGGTATCTCTTGTTAAACGAGAATAGAGATTTGAATGTCCCATGCAGTTCTAAGTATCAAGAAAGAGTGTGCAACTAGTATTTATTACTGCTGTCAGGGATGTTATGCATCCTTGCTCAAAAGGCCAGCATTGCATAGTATATATTCTGCTCTGAATGCTTGCACCTCTGAGAGGGTTGGTTAAATGAGACAGACAGGACCAGATAATGAAAAGGCTTTAGATCTGTCATTTGCAGACATTACAGTCATAGAGAGACAAAATAAATTAAATTAGCTGATATATGGCATTTATTTTCATCATCATTAATTATCTGTAATAAAAATAACTTGTAAACTACCAAAAAAATGGGAAACTGGTCCTGTAAACACTGCCGAGAGAGGAAGTATTCTGAATGGTTGAATGCTAACAAACTCAAATCTGGAAGTTAATGAATAGAATTATTACATCATCTGAACAAATGCAATACAATCAAAAGCAAAATGCAACTGGGAGCACAGTTATTTGATATTCTTTTTTGAATGATTAAAAGAAACAGGAATTTAGTAAGAATTTGTACAACGTGATATCCAATATCAACATAACAAATGTGTTACAGATAACATTGATGCTTCTGTGAGACCTCAGACCTACCAACAAACTCGTACATCTGCCCCTCCTCATCAGAATGGAGTACGGCCTCAAGAAACATGGAACAGGGTAGATAGTACTTCACAGGGTAAGTTAATGCTTCATGTTTTATAAGTATTTTTTTTAAAAGATTCTTCTTCTTCCATATTGTACATATGTTAGGGGTATCATTTTACCCGCACATGGAAGGTAGTGTTATCAGTGTAGCTTCCAAACAATTTAGACTATCAAAAAACAATTGAAAACTTCTCAGTTCATGAGAAATTTATTTTTCATTACTAAAGATATAGTACAATGTTTTGGGGCTTTAGTAACCGCATCTTCAGGTGGAGGTTCTGTAAATTTAGAATAAAATTATTATGTTGCGTTGTATGGTACTATTCATAGAATGGACAATGTTAATTTTATTGGTTGCCATAGCTTCATAACAAAGCCAAAACATGATTGACATACCTGATACAGCATAAGGAAATTTTTCATCAGGCTGTACCAGGGCAGGATGGGCTATGTGCCATGCCAGGTCTCTGGTGTTATTGCCATTTAACAAACCACTAACTTTTCAAGGCGTGCCTTATCGTGGGGTAGGGTGCGAATTGATGGGGGGATGGTGCCAAGGATCATCCCCTCCTAGAGTTGGATGTCCCCTGCTCGAGCATTAATTTCTCCTTTGCCAGGGATACAATTAATCAACGTAAGGTGCCATAATTACTATTTTCACACTCTGAAGTATTCAAATGAAAGAATGCAAATGATAGAAATTGGACAAGAAAACATTCTCAAGAGCTTATTTAAGATTCATTCAAATTGTGTTGCTTAAGTGAAAATGGTATTCATTTTACTATCCATTCATTCATTGTTCCCTCTCAAAAGTTTTTATATCCCCTTTAAAGAAAATTGCCAATTTGCACCCTGCACTGGAACTGACCACCACTTAACATTGCAGTTGTCCTCACCTCTGAAACATTGGGACTCCTGCTTTGTGTGGCCTATTGTGTGCTATATCAATGGCAAAAAACATTGATGCCTTTAAAACATTGATATTTTTGACCAGAAACATTGATACAATAGCATTGATGTTTTCTTCACATCAATATTATTTTCGAGAAACATTGATTCTCATGATATAAATAAAATTTCAAGTAACCAATTGTTTGTGAATTGCTCAAAAACAACTACCCCTGATATCGATCACTGTTGTTAATGCCTAGTCGGAGAGATTTCTTAATGGTTATTGTTGAGGGATTATCCAGAATGTATCACTTTATTATAATTTTAACATAATATCTATTATGATTCCCGCAAAAAATAAATGATTGACAAAACTGAAAAACTGGTTGAAAATCTGCTGTAGATAACTTAAGATGGACAGAGATAAAGATGAAACTAATGGTTAAAAATAAAATTTTACTAACACCAAACCACATCTGACATTGAAAAGACAATCTTACCCACACAATATTAATGTAAACCTAAAATTATATTTTCTACATATACAAAATTATCATAGGATTTCCAGATGTTTACCTTATGAGTGAAATATTCGCTCCTTAGATTCATGACTTAAGTACTTAAAAAATTAAAACGCAGAATATCTTTTTAAATTATATATTTTATGAAGGAAAAGAATTCTGTGGTTTAGTAGGGCTAGTTTTTCATCACAGTTGGAGCAGACTTTTTTACAGTCAGAAATCAGCTCGAAATCTTCTACAAATAATTCAAATAATGTGCATCGGTCCTGGTTTTTAATGTATTTTTCATTATGAAAAATGTTTGAACTGACAAACTGCCTGAATGAAGGTTGAATCAATTTGAAGCAAGCAGTGCATTTTCTTTAATATTCAGTACACATGTAGGTATGTTAAAGAATTATTAAAGAAGCAAATAAATGTTCTTGAAAAAAAACATTTCCGAAGGTTTTATTAAGTTTTCATTTAAAAAAAAATTATGTTTATGTTATATTTCTCAATGATTTTGTATGTTATAGTATAACTAAACAGCATTTTGAACCTTGACAATATAGAATGTTGATTATAAATCAGGATAAAGTGATTTAAAGCCGAATATACATTAAACTAATTTTTACACGTTATGTATCATATTAGATCCAGGACGTACTTAGATGATTTATGAATGAAAGTGAATAAATGGAAGAATAGCAAAACATGATGTCCTCGATGTGATCAATATTTTAAATATTGATGTTTTTAAAATTGATTTTTAGATTTTGTTATTTCACGTCATGTGGACTTTGGGAATGGAATCTGTCTGTTCTCCGCTCTGCCAGCATATTTCGGGCTGATGACTTGTTCATCATTACGAGTTTATCAATCTTTTATGCGCTTTGCTTGTCATTGCCCAGCACCACTTTTCTCTGATATGGCTATCACCTATGGTGCCCACTTTCTGGAAAACATGGAAAATCAGTGAAAATCGGGGAATTTAATTGCTCTGGAAAAGTCAGGGGAAAATTTGAGAGGGTTATAAAACCAGATATTATTCCTTAAAAACAGTTCAGTGTTATTTTTTTCTCAATTTTTATTTGCAGGGAAAAAATGGTTAATTTGTATTTTGTCGTAATGAAAAACAGAGAGGTGACCAATTAGTATCATTCTAGCTTTATTATTTTTTTTAAGTAATGTGTAATTGCAGAAAATGAGTGGTCACCCTGAAAAGGCAAGTTCTCTTGTCACTTGATGCTAAATAAATTAAGCTTGTTATTATCCCTACATTGTCATTTGAATGATGGATATTATCCTTTTCACAATGCCCTTACATGAGTTTATGCAGTATGTTATGAGAAGTACAATAATTGCCTTTGCTGTTACTCCGAAATCAACTTGTCACATGGTTCAAAATAATTGTCTCTATTTCTCGGACATCAAATCATTGTGGTACTCTCCGTGTGCGAGTAAATGAAACATCCTGTGAAAATTTCCTGTCTTTCTCAAACTCTTATTTATGTAATCAGGTAACCTGTTTGTGTGTGACTTTCCATTACCTTCAGACCTCTTGTGGTCCACCATTTGAGGAACGCAAGGTGTGTGTGCCCTCTGGTGGGGTATTGACAATTTTTTATGGATTCTTCCAGAACTTTCTAAAAGAATTCATGAAAAAACATGTTGGAGTGGGGTTACAGAGGTATGACAGTCATTCAGTTTCTCTCACAAGTTGGTTGGCACTACCTTTAGCCAAATTCTTTCAGAATATTCTGGAAGAATTAAAAGAAAAAACACGTTTTGTGGGTTTCCAAGGTATCTGTAGTGGGGAAATATGAATTATTTTGACAGTAATTAAATTAATTTTGTAAAGGCACCTTACAATTTTTTTAAAAGTATTTCTATAAATCCTTTTTCACATAAATTCCTGCTCGAAGACTGACAAACCAGGCAACTGTATTATGTTTAAAATTTAGTTTTATTATGAACCTATATAGTCCAAATAAACATTTTGAACATGAAAATACCTGCCAGAGGTACCATGCTGTGCAAGTTTAATTTTATTATTCTAAGTATTAATGAAACTAAGGAAACTTGTTTTTTATTCATTTTACAGTTTTTCTATTGATCTATCACTCAAATTATTAATAATTAAAAAATACCAAATATTACTTTTAAGAGACTCATTATTTTGGGGGGTTTTGTGTATAAGTGTGTGTGCATGTGCTTTTGTCTCTTTGTGTTTGTTTTGGTTAAACAAAGAGATCTTTGTAGGGTTTTATATAATTCTCCTATTTTTTTTCTTTGATTAAATGATTTTTCTCTTGATGGATACATCATCATTGCCATCATCATCATCATCATCATCATCATCATCACCACAGTATTCATTATTGTCATGTCAAATAATTGTTTTTTATCCATTATTGTTCAATATTTGTTAAAAATAGTGACACATTGGAAAAATTTATGTGTTTCTGACATTATCTCATTTTCACATATATTTCAAAATCCAGTAATATTTGAGAAAATGAAGTAAATTAAATAAATTTTAGAATAATAGTTATATTAAAAGGTGAATTTATTAAAATATGTAGACCACTTTCAGTCATCAAAATTGAATAACAAGTGTCTGTACTATTCACTGATTACAAGCGTGGAAATTTTCAACTTTCAAAATGTTTGAACAAAATTGATTATTGATAAAATAAAAAATTTGTAGTAAATAATAAAATACTCAGAAGAAATGTTTTGCGTAACTATAATTTTGAATAATAAGGGTTCAAACTTTTAAGTCAGATTAAAAAAGATAAGTAAGGTGGTGGGTATTACATATAACATATCAAAATTGGTTGTGGTATTTAGTAATAAATTGATTATTATCACAAATCCATTGTGGATTTCACTAAATATGCCTGTCATATGGCTATGCATGCATGGTACAATGGTAGGATTTGCATTAATTTCTACTTTGTCTCAAAATTTATAACAGCACCTGTATATAAAATTATATGGAAAGATATTTCTTCAAAATAATTTATCGCATTCTAGTGCCATTCTCTGCAAACCTCTAAATGACATAACTGTGGTAAAATTTTGAAATTTGGTAAAAGTAACTTAGTAATTCATTTGGACCATCGGTAATATGGATTCAGCTTTGGTGATAAAGAAATTGCATGTTACGAACACTGTAAGTACAAACTTTACTTGTTTACAAACGTCAACCTGACTTAGTAATTTTATTAACAGTTTTGACTACAGAAAATTACATAGTATGTTGATTCTAAATATGCTATAATAGGTAATTTAAATTTCATGGTTTTTTACAGTTCATATTACTGCCATCAAGTTGTACTCAGTTGTTGTTTAATACATCTTATCTTAAATAAAAACTATTTTTAGCAACAATATAATCTTGTATGTAAAATGGATCTAAGGAAAACTGCAAATTCATCATCTTAAAATTTTTCCCTGAGCAATAATTCTACTACAATGACTATGGGTCTGCCGGCCCTGTTCAATTGGAAAATCTGAACAGTTTCATAATCGGAGGGGTTTGGTCCCAATTAATCCCTATTATCGATGACCTGCTGTTTCAAAGTTTTCTTCATTTTCCCAGTTAGTATGCTGAACTACATTGGTTTTTGATTATCCAGAGTTCATTTCCCAGTTACAATATTGAGTAGGAGTTTCTATAACCTTGATTAGGAAGGTTGAATAGGGTTTTTACCATGAAATCATATTCTCAATTCATGTTGTCCAATAGTATTCAATTGTGCAAAATTGGTTCTTTGTGAATTTATTTGCTGCAATAATTTATAAAATTAAAACAAAATGAAAAATAATCTACAACTATAATTTTTCATAATTTTAAAAGTTCGATTGAATGATGTAATTGAAAAACTTGTGGCTTTCGCACTGATTGTAATCTTCAAATTGTGTAGCTAAAGTACACTGTAGGATTATAAACAATTCCTCTCTTCCCATTCAGACACAACAATAAGAAATGAAACAAATATTTAAGCAAAAGTCTGAAAATTTTGTTGATTTTATTATCAATAGAAACAAAATGGCAATAAAAGTGTGTAATGAAGAATTCAGGGAAGTAATAAATACACCTTCATGACATGTGAAGATGTATGATACATAGAGATTACTCTACAACTCTTAAAACATCTAAGCTACCATAGAGAAAATTCCTTTCCTTTATGCTACTACTCTCGTCAGGCATTGATATTGTAGAAAGTTTTCTTGGATTGAAATTACAACTAAGACTAATGATTAAATAAATTGTCATAATAAAGGTTAAATAAATATTACTTGAAGAATTACAAAATGTCATGAATTATCATTATTATTATGATTAATTAACTTAGTTCAAAGACAATTTTATTATTATTATTATTATTATTATTATTATTATTATTATTATTATTATTATTATTATTATTATTAATTTTTAGTTAAAGTTGCTTCAATTTACATGTATCCCACATTTAATAGATAAAAAAAAGTCAGACATTCGCTGAGAAACTTGAACAGATTCTTGCACCCTCATATTCATTGCACAGACATAACTCCTTCATTCATTCTTCATGGTGTTTTCATTTGTGTATTGTAATAGATACAATATGATTCATATAATAATTACTGATCTAGGAAAATTAGTTCCTCATAGCTCTAGAGCAGTGTTTTTCAAAAGTTTGTTACTGCAATTATAAGATCTGGGATGTTTTAATTGCCCTAATTCAGATATGTTAATTAGTTGGTCTTAATAACTTTTTTTTATCAATTCACCACAAATACTTCTTTGTTGTATATGATGGGTTCTTATTTGATATGTTAATATCTACTTGTTTTGTGAAGTATCAAGTCTAATAACAATATAAATTGCATTGTTGCAAAATTACAGCAATAATTTCTGAAATTGACAATTATTCAATTAAAGTTTTAACACATCACCTTATGCAACTTAACATGCACTTGTTGTTCATAAGTCGTTTGTTTCACTGACAGTAAACATATGTTGTTTAATTGCACAGATGTCCAATTAATCTTGCGATGATACATGGTGTGCGGAAGATTTTGGTACATAAGGAATGGGATCACAAGCAATTTGAAAAACTCTGTACTGGAGTTGTACGTATTTTCTGATGTTTCATGTGTTGTTTTGTTTGGTAGAGGTTCCCCCACCCCTGCCTTCCTCCGCCCCTCCTCACAGGAGTGTACCTTTGGCACCAGGACGAGGCAACATACGTGGCCATTGGCAGGCAGATCCATCCAATTTCCACCATCAGGGTTCGTAAAAAGAATCAACTAATGAATCAAACCTCTGTATTCATGACACTGATTTGCTCTCTTTATATTGTAATTTGTTCTTATTGCACGGCTTATTGCATGAGTTTTGCTCTCTTTGTCCACTGGATGTTTAGAAGTTTCTTGCTGAAGACTTTCCTGAGAGATAATTATAAACTTCTGTATTTCTTTGAATCTCAATTTTCTCAGGTTTTAGATACTTTTAAAATAATTTTTTTTCAGATTCACTGGTATCTTGGCATTAAATACACTGGATAAATTTTCTACAGACTTAAGATAATTTGTAAAAAGTATTTGCTTGTGAATAGTTTTTTCTTGTATATTCATGTTTACATTTTTGTTACAATGATCAGTATTTCACAAAGTCATATAGTATTTTTTAAACAATCAATACAAATGACCAAATAAAGGAAGAATTTGTTCTTTGGGTAATGACGTTTCTTCTAGGAATGATAAACCAATAGTAACAATGAAAGGTCTTAAGTATGTCTATGCTATAATTGGAAACCATGATTTCTTTTTATATCTGAAGCTATAATTAATATGGTTCTTAGAATCAATAGTCTTATGTTTGAAGAAATACAGTATCTACTTTTGAGCAATAAAGTTTGATCTCTTTCTGTTATATGTAGACTATGAAAAACTACAAAGAATAATCCTACTAATAAAGTACAAAAATGATTTTTGTTAGTGATTCTCTCTCCTACAGTGCCGTTAAATCCAAATATCCTGATTATTGGGAGGAACAAAGTAAAGTAAAACTGCTTAGATATCCAAGATAAAAATTATGAGAAGAAAATGTCCAGTTCATCAATATATAGAATGTCAATATACAGTTTGTTGATAGATCATCCTACCGATATGAAAATATGTCAATTGGTTTCAGTGAGTTACCCACCCATGCCATAATCTATTTGTAATCTTTGATTTTGAGAAAAAAACATGCTTTTCCAAACACTTTTAAGCTTTTTTGGAATTGTAATAATGGTAAGATTGTCATATGCTTGGGAGAGAATGCGAATACACATGGTAGATCATGTGTTTCATACAAATTGCATCAAAACGATTTCTTAAGAAAGGTATTATGAATATGAAGAGGTTTATATTCCTGTATTTCTCATTCACATTTAAGTTTCTGCTAGGAGTTCTTGATACGTTCCCTACCTGTGTTTCAGTTGTATTTGAGGCTTAGAAGAAAATTTTTGGTGGCGTTTTTCAAAGCAGTGAAATTGTAGTCGCAATCTCTACAAAAATAGTTCTTCTTGCTCTTATGAATATGAGATTGTGCTAATTTCCCCACATTCGTGCATTAATTAAATTATAATAAACAAATTATTTTTTTAAATAAAGGCTGGAACATAAAGTTTAATTTTTGATATTTAATAATACTTCTCCCTCAGTTGTTATAATCCCAATAAAATGATTAGTTCAATTCTTGGTCATGAGCACTTTGTCTGCTGTCACAAATAACATGTATTATTATTATTATTATTATTATTATTATTATTATTATTATTATTATTATTATTATTATTATTATTATTATTGTTATTATTGTTGTAGTTAGTTTATCATTTTAACTATGAACCTGCTCTTCTCGAAAGCGTTTTCTTAATTTACGACTTAAAATTTCTGTGGCCTTAAATTTTACTGGTTTCTTTTCTCTTCTCGACTTTACCTCTTGTGCTTCTTGATGTATAATCCATAATCGTTGAATTTTTTTAAAGATCATGACAGTTTTAATTTTGTACAATTGAATGTTGTTGAAAATCTATCTTGATTGTGTTTTATTTTATTTGTCAAAATGTTGATTTGTTTTGCTAAAGAGTTATGCTTAAAGAATTTTTATTTATTTTTATGCTTATGCAACAAATATCAATCACTGTGCAAATGTCTCTTTAATTTTCAACTTGTCTTATAAAACACGAACTATTAATTTATGCAATCGTGGGCTTCCATTGCCAGTGTCATGTGAAGGCTGTTTGGGTGGTGATGTGTCAGGGCACTCCAACCCTGAAGATCACCATGATAGGATGGTCGAAATGTCAGCATCAATGCCCTCAATGCAGCATCACCCAACAACCGAGAGAGAGCCTTCTAAGAATATGTGTGCATCATATGTAAATGACATTCAGATTATAAGTTTTTTCATACATCATAATTGTTTGTATCTTAAAAATATTCACTACATTCTTTCTTGTACATTCAATTTCAAACTGTACAATGAAATTGGTGAAACTGCATTATATGAGGTTATTATTTTCATTAGATTCCAAAGAAGGTTGGCTTTCATCTTCCTCACCCTTTTAAAAATACTCTTCTTGGGGGAGTCTGAATTAATATTTTTCAGGTTCAACTACATTTAAAGCATTTCTTACAGTTTTTTCTGAAAATAATTAAGAGAAATTTTGAATTAATATCAAAATTAAATGTATATTTTAGTCAGTATGAACGTTTGCTTTCTTATGAAAATTTACTGTGTATATAAAATCAAAAGTGCTTGAAATTTCGTGATAAAAAGAGGATACTACACCTTATTATCTTTAGGATTAAATGAGTCATTGTGTGTGCAATCCCAATATCCTCTACCTATCACATGTGTCACTATCAGTTCTTTAGTCAATATACCCCTTCACATTCAATTTTACATGCCGGAATTTAACTACACTACTCTGTTTAAAATCAAGATTCTAAACACTAATGGAGTTCTCAAACAGTTTAGTCTCTATCTTCAATATTGATTTGTTTGTTAGCTCTTTTGGTTTACTTATTTGTAGCTTAAGCAATGACACTAATATTATTAATGACACTTTTAAGCTTTGATTTTAGTTTTATGTTTCATTTTACCCTTTTATTGGATTTACCTTCTGCACTTTATATTATGGAAAAAAATAAAAGGGAGTGTTTAAGCATCATCTGCTTTACTTTTCAATATGACTTAAAACAAGAAATGTAAGTAATTAAAAATTCATTAAAAAGACCTTACTTTTTTTAAGAAATTGAGAAATAAGTGGAAAAGAAAAGAAGAAAAAAGCGGAGAAAGTAAGAGAAAAGAAATGGAAAAAATGTATGAATAGAATGATGATTTATCATTTTTCAAGAAAACTACTCAAATACAATTTGAGAGGAAGACAAGATTTAGGGAGACAAAGAAAACTTGGGGAAGACAAGAACACGTTGGAAGTCACTTAGGGAATACTGGAAAAATGAAAAGGGAATGACAAAAATCTATAAACTTTATGTATTCATCATAAAGATGATTTTTTGAGATTATTGATAAAATCTCACAACAAACACCAACTGAAATTGAAAAAGGAGTGAGAGAGATTGTTCAGAATGGTTCTAGAAAGGACATTTTGAAACACTGACTGACAGACAGTATCTATATTTTTTTACACCATGAATTGGTTTGTGACCTTTTTAAAATGTTTTTTCTTGAACTACAGGAAGATACTGGAGGGGAAAAAAAAGAAGAAAAACACACGTTACATTAATAGACCATTTTCCTTAAACGTTGTGTTTCCGAAACATATAATGTATAGTACATTGAGCATATGCTGCTTTCACTGTGCTTAAATTTTCTGCACTGTTTATCTTTACTGATTAAAATACAGTTTTTTGGGCATGATAATGCTAGTAAAAGAATTCTTCTTGTGTTTTTTTTAACTGTAGCCAAATTCAAATAATATTGTAAATCTTTCACCAAAGAACACCAAATCTTTCACCAACCAAGAACACCAAAGGTGTCTGTGAGTAGAGGTGTCTGTCTAACTTGTACTCATGCTTTGTAATCTATTTATAACCTAAGGGACATATGTGCTTGGAAACTTTTCTTCTTTAGTTTTTTTCAATTCAGGTAAAGGAACAAGCTTTTCTCAAAAATAACTAAGCAATAAGTATGCTGTAAGTTGTTAATATTATCACTGCATGAATGAAAGTTATTTGATAATCCTTTCCTAATACTTGTAATTTTCTCTACAATAACTAGGTCATTTGTAGTAATGTTTTCCTTGCGTAATAACATTTTTTATGCATATGAATTTACACATGAAAATGTGCATGGGGGAACAAAAAAGAAAGGGGAAGAATGATCAAATAAATTATATGTAAATAATACTTTATGACCATGGAAGAGCTTTCATTACACCCAAAATAAATTATTTACTGAGTTAATAACCTTTATTGGACTTCAGTATATATTTAAAACTTCTTGTAGAAAGTGTGAAAGATAGATGTTGGAGGTAGATAAAATTAAGAAACAAGAAATATTTAAAGTGTGGATATTAAAACAATTCATACATCTTTATTTCTAATGAATGTGTGTATTTCTTTGCAGTTTATGGAAATGTGGGACCTCCTGTTCGACAGGTAAGGTTTTCTCTTAGCAACTTGGGAATTTGATAATTAACTGTAACTGAAAACTCCAATTTGTAAGGAATTAAAATGAACTTTAATTATTTATTATATATTTATTACTATAATATCATAAATTACATATTTACATTATATTATATATTATCCTATTTTTGTTAATATTTTTCTCTGACTCGCTAAGAACAGGGCTCATATTACTTGTTTGTATAATATACAGATGCTAGGGAACATTTTCATTGTTTTAGATTGTTTTGTGAATGTTTAACTTTTAATGAGTCTCATTTTTGATATTTTGTTTAAAACATTTTTTATGCTATAAGTAAAAATGGGAAAAGTGTCAATTTATACATTGGTAAATTTTTAGATTTCTTCTTTTCTTTCTTTTATTTTAATGACTTGCATTTCATTTTGAGACTTGTTCATTACCTATTTCCTTATATACATTTTATGATTTTAACAATGACTTTTAAGACAAATTCTAATGAATGAATTTCACACAACTTAAATGTATTCATTGAGAAAATATTGACTACAAATTATTTCAGGTTTTAATTAAGAGATCAGTAATTTATTATTAAGTATTCCTCCAAACCAAACTATTGGGTCGAAAAATTAATACTAGAGACGTTTCATTTTGTTATTCCAAAAGTTTTTATAATCTTTGTTTCTTTCTCAGCAGACAAGTACATTTGGTGGTGAAAGACCTACATCGCTGCCACCATACCCAAGTCATACGCTTCCTGCTGGTGCAGTGGCTAGTGGAGATTTCCTCTCCAATGAGAGATCCAGTGAAAGTCCAACAGATAGTGATCAACAAATACCAGCTGTTTTGCGAAAAGACAAAGACAAAGATAAGCGTTCGAGTGTCCTTAGTAATTTATTCCGCAAGAAGCGTGCTACACACTTGTAGAATACCATGAAATATGGACATGGTGAGAAGTAATGAGTTAAATAACATTTCAGTTTTAAGAATGAGTCACAGTTTCAACAATCATTGTACATGTAGAGCTTCAACATCTGTGAATGGCTGTGAATTTCTCTTGAAAGTGCAAAATGATGTAGGGCTATAAGCATTCATTACATTTGTACTGTTTGAAATTTTTATGTGATGTAAGATGCCAAAAGGTCTTAGAATATTAACCTCGCTGAATATTGAGAGGTTTTACACAAGTTTGAGTTGAAACGTACTTCTTATTCTAATAAGAGTAAATGTGGTAAAGTCTAAGCTGTATGAATGATTTGTAATTAGTTTGGGTTCTGATTACCAATTGAAAATATTTTTTACTCTTATGAATATGAAATGGCAGTTGCATTTGTTGATTTCGATATTTATTTCTTCAAAAACATTACGATAAAACAGCATAGCTAAATTTTGTAAGTTTGTTACATTTTATTAATTGTTACTGACCAAACGTGTGGACAAAACCTACTTCCATTTAATTTTTTTAAATTAATTATTGGATGTTCTTTGCCATTTTTTATAATACATCATGTGCGTATTTTGATTACCAAATAATTTGTCTTCATAAAACATTTTTTTATGAAAATGCAGTTGCAAGGTGAGAACAAACACTTTGCGTTACGAGTTATTTTAATTATGTACAGTATATATTTAATTATTAGGTTCATTAATACCACTGATAAATCTTGTTGAACTTTTAAAATATACTTTCCACCACAACATTTACCTTCAGGAAAGGTATTTTAGTTATTGGTGAGAGTATTGTAAATGCATAAATTCCTCTTCATTACTCAATAATGTATAAACATTGGTTTCCACAGTTCTTGAAAAACGAAAAAAGTTGGGTGAAGGGGAAATGACTGGCATTTTGTACAGATTATCCCATAACTAATGAGGCATTTTAGGTTTTAGTATTAAGTGTGCTCCAAAAGTGGTAGTGTATGTTTTGTGCAATAATTTACAAAGTACCATATTTAAATGTGAAATAATGTTGATGTATTCATGTATAGATAAAATCATTACACAATATTGTATAATTACAAAAGCATTCTTCCTCTTTCTGTTAACAAAATAAAGTATAAACACACTTGATTATAAATTATTGAATTTTCTACATCATTTTTTTTTTTGCTTTTTCCCACAGCCAAAAAGTAGGAGCTGCAATTTAAGCTAAAAGGACGTTATTAGAAAACTGAAATAAGAACCTTAAAAAGGCTGAAAGCAAGGAAAAAGCCATTTAAAGGCAACGTCTGTCTTGTGGACCTTCCACAACGTGGTAAAAGGCAATAGCAATTTTAAAATTTAAATAGATAATGTGTAGAATCCAGAAGTTAAAGCATTTATTTTTGCCTAAAATAGGCAGACAAAAGGAATTTCTTTTTGCCTAAAATAGGCATGCAAAAAAGGCATTTATTTTGGATATAGTACAAGATAAAAATGCAGGAAATATTTAAAAATCTCCATTTAAAAGTAATTAGTGTAAAAAAATTAATAATTAAAATGATTCACATTTTTATTCCAACTCTATTATGGTCTTACTTTTGAATCTTGAAATGGTGTCAGTGAAAACAGAATTATAGATTTTGTTCTTCACACATGTATAATTGCCAGTGGAGAAAAGATTACAGAAAGAACTGAGAAGGGTGTATCATGTACAGAGAGCTGTCCTCGGAAGGAATCCCAGGCCATACACAAACATGGGTCAAGATTTATTGTGAATAAACAAGCCTGTAAACATCAATGAAAAATATTAAAAATCTTCACTATCATCTTCCTTTCCCTTCTAGATTTTTAACACAACCTGACCCTGGAGTCTCCATGTCCACAAAAAAGACAACATATGACCATCCCTTCATGTTCTTGAGGCTTGCAGGTATGATTTCCAGCTTGATAAAGATTGGTGCCAGGAGAGGAGAAATGGGAAAATAATGACAAAGACAATGAAAATCTTCTAAAACAACCCCAAAGTACAATTAAGTGATACCCATTATTAAATGTCATAAAATTGTAACAATAATAAAAAGGCATTTTGCCAAACATCTGTGCTCTAATAATGTGAATTGTACTGCTTTGAAATTTTATCCCAAATTACAATTCAAACGCATTTTTGCTGTGATTGTGATAAAAAAAATTAGCATTTTCAATTCAAGTTTACATAACTGAATCTATTTAGAAGCATTCAAAATATGAATGGATACCTTTTTAGATTTTTTTTTTTTTTCAATTTGACAGGAAATTCAAATTTGAAAATAAATTATTAATTTTTAATCTTTTATTTCCATAATAATTTAACCAGAGCCTTAAAGTTGTAATAATAACTCCATTCTCATATTTCTATGAAGTCCACTAATAAGAAACATGGCTTTTTGACCAAATAAACCTGTGTAATTCATATAAAATTGATGATCTTGCAGTAAAAAATATTTCACTCTCTCTCTCTCTATGTGAAAAATTAAAATTATTTATGTGGAATTCAATTTTATCTTTAGCCCTACATTTTTCACGCTTTCCTGTTTGTTCACTAAACAAGGGAGATTAAAAAAATTACGATTCATATCGTAGTCATTTTGAACCTAACAAAAACCCTATTGCTTTTGTATTAAACATAAATTTTAAACGTTATTAGCGTAATTCCATTTTATGTTACATGTATTGCACATGTTGTGCAACACTATGAAACGCAAGGAAACACCTGCCCAAAACTATTGATCACACGACTGGAACTAGCCATATACTCTCTGGAACCAGTGCTGCCACCAAAAGGGAGCTTCAGTATGGCCAGTCCGCTAATCCGCATTGTACACGCCATAGCGGGTAGAACTATTGATCTTCTGCTCATGCGCAGATGCACAAAAGTGATGCGAAACTTGAACTGCGAGTGAGTAGAAGATCGATCGTGCTTTAACGTTCGAGGCAGAACACATGACTTTTAAAGGTAATAAGGTGGTAATACAGGAAGGTGGTAATACAGTAGTTCGGAAGACAGCACCGTCGCCTCTGGGTGCCAAGCGGCAAGTTGCTAGAACTCGTGAGGTTATGAATAAAACACGACATACGAGACGATTTTCTTTTAAAACGTCATGATCATTTTTCGTTGGAGGTTTCCCTCTGCCTATAATGATTTAAAAGCGTTTTTGTTTTGTTTAGGTACACTTTCTCGCAGTGAGATGTCCTTTTTCCTCTAAAATATTATTTTTCACGATAACTAAGTTGTGTCCAATAGTCGAAAAAGAGGTCAGGAGAGACAAAATAAGCTTTTTTCGATGCCCTAATGTTCTCCAAAGTCAAGAATGTAAAATTATAGCACCCTTGGAACAAAGAGTACAAAAGTAGATTTCTGCTTTAAAGCAAGAAAAGTTAGATGGTTATTTCAAGTCAATAGGAGGTTACAGTTTCTGCCTGTCTTCGTAATTCACAATTCACACACCTAAACGTTTCCTGTCATGTTCAGATGTTCCGCTGATTTTTTCTATAATATAAACAACACACTAACGGACATAGCTCTCGATAAATAAAATGTCATTTACTTGCATTGTTTGAACGTGTTGTACAAACTCAGCATCAAAATATGTATGAGCCACTAAACTTTTGTGGATCTTCTAAACTTGATTTGTGTAAAAGCTAAGCCCAACTATTAGGTAGGTCACCTAACAAGTGTTTTCTTCTACCACAAGGGCTATGAAGTCGTGTCCCAATTGTATTGTAAGATATGGCATCAAATGTTCAATACGTTTCATAAAATATGTTGACATTAAAATCATTAGGGATAACAAGTAATATTTTAAGCGTGTGACTTGAATATTGAAATTCAACCATCAAAATTTGAATTCAGCACAGGAAACTGCAAACATTTTTTTAAAGATATGATAAAGGATGCAAGATTTATATTTTTAAATAACCATATCTTTTTATAATTAATACATTGAAAAATTAATAGTTAAATTATATTAAAGTCTGGTTAACTTAGTGTTTACAGTTCCTCCACTCCGTGAAAAATTACGAAAATTTTTAGGACAGGGTTTATGAACATTCTGTTGTTGCTTTTTTCAAACGATTATTAAAGTTTAATGTTCGCAATATTTATCTCAACGATAATAATTAATACAATTTTCTTAAATAAATATTTAAAAAGCCGATAGTTTATAAAAATATACGGAAGGAGTCACCTCTTGTCGAATTGCATAGGGTACACATTATCACCTAAGCGTCATCGCTAAGGTCATGAAAATATTTACTATGAACGATTTTTAAAATAAAAACATAATGACTTGATGTGTCTGATAGGATAGTACTTCTTAAAATTAAATTTGTGAACGAGATGCACAGCCAGAACCTAAACAAACTGAAAGGATAATATATCATTTTAAATAGCAAACGTGATATGAAACACAAACCTCGGCAGCCGTATAATACAGCCAAAAACCTACGAATTCTCTAGGAATCGCTTACATGCACAGTAGAGGTTGCTATCTCACTTTCCCGCCAACCGTTGTGACGTCATCATGGATATCTCCGTGGCCCACGAGAGAGACTCTCTCGTGGGCCACGGGATATCTCTTTTGGGGACGTGTTATACTGCATTCTAATCGATCACTAACGAGAAAAGGAATGCACTAACAAACGAACAACAATCGATTGCAATCTCGATTTTCTGCGCATGCGCAGAAGCGCACGTAAGTGCGTAAGTGCGTAGCGCGCGTAAGTACACTAGTTTGATTTTACTATGCCAGGATGTGCAGTTTTTGGTTGTAACAATTACTCCAGAGCAACCAAAAATAAAAATGTGAAATATCATAGTTTTCCACCACCTGGTGACATTCGGAAGAGATGGATTCATGCCTGTAGACGCAAAGATAAGTTTAATATTGAAGATGGTAAGTTCTAGGGCAGGCCTTCTTTCAATACGTACCGACGTAAAAGTGCTATTGTTGAATAATAGAATTAAAACTGTTACATGAACGAACGGTGAAAATCACAATTTATATGTATTAATTAATCAATAATATTAAAAATTAATATTATTGGTTTTATATGCAGCGCGAATTTGTTCATTCATTTTAAAGAAGATGATTTCGTGGTCCCCTGAAATAAAAATTGTTGGGTTACAATCCTGAAAGATTTAGAAATCTTAAAGTAGATGCAATACCCACATAAAAATTGCCGAGAGAAATAAATAATCCTGACAAATCTGTGCAAAGAAATGTGAGGGTGCACAAAACAAGAATGCATCCAATTGCTAAAGAAATGTTAGAAGACAATTCAAATGAGAGTATGACTGTTAACAATTCAGATGAGTGTAATAGTGAAATTTCTGAAATGTGAGTATTTATTTCTGCTTCCGGTACATTTGAAAAATTATGGGAATGTGCTTAGTAAAACAAGCATACTTCAACAGAATTAGAAAGTGCAAATTTTTTTTCAGAATAAGAGTGGATAATCCACAAGAAGATATACAGATTTTAAAAATTCAAGTATCAGCCTTAGAAATATAAAATAAAAAACTTAAAACAGAAATTGAGAACAGAAAACAAATCTTTAAAGACTATTAAGGAAAGAGACCTACAGGTTAGGTTGAGTACCTTTTATTCAAAATTTTTCCTCCAAGTCAAATTAAGGTGCTACTTAATCTATTTATTTTTATTTATTTTACGTCAAAAAAACAGTTAAAACTACATATGACGTGCTATGTGCTATGGGGAGAAGTGAATTGTGTGCACATTTTCAAAATTCTGTGATCCCTACACTAAGTCATATACTACTTGAACTTTGAATGAATGAAGAGAGAGAGAGAGGAAAGAAAAAGAAAAGAAAACAGGAAGAAAAAAAAAGGGGGGGGGAAGCAAGCAAGCAAGCAAGCTCCCATGAAATAAAAATCTATTTTCAAAGACAAATAAGCAATAAATTTTGGGCTCTCATCCATGTTGTCCTCCAGAATAATACTTCCAGCCACGTCAGCATGGACACGATAATTTGAATAACTATATTTCCCACTGAATTCTAGAAGACATGCACAGATAATGAAGTTATATTTATGTCCAGAAGCAAAACAAGGGACCATCTCAGCATTTGCTCAATGGATCAGGGAAACTGGACGAAAAACCTGATCGAGATGGGGGTCATTGACCCAGAAGCTGTGATACAATACTTGTTACATATTGTTTAGAATTATACAGTCCAATGGTAAGCAATACATTGAATATCAGTGTTAAAATTAATGTTACTTTTCTTGTGATGCTCAGTATAGTCTCTAATTGTATAGAAGCAGTTATGCAGCAGAAACAATTTCACATTGGATTTAAACTTTTCTATCGAATTTAATCGTTTAATGTCATCTGGCAAAGTGTTGTAAAATAATGTACATGTATTGTATGTGAATTTTTTGTAATGAACTGTTGATACTGTCACCTGATGAATATGATTTCTACGTCGAGTGTTACAGTAATAGACATTGGCATTTTCTGAAAATATATTCCTGCCCTTAAGCAAGTCATTTTTGACAAAAACCACTGATTCGTAAATCAACAGACAAGGTAATGGTCCACATCAAAAGATTATTCATTGGTCCCCGCAAGACATTACCTCTGCAATTTCACTAAGAAGTGTAAGTGCCAAAGAATACAAGTATTTAAGGGAGGAAAAAATCCATTTCTTGCCTTGTCTACCCTTCAAAAGCGGGCACTATCCTTTAATGCGGAGGAAGGTCTACTCTTAGATGTTTTAAAAATAATGAAAGAAAAGGCAATAATTCTACCCTCCCTTCATTTATTAGTATCTCTCTCATTTGATGAAATTTGTATTTCAAGTAAGATACGTATAGATAGGAAAGAAGAGAAGAAAATTGGGCCTCGTTCCAAGTGCCAAACTGTTATGGCACGGGACAATGGAAACAACCTATTTGGTATGGATATGATACACATATGACCAAAGAAATTATGTTTGAAATAACTGAAAAACGTTTTCATGCAGGTTACATTGTTCTTGCATTGATTTGTGACATGGGACCGAATAATATAAAATTTTGGAAAGAAATTGGTTTATACATGGATGTAAATACATGCTTTTTTCCCCATCCTATAAATGAAGATATGAAAGTGTACATTTTTGCTCATGCACCTCACCTCTTGAAACTCTTAAGAAATCATTTCCTTGATAATGGATTTTTTTACGGTGGGAAACAAATAAATCAAAGTAGCATCAAGGAACTTTTGGCAGCATCTACACAAGACCTCCAGATTGCTCCCGCCATTACCTTTTATCACCTACAAGTCAAAGGTTCAGAGAGACAAAAAGTGTCCCGCGTCACAAATTTTTTCAGAAAGAGTTTCTAAGGCGATTGAATGGTCTGGAAAAAAGGGTTTCTTAAAAAATTGTGATTGGAAAGAAATGTCAAGGTTTTTGAAACTTATTAAATGGTTTGACATTTTTAATGCCAAAAGTAAATTCGGAACTCATCCAGGACTCAATGTATTTGGTGTAAATTTGGAAAATCAACTAACAACTCTACAGGAAGTCAGTGACAGAGTATCAAAAATGAAAGTTGGAAATCACTATTCATTAATATATTTCCAAAGGGAAATTTTGATGAATATCTTTGGTTGAAATGCTTTTTTATCTGCAAATAAAGTATGGAATTGAATGTGTTTTAACATATAGAATAAATCAAGACTTTTGGAAAATTTCTTTGCTTATATTTGTGGCTTGGGTGGTTCAAATGATGAACCGACTGCCCTTGATATTAAATATTGGTTGAGATGGTATGTTATTGGGAAACATTCATTGACTGTATTCTCAGAAAACCAGAATACAGAGGATGATAATGAGTCAACATTAATTTCACCTTTGGAAGAGGAAGAAGCTGAAGCTCAGGAGGAAGAGAAAAGAACAGATTATGATGACAATATTTTAAAAATAGAGGACTCTCAGGAAGGTGTTTACTGTGAAGAAAAAATTAATCATCACCAACAAAATTTTAGTGAAGAAATTTCAGAAGGCAGAGAAGTAGGTTGTTTCTTGGAAGTTGAGACTGACAATAATAATGTGAATGATTACTTTGAAATAATGGAATTTTGTGAAAAAAATGTATTTGAAGATTCAATTACATTTGAAGGACTAAAATTTTTGGCTGGTTATGTAGCATTTAGGTTTGAACACGAATTTCCTCATCTTGGTTTGGCGACTAAAGAAATTTCATTATCTGACAGTGAAACACCTGAATGGATACAGTTCTTATCCAAAGAAAAATTAAAATATCCTTCAGAGGAATTATTTCAAGCAACCATTATAATGGAGAATGAATTTTCCAATTTTCATGGGAGGTGTCTCTGAGGTGAAAAACATTTTCAAAAGGTCACCCAAAGAGTTACAAAACCATTTCCAAATTTACATTTTGATGTTCTTCTCAGTCCGGTACTTACAAGAATATAAGGTCGAGAACTTTAAATAGAAGACATCAAAACGACGTGAGAAGACGAAGGGAAGGAAACAAATATCAAAATTTATCAACAACAAGCATTAATAAAGCACAATGAATATTGGGCATTTTATCTGTAAAAATTGAGGTAGGGAAATTTATTGCAGACATTTATTGCTTAGAGATTGTAAAGTGCCTGATCGATTTGTTCAATCCTTATTTCAGAGCATGCGTTTTTTCCGTAAAAATCAAATTTGATTTACATATATTGTACCTTTCACCTTCCTTACGATGTCAGTAGCTACGGATGTACAGAATGTCAGCTACTCTTTAAAATGGAACCCAATTTCATACAGGTATGAATTCTATACATGAATTCTAAAACAAAAGAGACTTCAAAACACTCGCTCGATAACATCGCAACGTCATATGTAAACTTTACATTGTAAAGTTTAATGTTGGTAAAATTGGAATATATACGCTACGCTCCGTTTACTTCACTGCCTGGGTTTGTGTACCTTACGTGATGTCACGCGCTGGGACATCTGGAGGGGGAAGATGCATATCGGCACACCAAATTACATGCACCTTGCGAAATATCTTACGCCATGGTGCAAACATAGGACCCGATCATGGTGAAACTCGACGAACTCGACTTCGCCCGCAATTGGTCGAGAAGTCGATTGCTGTTCGCTACGCTTTAACAAAAGTATTTAAATCTTCAAGAGGATGAGATCGAAAGTGTTTTTTTAATTTCAAGAGTGAAATTTATGGAATCCCACTATTTAACAGTGGGATATTTTTTGGGACTCCATAGAATATATAAATTTGTATTAAACATTTGTCACACCAGGATATGACGACAATGTGACCACGTGATCAATGAGGGGGAGTGAAACAAAGTGAGAGGGGAATACCCCGCTCGTGAATAAGAAGGTGAAACTTGGTGGAGCCAGGGTGGAACAGCCTGGAACGTTTGCATCGGGGATCTCTAGAACTGAGTCTGCAGAAATCCGTAAGATCTGCGGCCAAGATAATACAATAGGTGATCAGTCTTCGACAGTATCACGATAGTGTTGTATTGTGGCAGTGCGGCGAAACAAGCCATTTATGTTTCACGTCCAAATAATGTAGCATTATTGTGTGAACTTCGAACAAAGGTTTTGGAGAACTTTCAGGACTCTGCTTATTATTGGGTGCCAAAGAGAAATAGAACACATACCAGGTAAGATTTTTAGTTGGATTGAAGTAGCTAGAGAGTATTTAAATTCAAGGCTTTTTTTCACTCAATATGGCATTTTTAATTGGATTATGAAATTGTATTTGCTTGTATATTAGCAGGCACTTTCATTCATATTACTGATAAAATGTAATCTAAAGTTGGTAAATGTAAATCGAGTTCGGAGGACATTAGTGCGCAGAATCAGGCTTTTGAAGACTTGGGATCAAAATAAGGAAATTACCGACGTACCGTCGACGTATACGCCTTCAGTCTCGTAAGAGAAAATAAATGTAATTAATAAATATAAACAGTATTATAAGTAATAGATGTAGAGGTGGAACAGAAAGTCAAACGAAACATATGGTCTGAGCAACGAAAGCTGACCCATTCGTCGCGTATGAGATAACTGGGCTATATACTGCGGTTTTTACAGAGCTGCGTTTGAAGTAAATCAGCTGTAATAGTGTCATTTAACCGGAACGCTGAACGCTCTATTATGACGTCATTGTAGTGACGTGTAAAATCCCGATTGGACGCAACATAATAATTGATCAAATGTTAAACGCAGCAACGTAAAAATCGCAGTATAATGCGATTTTTCTAATCGTGCGTCGGGCAGATATAAACTGTTGACGATTTCATCCAATCGAGAGCTTAAACGTCTCCGTTGTGACATTTAAGCTCCCGATTGGATGAAACCGTCAACCGCTGATATCTGCCAGATGCACGGTTAGAAAAATCGCACATATAACAAGAAGGCCAAAAAGTGTCGATTCCACGTGGTCATAAGTGGCCCATTCGCTAAGAAGAAAGATGCGGAGTGATCCGAATGAATAATCCACTGTATCTGTCAACCATTCCCCCCCAAAGTCAATTTCCTTTATTAATATTTTTGTTCATTCGTTTTGTTAAATACTCACAACGGTTTGTGATTAAATGATTTCGAGAAATATTCTGGAGCGGATGAAATGTCTAACTTCCTTAAACGCAAAATTTAGATAATATTTCAAGTGAATGTATTTCTGCAACTCTCAGAAAACTTTTTCGGCACCAGGAGCAAATTCAACCATATATTTGCCCCATAATGACGCAATATACGTGTTATAAGAATCGACAAATTGAATTTTCATCTCAAATATGATTGACAGGACCTGTTAATAGTTTTATATGTGGCTTAATTAAAATGAATTAATCGGAATAAATGTAAAGTACCGGACATTTACTGAAGTACAAATACAGAACTACTGATGTTGACACCTCCAACAAATGCCCAAGAATTGCCAATGCGAACAATGTATACTTTTAAATGCACGCTGTACAATACGCGAAGATTACAGAATATTTTCGCACTGGGGTTCTTGAATAATATTACGTACGGGTTACTTATAATATAGGGCACTCAGTCGGGCGACACATGCCGAGTGCATCTATGCAACATCGGAGAGTGCCGATTGCGGCCGATGTTTGCTGTTGTAGTTGCATGTGATCTGAAACACGTTGCTCTGAAAATGAAGTGAATTGGGTTTTTGCTCAATTTGTTTTGTAGATGAAAATACAGTATTAGGTGTGTTAAAAGACTGGAAACGTGATTCGTATTAAAAGTTATGGTATGTCAATCGTGACAAGAAGAGGATAGACGTCATGCGTTATAAATTTAATGTTTTTTACTGCAACAGCCTACATTTAGAAATTATACTGTAACGTACCGAATCATTTATTATTTTAGAAGAATTTTTACCAGGAATAAAGTGACAATGGAGCTACCATTAATCTGGGATGAGGTTATAATTTTTACCCATCTAAAGATTGTTGCCTGATGGATTGAGTAAAGTCAATAGTTGTAGTGCTTGCAATTGCTGTAATGATGAACTATTAACCAATCTTTTCTGTAATATTTAGATAGTAGAATGCATGCATTTGCTTTATACTTATTTTCCATTTGATATGAAATGATTTGCCATTTAGATTTGATTATATGATTTAAATGGTTACAAATTTAATAATTTTAATCACCTATTCAGTACTACTTTTACTTAGCTAATTTCATGTTTATTGTTGTGCACGCTTGGTGTGACTTTTATACGTTGTTCTGAAAACTTCTAGAAATAGTTCACCACTTTTGTGTGTGTGTGTATGACTTTTCTAATTATTGTATGATGCATCAGTTGTTAGTTGATAATCTGTGTGTGTATTTAGTAGAGTAATTGAACAAATTTGTTAGAATATTTGGAATATTATTATTATGATAATGATGCTGGCAGTTCTTATTTGATACAATTTACAAGAAACTTTCACTGTCCAATTAAGAAAATTCATCGTTTCATCAATGTTTTTTTCTTTTTTTCTTTCAGAGCATGGAGAGCTCAGAGGAGGATCTCACTCCACGAGCTTACCAATGCCAAGTTTTGGATAGGGCCCTGGTTCAGAACACAATAGTATTTCTTCCAACTGGATCAGGGAAAACTTTCATTGCAGTAATGTTAATAAAACGATTATCTGCTGATATACAAGAGTGAGTTCAAGTTTCAGAATGTTATTTTAAATTATTTAAACTCCCATTTAAAATATTTTACTAATGATTATGGCAAACATTCTAGCCTGGTGTTAAAAGCCATCAATTTCTATGAATTATACAATCACAAGTTAGCTTTTTAAGTGCTACTTTGATTGTGGTATTTTAATATCAGTTCTGTATTTAACCTATAAATGGTGAAACAAATGTGATTACAAATTTGATGTGACAACAAATAGTAATCATAATTTCTTCACACTTTCATTGCTCAACTTCGTGGAACACTTCAAGTAATTTGATTTTGGACCAACATCTGACTTTTGCGAGACACTTACAACCTTTTTCTTTTTTGACATTTTCAACTAAAGCAAATAAATCAAATAAGCATAAAAGAACCTTGCAAAATATACGTAATAAACAGATCACTTTTGGAAAACCAGGAAAAATCCAGGAATTTTATTACTCTGGAAAAAACAAGGAATTTGTGGAAGAATTGTTAGAAAGTGGTGAAAATTTTGAGATGTTATACAACTAGACATTATTCGTAAAAAAAAAAATACTACAGCATTATTTTTTGCTCAGTTTTTAATTTGTTACAAACAAATGTTATTTATTTATGTTAAATGTTATATTTTTTTAAAATTTAAATTTGTATTTTCACGGTGAAATCAGACAGCTGCCATATTAGTTCCAGGCTTGCTTTAATTTTTTGTTTTTAAATAGTGTGAAATACTCTACAAAACTTATTAGTGAACAGTTTTTTAAATGGTCTGTGAAACTGGGAAAAGTCAGAATAGTATTCTGTATAAATCCAAGTTCGCATAGAAAAATTCCAATTCTGTATATTAACTATACAATTTTGTATCCAATTTTTTATACAATTCTGATAATAACATTTATTATTATTAATTCAATGTATAATTCATTCAGTTTCAGCCCGCTATGGGCTACGGCAGAAACTTCTGTTCTTTACTCTTTCTCCAATACTCCTCTGGCTCACTCTAGTTCTTCTTCCTGTGTGTATATAGCCTTTAGTTATTATTTCAAAACAATGAAGAACTTGAGGACAATGTCTGTTGACTGTAAAAAAAATAAAATAATGGATGAAGTGGTTTTATTGATGCAAGAATCACTTTTTTAAATGGACGAGTACTTGTAAACAAAATTACTGAAATGATATTTTCACTCATTTTTAGAAATTATTGTTTTTGTCTTTTCAGAAAATTCTCCAATGGTGGCAAAAGAACTTTTTTTCTTGTTAATACTGTAGCTTTGGCTGAACAACAGAAGAACTTTATACAACGACATGCATGTGTGTCTGTTGGCCACTACACAGGGGACATGAATGTTGATTATTGGGATGAAGAAAAGTGGAGGGAGGAGTTGGACAAAAATCAGGTGAGATTGAGCATTGGCATTGATCTTACTCAAGGTATCAAACTGAAACTGGAATCGTTAAAAACAGTTTCATTGGTATGT
The DNA here is from genome assembly GCA_011170035.1 of Teleogryllus occipitalis. Taxonomy (NCBI): domain Eukaryota; kingdom Metazoa; phylum Arthropoda; class Insecta; order Orthoptera; family Gryllidae; genus Teleogryllus; species Teleogryllus occipitalis. Next base: position 95,250 of record BLKR01000583.1, read on the forward strand.
GCAAGACCGAAACCCTTATTCTTTCATAAAATATAATGCTAAATGGTATGAAACAGTTTGGGTTTTTAAAAGATCTTTGTTATGTGATTTAACTTGGTACAATGGGTTCACGTTATAAGGAGTGAAGTATATTTACATTATGAGGAATACAAAATATAAAGTAGAAAATGTAGATAATATCAGTATAAAAATAAAGGATAAGAATATAGACCAAATTGAATGTCACAAGTTCCTTGGAATTCATATTGATCAGAACTTAACATACAGTAAACATATAGAAGCAGTTTGTAATAAACTAAGTTCTAACATTTTTCTATTGAGAAATCTTAAAAGATGTATGAAAATTGATATGCTTATGACTATATATTATGGAATAATTCACTCGCACATACAATATGGTATCGAAATATGGGGAGCAACATACAATAGGAATATTGACAGGCTTATGATACTTCAGAAAAGAGCGATCAGATGCATCTTTAATCTAAAACCTAAACAAACATGCAAAAATATTTACAAAGAATATAAAATAATGACTGTAGTAGCTTTGTATGTATAAAGAGTAATACTCCTAATGAGAAACAATACCAATGTACACTTTGCACAAAATAATGAAATACATAATCATAACACTCGGGGACAAATGAACTACTACAGGATGTACATAAGAAAAACATTAACAAACAAAGATCCCTACATAAAAGGAATACTATTGTATAATAAACTTCCAAATAATATTAAAACAAATGAAAGCAACTTCAAAAAACTGTTAAAAGCCCACCTAATTGAGATTTGCCCTTATAGATTAAATGAATTAGAATAAGCATAAATGTATAAGTTTTCTATGTGAAATTATTGATTAAATATGTTTTGAAGTTATATTCTTTAAATAAGTTTCATATGTGAAATTATTGTTTATTATTAGACATCGGATGTTTAGGCACTAAAAAATCGTCTTTTAGGCGCCTAAAAAGGCACTGAAAAAGTCAAGAATAAGGGGGAAAAGGCACTGTCATAAGTTACATACACAATAAAATGGAAAATTTGTAATTTTTGTCTATATTATTTTGTAAACTTAAATGCACAAAACCAAATCGTAAAACTAGATTTACATATTTACAACTCTTCTACATTTTATTCTTAATAGTTTCCATTAACCAGTAATATTTACATATTACCAGTAACTTTTCAAGGATCACAATTTCAGATTTGCGACGACTGGGAGACAAAATCAGTTTGAATGCGGAGAAGGATATCTGAACGATGTGACTGGCATATATTTTAGCAGTCCAACACTAGCAACACTGAAACCTTCTGGGAATTTATATTTATTTCCACTTAAAATTTCGGTTCCCTCGGCGTATTGTCAATCGTCCATGTTCTCAGATCATGGCTAGTATTTGTGAAATAGGGAAATGGAGAAAAATCAGTTGATGTACTTTCAGGAATTCTCTCGTAATTTTAAATTTCAAGACGTGAATTGAAGGTTTCGTAATGAATGGTCACGTTGGACCATCGCCGATTTTCCGATATCTTAGCATTGTATATAAATATACTAAATAAAGGTGTGTCATGCGTATTATAAAATAGCATTATGCTAAATAAGCAAAAATACATTATAAAATTCATTAAATGTCATCATTTATTGCTGATTCAGATGATATTATCATCAGCCTTTAGAATGATGTTTTCTTAGAAAAATAGGCATTTCCTCCAAACATCCCATGTGTCTATTTTATTACATATATTGAAATTGAAGTATTGGGGAAAGGTAATTTTCATTATATGGTACTAGTGGAACAAGAAATGAAATGGATAATGTATTGTTAATCTTCATAACTATTAGTGACATGCAAACAAGTTATTATATAATGATATACAATGCCAACAAGATTAATTTTTAAGACTTTGTGCAAAATATTGCAAGTGCAAACAACAAAATGTAAATTTTGACTATGGCTTAAATTGTGGTTGCCATAACTGAGAAACGCACCACTACAACAAACATTATTATTGACACACATTATTATTATTATAAAGCAATTTTTCGGCAAGTACTTCTGGGTGGCACCGAATGTGCGCACTCAATTCACAACCTGTCTGTTCAAACTCAAATAAAAATAGTCTGTAGGTTACCAGAGACATGTGGGTGATTCTAAGAAACTAACTGTTAGCAGGCATCATCCTAATGTGGCTTGTTCTAACAAAGAGCACCTGGGAATGTAAATAATTTGGTTAATGTTGGGGGTGTATGTTTTAAAGAGAAGTCGTGAACTATTCACGACTATTTGATTATACGTGAATTGCTTTTCATTTTTATTTGGCTTGTTATGAGGTCTCTTTTTACCTGGTGTCATCAAAAGGTCATGGGTGGATTCCTTTTGAAGTTTGTAAATGGTTCTTTCCAAACATCCTGTAGCAACAGACATTTCTTTGATAGTAGTTGAAACATAATTTTTTTTTGCTAAAACAGTCAAAAACATTGATAATAATTTGGCATTCCTTGCTTCGCAAAGTTTCTCCATGTCACCTTTTCTTGGGAGAAACAGTACATGTTCTTGCAAGTAATGGAATATAAAATTAATGAAAAAGTGAGTACTACAAATTTAAGATTCACACTGAGAGCCTCACATGCACAGCAGTCTAATCAGCTTGGATCTCTGGTATACGCTAATCAATGTTGAGAATGTTTGGTGCTCTCGCTTACAACACTGGATGTTGCATGAAAGGGGAGCTGTCATCCAAAGGTCGACTGACATCAACATTCACGGTTTCACTAGTCTTCACTAATATTTTTCTAGTGAATGTGAATTTCTCGGAGGATAAATTAATTTTTCCTACTTCTGAATTAATAAGCAAGCTGTAAGCCAAGAGCTTATGTAAGGCAAAACTATTAGTATAAAACTTGAACAAAACTCGCTTCAAAACATTTTAAATGGAAGCTTAATATTAGAAATTAAAGAAGAAAATATAGATATATTGAGTGATCAATAAAAAAAACCTTTAAATGAAAATTAAAACTGCAATATAAATAGCAAATTAAGTCCAACTCGTGGGGAACAGATTGTTAATCCATGAAACACGAATGGGGCTTGTGCCGTTTTGCATGAATCACATCTGCATCAAGATCAATGTTCCTAATTTTCAGTCTCAAGTTATTTTACATGTCCAATGTATTCACATATTTATTTTTTATCTAAAATGAAGGGAAAATGCTCGTTCATAAAGGTGAGATGACATGGATGGTATCAGATACTGCAACGAACAATGTCTAATATTCTTTTTGAACATTTCCCCAGATGTCAATTTAGAATTGCTGAAGCATATTAAAGATCACTGAACAACATGAGCTGTTCGTTCTGAGAGCACTAAATATTGTTTTTACGACTGTCTAACTCAGAAACCATGATTCATACAGAAACGTAGTTGGCCTCATATCAAAATTTGGACTTCCCATGTCATTTGATCTGCTGGATGTTTGTGCTTTTCTTCAATAATATAAATGTTTCTCACATGGTGAAAATTTAACACTCAACAGGTGTCGTGGTGCCATTTTGACCCCACTCAAATTTCGAAGTGAATAACTTGCCTATTTTTCAAATGAGAACGTTGGTATGCTGTTTACATTCAATTAATGTGCGTATCTTTTGATTTGAGAAGTACTGTTGAATTTTGTGTTGTTGTTTTGCAGTGGTGTGAATGAAAATAGTTGTTGAGGTCTCAGTGGCACGCCAGTTATGCAACTGTTTTTGTTATGCATTTTCATTGAAAATTGTGTCTAGTGTTGACATGAACCATGATGTTGCTATCTCTGGATGGTTAGAAGAGGAGGAGAGTGGTTATACAGTGAAACTTCGATTTTACGTTCCCCGATCTTACGTTTTCCCGGAATTTACGTCATAAATGAGTGGTCCCGGCAAAACATCCATATGAGTAATGTAAGATTTATTTCACGTAAGATGTGACCCAGAGAGTTTGGCAATACCAACCTCCCGTAAACCACCCGCCATACAAACTACATTGACTTAGGGACTTTTGATTACCATTTAGGTTGGAGAAAGTAGGTGCCAACCCCAACGTAAATTCCCCACGTAATGGAAATATAGCTGCCAGGGACTTTTTTTTGGCTGGAGACTGGCATGCATGCGAGCGAAATGAATTTGTGCCAACTTCAACGGTTTCAACCAGCAAAGTGTTGTGTGGAGATTGTGAGCTAATGCGAGTGAGCCGCATGCGTGCGCGAATTGTTTCCTAAGGGAAATCTTATTGTGTGCTGGGCTTGACATTTTTAGAAATGTCAGGTAATTCCAGAAATAACTCTCCAGTGAAGCAGAAGGGGAAGTGGATTTTATCGAGTGGTGAAAGGCAGGTCCTTCTTAATGTTTATAAGTACAAGAGCGAGAAAATTCTCGTAAAGAAGTGAAACTTCCTGAGAGCAGTGTCATTGCAAAGGTAGCTGTAATTGTGGGGGTAAGCCATCAATGTCATAATAATTATTGACTTTTTATTGCATGCCTCAAGAACGTCTTCACAATGAACATGTGTGCGTGAATCATAATTATTTTATTGAAATATATTCATATATTACACGACGGAATAAAAGTGATATTCTTGTAAAATATGTAACTCAATATTTCAGATGTGCCTCAAATTATAAAACTCCTGCCCCCGTAAAGCAACCACCAAGTCAAGATGAAGAACAAATTTGGTTACGCTGTGCCCCAGAAAAGGTATAGCTAGAATGTACTTGATTATGGAATTGTGGTTATTGCAAGTTGTTACATTAATATTATTACATTACAGTCAATTGTTCCTGCCAGTGCTTCAGTTGTGTGTTTGGATCGAGTAGGGTTGCAAAAGTGAAAACAGTGAGTAAGCATTAAAGTGTTTGGAACAAAAGTGATATTCTTGTGAAATATGTAACTCAATATTTCAGATGTGCCTCAAATTATAAAACTCCCGCCCCCGTAAAGCAACCACCAAGTCAAGATTAAGAACAAATTTGGTTACACTGTGCCCCAGAAAAGGTATAGCTAGAATAAACTCGATTATGGAATTGTGGTTATTGCAGTGAGTGTGCATTAATAGTTTTAATGAGTGTGAGATCCTGAGTGAACTCCTGCCTTCTCAATTCAACCGAAGACACTAGTTAAGAGCACCATTTCATTAACATTAATTAACCCCAATGAATTAACAGTTAATCAATTTCCTTTACATTATCCGTGTAATACAATTAATCATTACTGCCAATGCCTCTGAGTTTGTGTTCTGTTTAAGTACGGATGCTAAATGATATAAATGAATACACTTGAAAGATTTAGCATGTGTGTGAAACATACATTACATTAATAAATGTTTCAGATATGCAATAATGGAGTTCAGAACATACATCATTTTATTTAGATGTTTTGTTCAAATGGTAATCAGTTGTTAAGTGAAATTAGTAAGTACTTATTTCATGATATTATTTGGCATGATATAGAGTAAAATTTAATGTTTACTACTGATGTGCTATATTACTTTTTGGTAATTAACATTTCATTTTAAGTTATTTTTCAATGATTTTCTATTTATGTTTGTAAATTTTATTGGTTTTGTAGGTATTTTTTTTTTTTTTTTTTGGTTACATATTATATTGAATACTGTAATGTGAAGCAAAAATTCTTGGGCCAACTTTTCTTCTGGACAATTTCGTTTTTCATATGTTACTGGAGTTTGAAGTAATATATAAGTTAAGTAGCAATTTTTTTTATTTAAATGTGATAATGTCCTTTTTTAATTTTTTTGTTTTTCATTGCAAGAACATAATTTCCTCGGAATAATTTTTGATCTTATAATAATAATAATAATAATAATAATAATAATAATAATAATAATAATAATAATAATAATAATAATAACAATAATAATAATAATATTTATTGAGTCACAGATACAATTTCAATCGTGTATGACGAGTCAGATATGGCAGAGTGAAGTTACATTTACTGTCCAGAAATCAAAACAAGGGGAACCATCTCAGCATTTGCTCAAAGGATCAAGGGAAACTGGACAAAAAACCCTGATCAAGTTGGTCATTGATCTTACAATACTCAATAATTATTATAATAATAATAATAATAATAATAATAATAATAATAATAATAATAATAATAACAATAATAATAATAATAATAACAATAATAATAGTAATAATAACAATTCTAATAATAGTAATATCAATTATAATAGTAACAATACTAATAATAAAATACTATTCATTCAGAAATGATTTAACGATATTAATGATGCCTAGTGCATTTAGCAAATTCAGGATGAAGGAAAGAGAATTTTGGTTTGGCATTCTCCTTCTACATCAGTCCAACTGCAATTTAACACAGGCAGGATGGGATATGCCAGTTCTTTTTTCTTTGCTTCAACTTGAACAGTCAACATGAAACAGAGAATCAGTGGGATTAGAATTTTTATTTTTGTTTTTTTAAGGGAGGTAGTGGTGTGATTTGTGTATTCCTTCACACTGTAGAATATGTTGTTAAGCAGGAAAGCTTTCAATTTACTTTTAAATCTATGTATTGTATTCATATCTTTAATATCATGGCTCAATTTGTTGTAAAGTGTAATGCCCTCTATTAGGGTACGTTTTTAATAAAGTGTAGTTTCAGAATGGGGAACATGTAGGTTATCCTTTTGTCGAGTGTTATAGTTGTGTACACCTGAATTTAGAGTGAAAGTGTCTTTGTTTTCCACGAGAATCTTCTTTGTGAAGACAACTATTTCAAATATGTACATGCACGGTAGTGGAAGAATCCTTAATTTTTTGAACAAGGGTTTGCAAGACTCCAGCTTATGAGTGCTAGTCATTGTTCGCAGTATTCTTTTTTGGATAATAAATGTACGAGTGCTATAACAATAACATGTCTGTTTATTGAATTTATCATGATTGGACAATAGATACTGCATTGATTGTTCTATGTTGCAGGGTTGCTGTGTCTACCGGATTTTTCATTTTATAAATATGGAATGTTTTATGTATATTATTTCACGTATTGTAAATGTCTCCATTATTTTGACTTATGTTTCTGTATGCATGCTAGAAATCGGCCCTCAGTTGTCATCCTGATCGGAAGGATGGGTATGCTATCAATATATGTAAAATTTTAAAGTAGTTTATTAATTTGTAAAGTCAGCCAAATTTCTTAATGTTGATTTTTAATGATAATATTTTTACAATCCAATTGAGGATTAATTCACTTTCTTATTCAATTTTTTTATATATATGGTAGCATACTAATTTGTTTTCCCTGGTTTTCCCTGATCGCTTAAGGTAAATGCCAGGATGTTTTGTAATGTTTGTAAGCCCAGGGGCATTAGGCTTTAAAATTGTTGTAAAAATTCAATAATTTTTGTGAAAATAAATTGCTGTGGACCATCGGTGTTCAAGAAATTTTAATGACTGCTCCTTGCAATTTGTCATTAAAATTGACCACCCATGGTGCATCAGTTTATTCTTTACTGAACCTTCGCATTATATCAAATCATATATCTGATCAATTCAATTTTCATGAAATTTCAAACATTGTCATTTTCATACAGTAGATTTGTTCATTCCTTAGATATGCTTTGATCGTGGTCATGTGTCGATATTACGTGCATAAAACTATTATTATACAAATATTTCTAGTTCAGTAAAGAATAGTTTTATTTCACTTCATTGTGTACTGTTGGAAAATGAAAATTATTTTGAGTCTTGTATTTCATTTCATCTCTATAAATCCCGTTTATACCTTTTTTTCCTATTGTATAATAAAATAACATATAACTATTTCATTTATTCTTCAGTTTCAATAAAATTTTATTAATTCTGAGAGTTCAAATATTTTTAAATTTATAAGTAATTTAATTAAAAGTATTATATTTAATATTATAATTAATTAATAAAAACAAATTTCATATATAAATTATAAATTAAATTATTTTACCATATGCCTGTTGCGATTTATAAGTCGTAAAACAACATTAACAAATCATTTCAGCATATCTAGATTTTTGAAGGCGACTACGTACATTTAAACAAGTCGCGTCGGCGCTTTCGCGTTTTATTTCGATGAGGTTGGCAGTGCCGAAACTCCGCCATCTTGAATTTTTAGGGTCTTTTCTTACGTGGAAACACCTTATACCTACAGCAACAGCCCCGACGAGATTATGACGCTTGTCCGAGTTCCGTGGGCGCATAGAACGTTACCTAGGCGCGCTGTTTTCAAACCTGAGGCCCGGTATGAATGCTAGTGACTGCAGCATACACTTGGGCACGGTGTTTTATATATATATATATATATATATATATATATATATATATATATATATATATATTGTTTCTAATACAAATCAAATTACTCAGTTGTACATTTATTAATCATTAGACAAGTAGACAATCAGACAGTGCCACTGTCTTCTGCAATATCATGTAACATGTAGTAGTATAATGGATCACGGGATCGGTCAATTAATGAATTACACTAGTTTGCCAACGTTTCGGAATACTTTATTCCTTCATCAGGGCTAACAAACAAAAAACACAATCACAATAAATAAGGACAAACTCTTCTGAACAACAACATAAAAAAACATGAATGAACATACATGTAGAAAAATAATTACACAGATAACTAAATAAATAAATACATTATATACTGTATATCTAAGTTAAGGTCATATAAAGGATACACACCTTACTAATACATATAATGGTCAACCATAATGTTTCTCCACAGCACAACTCCAATACAGAGTTGCTGAAGCACCCACGTCCATAGCAGGTCCGACCATGGCCACGGCCCGAAAGAAAGTGAATGAAAAACCACTGTATTGTCAGGACCACGTGCTCAGCAACTCCATGCCGGAACCATGCGTATCCGATTTCATTATCATTATCCATATATTTATTTACCCTTTTTTTTTAAACAATTTTGTATCTTTGCATCCGAACCCGTATCACGAAAAAAACAATTGTTAACAATTATTTGTGTTACTATATTATTAATAAGGTACCCTTAATAGATATCTTGAGTATTGAGAGAAAATCATAGTATATTACGTACTTCCGGTGAATATGTGTTAATATTTATATTCCTTAATTTCATAGGGTCAGTTATTTGTTGTGTTATTTATTTATTTTATTATTATTATTATTATTATTATTATTATTATTATTATTATTATTATTATTATTATTATTATTATTATTATTAACAATCAGAGTACATGTCAACTGGAGTTTGCACACCGTAAACTCTACAATATTTATCAATGGAACCCTCATATGAATGAAGCCATTGACATTGCCAACACAACCAACCAAATTATTCATTTATTTCATTTATCTATTATTTATTTATCTCCTTATATATTATATTAATTTTAATAATTTGATACATAAATACCTAAAATACTGAAAATATATTGTATAAATAATATGGAGCCATATCAACCCTAGCTCGGGTGGGCAAAAATATATTAAAATAATAATAATAAAAAACCAATAAATACATAAAAAGTAATACACTAAAAAAAATTATTAATACATGAATAAGTTATTTGAAACCATCAACCTGAAACCCTCAGTATTCTGCCAAAAATTTTGGTAACCACCATACAGTACTCACTTCTCATGATCCCATTCACATTAAGCTGTTGAGTGATACAATTGGATAAAATTGTGATATAACTGTTACCGATAATTATACTGGGACAAAACTACCAATATACATTATAACCTTCTGACCCATGGATGTAGATATGAGATTGCTATTAATATTTGAGAATGTAGGGAGTGACAATCCATCTTCAATTAAAATGAAAAGTTAGGTAAACTTTAAAATTTTTTATTTAAAACACCCAAAAAATATTTTTTTCCTTTAAATGTGAGGGAAAAAAAAGAAAATAAAAGGAAAAGGGGGGGGGGATAGACATAACAGTGGTTAATTTACATGTGATTTAAATAATTGTTTGAGGGAAATACTTGTACTGTTGAATACCCAACCAGATAGCGTACCTGACAAAAATTTTTAGGTTAAACCAGTATGATTAAACACATGATTCCAAATATAATGTGTGTTATGACAAGGCACAACTTCATGCTACAGCTTAGGCAAGCATAATCTATGTTGATTCACAATGGTACAATGTGATGGAACTGGGTAGAATACACCCAAGTATAACAATTAGTCACTCAGCCAACAATATTTACATGTAATTATAGTCACTGTTGCTTACAAAAAAACAAACAACCCATATTGATTCTACCAACCACATAAACTTACATTAGTGATACATTAAGGAACCTGAACCAACCGATTGGAAAGGTGCGTTACCTCATATTCACTGTGATAGTGTTTGGGAGGATGCTATGAGCAAAGAGAACAATTAACAGTGGCAACCAGTGATTATTGATAATACCAATTAAGGGATATTAAGTTAAAAAAAAAAAAATATAATAGAATGAAATAAAATAAAAAAAGTATCTACAAAACAATCCTATATGTGGAAGATAAAAGGACTAGGGCATGAAATGAACCAAATTATACTATTGGGGTAATCTGTGGTTAGAACTAAAAGAATGGAGGTGAGAAAAGAAAGGATTAAAATAAATACATTTGAATACAATAAAGTAAAATGAATTAAAACAAGGCAATAGAGACCTTGCTGGTGTTAATTGTTGATGATATTGATATATAGCCTGCTGAGATTTTCAACATCAGTTTTCTTATTGCATGTTGAATTTTTATTGATATGAATCATTTCTTTGAGTAGTCTTTTCTTATAGTTGGATTCTCTATCTACTATGCGGGTGTCATTAAACTTGAAGAGATGTTTAGTTTGTTGTGTATGTTGTGCCAAGGCACACATAGGAGAGTCTTTTTTTACATCGTATTGATGCTGATATAACCTTTTCTTTAGGTATTGCCCTGTTTGCCCTATGTATTGGACCTCACACCCACCACATGGAACAGAATAAACAACGTTGCTGTTGTTCATTTTATCAATACGGTCTTTTGTTCTACTGAATATGGTATTGCCTAAAGTATATTTATTCGAGAATGCTATATTGCAATTTTCATTGGCTATTGTTTTATGCAGTGCCTCAGATAAGTTATTAATGTAGACCATGGATTTGTATGGCCTGGTATCTTTGCCACTATTGTCAGGTTTTTGGGTACCTGATATAATTGTTATACTTGGGTGTATTCTACCCAGTTCCATCACATTGTACCATTGTGGAATCAACATAGATTATGCTTGCCTAAGCCGTAGCATGAAGTTGTGCCTTGTCATAACACACATTATATTTGGAATCATGTGTTTAATCATACTGGTTTAACCTAAAAAATTTTTGTCAGGTACGCTATCTGGTTGGGTATTCAACAGTACAAGTATTTCCCTCAAACAATTATTTAAATCACATGTAAATTAACCACTGTTATGTCTATCCCCCCCTTTTCCTTTTATTTTCTTTTTTTTCCCTCACATTTAAAGGAAGAAAAAAAAATATTTTTTGGGTGTTTTAAATAAAAAATTTTAAAGTTTACCTAACTTTTCATTTTAATTGAAGATGGATTGTCACTCCCTACATTCTCAAATATTAATAGCAATCTCATATCTACATCCATGGGTCAGAAGGTTATAATGTATATTGGTAGTTTTGTCCCAGTATAATTATCGGTAACAGTTATATCACAATTTTATCCAATTGTATCACTCAACAGCTTAATGTGAATGGGATCATGAGAAGTGAGTACTGTATGGTGGTTACCAAAATTTTTGGCAGAATACTGAGGGTTTCAGGTTGATGGTTTCAAATAACTTATTCATGTATTAATAATTTTTTTTAGTGTATTACTTTTTATGTATTTATTGGTTTTTTATTATTATTATTTTAATATATTTTTGCCCACCCGAGCTAGGGTTGATATGGCTCCATATTATTTATACAATATATTTTCAGTATTTTAGGTATTTATGTATCAAATTATTAAAATTAATATAATATATAAGGAGATAAATAAATAATAGATAAATGAAATAAATGAATAATTTGGTTGGTTGTGTTGGCAATGTCAATGGCTTCATTCATATGAGGGTTCCATTGATAAATATTGTAGAGTTTACGGTGTGCAAACTCCAGTTGACATGTACTCTGATTGTTAATAATAATAATATATTGTAACCGTTGTGACGTAAGGGGGGGGGTGCGCGCGAGCGGCGAAATGGCGTCCGCCGTCCGCGTCGCGGGGCCGTCCGTCGACAAGGTACACTAATTTCTTTTTGAGACCTCCAGGGACGGAAGTCGGGGACCGGGAGGGGCGGAGTTCTTTTCCTGGTTGCCCCCACGCATTCGAAATGAAAAACCAAAGTACAGATTTTTGTAAAACAGAAAACAGAACGTCTTTTAATTGGCAATAGCACCTACAAAAGATCACCATCCGTGAACGACGAGAGGCCTCTCTGTCTAACAACACACAAATTGTAACCCATCAAACACAAAAACAAACAAACTTAATTCTATTTACAAAACTCATTACTACAGTTCCGTAGTCGCGGCTCATTGGCCTCTCTCCGCTACCTCAGCACAACAATGTCAAAACAACAAAAAAAAAAAAACTAACAAAATTCAGTCCTATTTACAGAATTCACTACTACAGTTTCGCAGTCGCGGCTCATCCAGTCCTCTCTCCGCGCCCTCAACACAACAATGTCAAACAACCTGTAACCCATAACACGGTATATCCGTCGGGTACTTATCGTTGCGGGAACGCTGCCGTGCCGCCTTCCACAGTCCGTCGATCGCCACCGTGTCCTCGGAAAGGCCGTGCGCTAGCCAGCGCTGCCTGGGCGCCGCTCCAACGGACGCCCCATAATGCCCCCACTCGGCGGTTTGCCCCAACTCGCCGGCCGTAACACTTCAAGAACTCTTCTTCACCTCTCCGTCTGTTCCCTTTTCACTATCTCGCGACACTCTTCGAGACACCTAACTACCGTGCAAGCCCAATGCTCTAACATCCCTATTCTCTCTGCCTCCACTTTCCACCGCTTACTACCTGCCGCTCTCCCTGGCAGCGACTTTCCCCGACACTCCTCGGTGCACTCTCCCGGTGCCCTCCCTCCTACTCCATTCCCCTCCTTTCCCCTCACTGCTTCCCCGCTTTCTTTCACCCCTCACCCCGTCAGTCACCGCCGACAACTCCGCCTGGGGAGGGGAGGGGCGTGCGAGAACCACGAAACGGCGTCTTCCACAGGCGCGGGGCTTCCAAAGTCATGCGTTCATGAATGTGGGGCCTGCCCACACCTGGGGCTGGCGTCACGTCACAAAACATTCGTAGAATATTTTCTGCCCGAAAATATTCTTCAATAGAAGGGTTAACGGAACCATTTCTTCGCCAGATTACTCTTCTTTTCTTCACAAATGTAATTTCTTCGTTTGCTTCACAATCAGTAAACTGTTCTACTCCCTTTTCACCATCTTTGCCATCGTTTTCATCATCTTCGTCGCAGATTGTTAATTCTATTTCATCTACTAGATCCGTCTCCTCCACTTCTGCTTCCATGTCAAAAATGTCGTATTCTCCTCTTCTTTTACTTAACGTTTTTTTTTCTTCTAATTCTTCTCTTACCCCATACTCTTCTTCTTCTTCTTCTCCTTCTACTTCTTATTTTTCTTCTTGTACTATCTGCTACTCCATTCCAATCAACATTCCATTCTTACAAATGTTTCTTAGAACACGCCGGATGTTGTGTGGGTGCTTGTAAGTTTGTGGCCGGGCCACGAACGTCACATTGCCCCCTTCTTCCCCTTTCAAGATTTTTCTTGGGAAAATCTTATGCTGGTCGTAGGTTGTAGAAGTTGTAGTTGCCTACATGCTCACCGTCGCTGTCTAACAATCGGGCGACATTGGGTGCTACAATCTGCTGCACCTCATACGGTCCTTCGAATAACTTGTAGAATTTTGCGAACATCCTGAGGCGAGAATCAGATACTTTCGGTGTCCGCAAATACACCTGCTGTCCTACAGTAAACTGATAAACTTCCCTTTTGCATTTTGTCTTTCTTTCTTCATGAGCTCTTGTCAGCCTCCGGAGAACCTGCTCTTCAGTGACCATCGGTCGCTCGCCCGTGACCTCTTCTCGGTCGAGCATCTCCAGGGTGTGGGGTGGTTTAGCCCCGAAGTGCACCTCCCACGGCGTGGCGCCGATGCTCTCGTGGTGTATTCGGTTGATCCACACATTGATGTATGGGATTAACAAGCTCCATTCATGGTGCCGCTCGTGACAGTAAGTGCGGAATAGACGAGATAGTTCCTTCATCGTTCGTTCCGATGGATTCGACTGAGGGTGGCGAATGCTTGAGTATATTATAGTGACGCCTCGTTCTAGTAACGCCTGCCGGTAGTGATTGCTTGTGAACTGTGTACCGTGGTCACTCAGTACCTTCCGGTACATTCCCGCTATCTCGAAATGTGCTAGCAATTGGCGCAGGCAGTTGGCAGCATTAGTTTTATTAAGGGGATAGACCCGCGTAAATTTTGAAAAGGCATCAACCATTACCAGCAAGTACTTGTTTCCGTTGGTTGTTCTTGGCAGCGGTCCATAAATGTCAATGGCCAGTAATTCATTCCGCCGACTTGGTATTACTGCGTGCATTTCGCCTGCGTATTTGCGATTAGGATGTTTCGTCGTCAAACACGTCTGGCATTGCCCGATGATGCGACGCACGTCGCGCGCCATCCCCTTCCAATAGCATAGTTCGCGGATATGAATTAATATTTTCCGTGGCCCGTAATGCGCATTTTTGCAGTGGACGTATTGCACTAACTCTTGTACTTTCCCTCTCGGCACCCAAATGCGATATACTGGTGGTTGATGGTGCACCCTAATGGTTACGAGGCCTTGAACTAAACGCCATCGGTCCGGATCTTGATCGTGTCTATTTCTTAAGGGCGAATCATCACCTCTCCCCTCTTTAATTCTTTTTACTTCAAGAATGTCGTCATCTTGCTCTTGCCACAGCACCATGTTGTCCCAGCCCCACTCGAGTTGTTCGGGAATATTTAGCTCGATCGGAGCTATTACGATGTCTCTTGACGCCCTGCTGTGCATATCATCTCCTTGACCTACACGACTTAATAAATCAGGAAGTCTGTTTTCTCTTCCGGGGCAATATTGCAAGGTGAAACTAAATTGTTGCATCCACACTATCCACCGTTTTAATCGGTCGTTCTCCGTGTGACACTTATTCAGAAACGTTAGGGACTTATGGTCGGTTCTGATTACGAACGTACGGCCCGTCAAATATTGTCTTAGCTTCATGATCGCCCATACAATCCCGTAAGCTTCTTTCTCTGTGACCGAGTAATTCAGCTGTGCCTTCTTCAACGATTTACTCACTAATTGTATTATCTTGGGTTGCCCGTCGTACTCTTGATAAAGAATGGCTCCGATCCCATAAGCACTACTGTCTGTTTGTAATATCATTTCCTTGCTAAAATCGGGGTGAGCAATGACACATGTTTCACGGAACATCTTCTTGATTGTCCTGAAAGTGAGATCATGATCTTCGCTCCATGTCCACTTGTGATTTTTTTTCAAGAGCTCGTATAGAGGGGCCACGATCACCGCGTAATTCGGGCAGAACCGATTGTAATAGTTAAACATTCCCAACATGCTTCGGAGCTGTCGAACACTACGTGGCGCGGGTATTTTCTCTATTTCCTTTAACTTTTCCTCCTTCATGCAAATTCCGTCTTTTGAGATCTCATATCCCAGAAAATCAAATTTATCTACACAAAATTCTGTTTTGTCTAAGTTTAATGTCAAATTGTTATCAATTAATACTTGAAAAATTAACTCAAGATCGTTCAAGTGCTCTTCGAACGTCCGGGACTTAATAATCATGTCGTCGACATATAATGTCGCGCGCTCTTCCAAAATCGGCTGCAAAATTCTGTCGAAGCATTGCAGTAGTGCTGCGCCGCTATTTTTCAAGCCGAAAGGTACTCGGGTGAACACATAGGTGATTCCCTGAAACGTGAATCCCGTATACTGTTGATCTGACCAGGCGATTTGCATTTGCCAGTACGCGTGGCGAAAATCGGTATTAGTAAACCATGCGCAACCGCCGAAATTTAAGAGCATCTCACTAATTCTGGGCGGCACGTCGCGGTAAGGCACCGTTACATCGTTCAGCCTTCGCGCGTCCAAACACAATCGTACGCTGCCGTCTTTCTTTTTAACTACCAGAATAGGATTTGTGTATGCTGTGGCCGCCTTCCTTATAATCCCGTCGGCCAACATCTGCTGAATCAATGTCCGTACCTTATCTTTATACGCAATTGGAATGGGGTAGTTTTTCGCTTTGAATGGCGTCGCATCTGTTACCTCAATTCGAAATTGATACTCTTTAACGGGCTTGTCTCCCTTTTCAAACACGGTCTTGACTCTTGTTAACATTTGAAGCAACGTGCGTTTCTGATCAACGGTAATATTACTCCTCTCATTTACTTTCTCCCTTAATCTCATCACTATTTCTTCCTCTCCCACTACACACATTTCCATTTCCTCCAATTGTCTTTCCTCTTCCTCATCCTCGACCTCTTCCTCCTCCTCTTCTACCTCTTCCTTCGCCCATACATTTTTACCGTTGATGTCAACTCGCCGCCTTTCCATGTCTACCATCACCCCATACTCTTCCAAAAAATCTACGCCCAGTATAACAGGATATATCAATTTCTTCACCACCAAACAGATCACGTCATAGTTTCTATCGCCAATTTTCATCTCCACCATCACCTGCTTCGTGATCGGATGCGATTTCTTTCCCCATGCATCTACTACGTTCGTATTACTCATTGGTAGTACCAATACCTCCACATTTTCCTTTACTAATTCTTCATAGGTTTCCTCCGCTATCACCGATTTCACCGATCCAGTATCGATCAGCGCTTGACTTACTATTTGCCCACATTTTATCTGAATTACGGGACATTTCGCTGTTCTTGCCACGACCTCTTTTGTAGTTTGACTTTCTTCCGTTTCTTCTACCATACTCGTAATCACAGGGATCGCCTTTTCGTTATATTTTAGGTTCGACCTGGGATCCCGTCTCAAATCGAACTTCCATTGTTTCCCGAACCTGTCGCGCCCGGCGCCGCGATATACGCCTGTGTGAAGTTCTGAGTGTGTTTTATTGTGTTTGTCGCCGATTGCTGTTTTGGACTTGTTGTATGATGGAAAAAATGTTTTTGCACATGGAGAAGAAACGCAAGTCATTTACCATCGAAGACAAAATCCATATTTTAGATCAAGCCGATGCTCACGTTGGGAAGCGAATAGACCTCGCCACCAGAATGGGTCTGAGTGTGTCCACTCTGAATTCAATAGTGAAGCAGCGTGAAAAAATTGAAAAATGCTATTCGAAATGCGGCCCTTCATTTTCGAAGTCTCGAAAATCGTTGAAAATGTCGCCAATGGAAGAGTTAGAAACGACTCTCGCTAGTTGGTTCAAGCAGGCGAGAACCTCGAATTTAGCAATAGATGGGAGTCTTTTGAAAGAAAAGGCGCTACATATAGCAACACGCCTAGGATTGGAAGATTTCAAGGCGTCCAATGGCTGGCTGGACCGGTTCAAAAAGCGCCAGAATCTTGTATACAAAACTGTGTCGGGAGAAAGCGCGAGTGTGGATCCAGCCACCGTTTCTGACTGGAAGCAACAAATTAGTCATTTAACGGAGGGCTATGAATTGAAGGACATATTCAACGCAGATGAAACGGGATTGTTCTTCAATCTCCAGCCCAACAGAACGCTGGCTTTTAAAGGGGACGCATGCCATGGAGGCACAAAATCCAAACAGAGGATCACCGTGCTACTGGCATGTAATGCCGATGGTAGCGAGAAATTGCCTCCGTTAGTTATCGGCAAGTTCCAAAATCCCCGATGCTTCAAAAATATTAAAACGTTACCGACGAAATACAAAGCAAATCAGCAAGCCTGGATGACTGGGATAATTTTTGAAGAGTTTCTTGTACAGTTGGACAGGCAGATGGGGGCCAAGAACAGAAAAATTATTCTCTTCATTGACCAGTGTGCTGCTCATCCGAAGGAAACCAGTGGGCTGCGAAATATAAAGATTATATTTTTGCCTCCAAATTGCACCAGTCAATTACAGCCACTGGACTTGGGCATCATCCACTCTTTCAAGTGCTATTATAGGAAGCAATTATTAAGGAAAGCAGTTGCGATGATAGATGGAGGGATGATTGAAGATGTTTCTAAACTTAAATTAAACATCCTTCAAGCATTACATTTTGTGGCTGAAGCTTGGAGAGAAATATCTCCAGAAACAATTAAAAATTGTTTCAAAAACTGTGGATTTCAAGTTGATAGTGAAATGGAAAATATTGTCCTTCCAGTTTTATCTTCCTATGAAACGCAAGACTGGCTTTCTTTGAAAATAAGTGACAATGACTGTGATTTTGAAGATTATGTAACTGTGGACAATGGACTATTAACTTGTGAAATTCAGTCTATTGACCAGATTCTGGATGAAGAATCTTCTGCTATAGACAAGGAAATTGCAGAGGAGGATGAGGAAAAGGTTACATTTATACAAGCCATTAGAGGACTTGACACAGCTAGAAAGTATTTTCAAGAATTTAGTGTGGATGAGAATGTGTTAATTTCATGCAGTGAAATTGAAAATAAACTTTATGCTCTAAAACACTTAGAAAATAAAAAGCAAATGTCGATTTTGGACTGGGTGAACAAGTGATTGTGTGAAGTTGCATATAGAGTCATGTTTTAAGGGTAAAATCTGTTTAATGTATCCAGTTTCAATGTGTTGTGTGTTTTTAGAATTTTGTTTGTTTTTAGAAATTTGTGTTTTGGAATAAAATCTGTGCAGAAAAATAATTTCCTCGATTTTACACTTTTTTTTACCAGTCCGCGGAGAGGCGTAAAATAGGGGTTTCACTGTAGTGACACTGAAGACGTACAAAATGGATATGTTTGTCATAGCAAGAATTCTTGAAGACGCTGGTATGTCTACTTGCCTGACCTCACATGAACATCACTCTTGAACGTGCACCTAACTAGAGAACTTCGTGAAACCACTTCAATAATATTGAAGAAATCTATTCCTGGTCCTGAATGTAATCCACAAGTAACCTGGCAAATGAAGCGGTGTGCAATCTGTCAGAAAAAATGACCGAAAAAAATTGTCGAACATGTTCCTGGTCCATGTGCAATATCAGCCAAAGATTTGTAAGGAGAGTCTACGAGTCTATTTTTTTAATAATATTTATATTTTATCATTAAATATGTGTATCAGAAAGTGATAATACAAAAAAATTTAGATTTAAAAAAATTATTGGTAAAAATACGGTTTTAATGATTATTTATCAGTAATGTCACAGTAAATTATTATTTAGCTAAGTAAAAAAATATTAATATGAATTATTTTATCTAAATTATTTTGAAAATCCAATAAAACTGTAATTAAAATGAAATAGTTAAAAAATTTTTACAAATTTTTGATAATGAAAAGAAAAAAAGGCATGGGATCAAAATGGCACCACTATGCTGGTTATTTAACAAAAACTCACCACCCTAGTTGAGGGTTAAGGTTGTCAAAATGTAGAAGTCAACACTTGGTAATCGTTTATAATTAATTTCTTCATAAATGAACCATAAAACTCAATTACTGAATAACCGTCACATTCATAGAAGTTCCGGGTAAAAAACTTATTTGTCTGAGGTCAACACAATTGAAGTTATTGTTGAGTAAACATGTTAAATATTTGCATTTGAAACAGGATGGATGAACCAATTAACCCCGAGCTTCTTTGTGAATTGGCAACACAATTTGCGGTAGAGTGTCTTATGTAAAATTGTGTTGGACACAAAGAGAGGGCAATACTCCATAAGGCTCCAAAAGACGTACAAAATGAAATGGCAATGAAATGTACTGCAATGAAATGGATACACAATAGGTAATGTTGGGAAAGACAAAAAACGTGCGTGTGTGTGTGGTTAAAAAAAAGAAAAAGATTGGTTTATGATGAAAGAAGTGCAGAGTGCCGTGATGACCATGAAATATGGGAAA
Source organism: Teleogryllus occipitalis (assembly GCA_011170035.1). Lineage (NCBI taxonomy): Eukaryota > Metazoa > Arthropoda > Insecta > Orthoptera > Gryllidae > Teleogryllus > Teleogryllus occipitalis. The sequence goes on from BLKR01000583.1 coordinate 115,400, forward strand.
GTGCCAGGCTTTGATAGGATCCTGAATGAGATGCTCAAAATCATAACAGAGCAGTACCCGAATTGTATGTTATGTGTTCAACTGCTGCCCTAGATATAGAATATTCCCTGTACAGTGACTCTGAAACTCTCTCTTCTCTATGAAGGTAACATGACCGTAAATCAGACTTCATCTTTAAGACCACTTTGCCTTGTGGTTGCTGTGGGCAAGCTACTTGAGGGTCTAATTCACCTACCTTGTATCGAACCATGGTTCACCAGAAGCCATGGAGAGGTAAATTACTACCTTTCCTAAGTGCTCTTCCAAGTTCTAAATGAAGCATTGGACGTGAATATCTCTCCATTAAATATGCTACATCTTATTCTTAAATCAAGTAGAGCATAATACAAGAGTTCTTCACTGTCATCATGAAAAGAAAAGAAAGGCTCCGTATTAGTTTGAAACAATAGCCCAGCTACCTGCCCGTCTCCCCATAAAGTAATGTATTGTGATGGTTTCCGTAGAGAGAGGCAGGCACATAAGAAGAGAGGGTTTTTTTAGTGGGCGAGAGATTCACTCACCTGGGATGGCTCATCTCTGATGGTGCATAAAAAACAAAAAATGATAATTATAATAATAGTAATGATAATAGTATTAAAGTAACAATATTAAAATAATAACTAATATTAATAATGATGATGATGGCTGATGATAAAGACAATTGTGATAATGTCAATGATAGTCATGACGATGATAATGATTATAATTTTTGAAAAAATGTAATAATAATATAATAAAACCTGGATAAGGTAGAAACCTGCTTTCACTGGAATATAATCTCAGAATGGACTACATTTCAATCCAAAGTAAACTGGATAAGCCAGAAACCTGCCTAACACGGAAACAGAAAGGAATTTTTAGTATGACGATATTAAAAATTCTGGATAAGACGTTGTTTTTAAAATTAAACATTGACTTGTAACTGTGGTGACATCGTACCAACACACACTCAAAGCTTTGCTTGTCCATTCGCTTTCTCAGCAACCCTTGTTCAAACATCGTAGTTCCCACACTACTCGCCCGGAAGCAACTGTTTATTTGTAATAGCACTGACCTTCACAAGCCCCTGTCAAGGAAGGAGAGACGTGTAGAGCAATTCTTCCCCAATTCTTGTAATGCATACTTCGGCTTCAGTGGTTCTAAACTGTTGTTCAGTTCAACGAGTTGCCAGTATTGTGTTAATCAAGCGTTCATGATGTCAGGCAGCAAATTAAAACGTTAGCTCTTAGTGACAAAATTAGACTAATTGACGAACACAAACAAATGATGTTACATGTAGAATGTAGTTTTTAGGTGAGATAAACTAATTATACAACCTATTCCATCTTTGAACGATTGTTTTCAGAATTGACAGTTTTTATTGCAAACCTGAATAACACAGAAATCTGTACAAGACGGAAGAAAGTGTTGGGCCCTATCAATGTTGGGCCCTATCAATTCTGTCTTAGGTTTTACTGTATATGGTTTTTGTGTACTGGCAAAAGTAACCAAGCATTTAAAAGATTCATTGTGTATTTTGTGCCCTTCATATTATATTTTTAAATATGTGCTTAAAAGGAAATAATACAGTTGACTCCAGTTATAGTGAACTTCTGGGGACTAACATTTTTGGTTCACTATAGCCGATGACATCAAAGCTAAAAAGAATTGCTCCATAATGTTTAATTTTATTCATATAGAGATACACCAAAACACATTAGAAGCACAAACTGAAAATTTCAGTATCTTTATTTGTCCATAAAATATCAATTTCTTTTCCATTGTTTTCTTCGTACTTTTTCATTAGTAATTTCTCTAGATCCTTCTCCAGAATTTGAGTTTTCTCCATAATTGATTCTACATTGACCTCTGTGTCTAAGTATCGTAATGCAGTATTGACACCCTTCAGTGCCTCTTGCACTGTTGGAACCGTCCCACTCTCCAAAGGCCTTTTTACTCGCATAATAATGAGATGTTTGCGGTAGCGAGATTGTGCAAGCTGCTAATGAAACTGATTGCTTATCTGTGCGGCACGGCAGATATCACCAGGCTGTAGCAGTTGCATGCTTTCTGTCATTTACATACAAAGTTAACTAAGTTTACTAGTTTACTACTAAGAGTTTTGTACCGCAGAATATCAAGTAACACCAAGATTGAAACTTAGGCAAGCTATTGAACATGCCAGCTGTAGCCCACGCAGGACACAACCTTTGGTTGCGCAGTGAAATTGTGTGGCAGGAGCCCATTCCCGGTCCCGTACCTTCACCTCAGGGGAGACTTCTTCTATTATGGCCATTAGCCAATGATATTTTTTTCAAGTTACCTAGTGTTGGAATTTGTGGCACTGAGGTGATATATTCTTTTCCAGGAGGGAATTAATTTTCAGGACGTTGTATTTCCTAGGTTCACTATAGCTGAGGTTCAGATTCACTATAACAGAGTTTTCTTAGGCTTATTTGTAATGTAAGTGAAACGGGACCAGTGACTTAGGTTCACTATAACTGGAGTCGACTGTAGTTTATTTAATAAAATTTTTTAGTGATATAAAGTTGTATATTTTTTGAACAGGTACTAGTCATGACTGCACAGATTCTACTGGATATTCTGAATCATAATTACCTCCAACTGAGTAGCATAAATTTGCTTGTATTTGATGAATGCCACCATGCTGTTAATCATCACTGCATGAGTAAGGTAGGTAGATGTACACACAATAGTTCATTCAGAAGAGATTTTTCAGGATATCAATAAAGGGGAATTGTTTTGTTCTTAATTATGGACACTATAACAAGATCTTTTTCATTTTGAAACTTCAAAGAATTAATTTGTTTTTTAGTTTCTGTGATGGAAATTTTGTTATTGAAAATACCCTGGGAAGTGGACAACTGGACTAGTGGACTTATTGGTCTAGTTATCCTTCTTTCTATCATCCCTTTGGGAATGCTGAGTTTTAAGCAGCGTGTAATCAATGGCATGTTGGTAGAATTATTTTGTCAGCTGAAGAAAAGTCTTTGGTAATTTGCTGCAGGAAAGGTGAACTCCATAACTAGTCAGACAGTTATTTTGCAAGGACTTGTCCATCCTTGAAGTTCCGACAAAAAGTATTGTTCCCCCCCCCCCATTTTTGTATTTAACTTCGTCTGTACACAATACGTATGTTGTACTCGTATTTTCTATTTCTCTACCACAATTATTTTATTAGTTATAATTATCTGTATTTAAATAACTTAACTCTTTAAGATATTTGTTGAGTTAACATTGACACATTTTTTATTCACAGTACTTGGAAGGCAGTGTTGTATTAGTTTTTGTGTTATTGACTTCTTTGTTTTCCAGTATTTGCTCACTATAGACAATTTTCTGTCCTCTACAATTAAGAAATAGATATAGTCTTTACTTTTACTTTAACTCACCTTATTTGTTTTTGGTCTAGATAATGAAGCACTTCGAATATTGCCCTGGAGAAGAGCAGCCTCGAGTTTTGGGCCTTACAGCAACGCTTCTTAATTCTTCTGTCAAGTACCATAGAGTTCCTGAGACAGTAACAGTATTAGAAGACACATTCAAAAGTAAAATAGCAACAATAGAAAATGTAACTGAAGTTGAAAGGTAATGTTTATAATTCTTGCTACTGAAGATGTTGGCCATATTCGATCACAATCTTTTGCTTTCCTCAGGTGTAGTAGTAGAACAGAAAAATTTATGTCATGATTAAAAAATTAAACTTTAGATCTTTTTGGAAATATATATCTTAGTGCATGCTCTCTTTCTTTCCCTGTTACTCTCTCCAGTACACATTTTCCCTAATGTTCTTTTCCAGTGTCCCTCCCTGTCACTCTCTCTCCTCTTTAAACATGTCTCTATGACAATACTAGTGACCAACCGCGAACTGGTTATTATCCAAAATGAATGCACTTTGATCAATCTCGCTGAAATTCGAACTTCATTTCATCATTAGAGACTGTAACAGAAATGAAGTAACAGCAAGCAGAAAAAGTATCAATACAACACACAAGCAGAAAAAAGTAACAATACAACACACTAGCAGAAAAACATGATACAACACGCAAGCAGAAAAATGTAACAATACACAAAAAGTAACAATACAAAAGTATCAAAAAAGTAACAATAAATATAATAAATTACTCTTGAATGTCAAAAATGAAAAGTGGAACTGGTTGTGATAATAATTCTATAAGTTCTATAAATAATTAAATTTGAATTATTATATGATTAAAGTAGGGATGGGTCCTCAATAGTTCCGATACCTTGATACCCTCGATACTCGGGTGGTATTGATAGCAATCGATACTTTCGGAAAATGGCTCGATACTTTTAATTTGTATGCCATTCCCCATCTCTTCTGATTTTACAGAATAATTGTCTTCTTCACATTCCTCCCTCTCCTATTTTTCTTCTGTCAGCCACAAGGAAGTGCCTCTCTGTTTGGATTCACTTACAGTCGTTGAAATTAACCAACAATGCAACGTCTGGGCACTGTGCCCCACTCTTTATCGCACTTGCGCAGGTCACCATCTCTTGGGATAACATGCAATTCGCAACCAATTTAGCTTTGGGAAACTCTTCCTTGTGAGCTCCTGGCAATCTAGTGATGACATGTACGATAACCAATGTTCAACGACGGCGTTACAAAATGAGTGGTGTGGAATTATTTTGAAGAGGACTCAAAAGATGACAACTGTGCTATTTGTAGAATATGTTAAAAAAAACTTTTTCACCTGGTGGAAAATCACACAATACTAGTAATTAGACAAAAAGCATGTTACATCAATACACTGAGAAATATTCACCTCCACCTGAACACGAGGGCCAAGCAAACTAATGTTGCCCCGGACATTGGAAACGTCACAGATCATACCAGTGAAGTAGTAGAAATTGATGACCCATGGCCAGTCTTGTCAAGATCCTCAAGTTCCAACACAAATCAACCAGCACTCGTTGATTTTTTGGACCCAAAGAACAAATTTAAACCAGGAGACAACCATTCAAAAGCAATAACTAGAAAATTTGCTTACATGAAATGCAAAGATAATCAGCCATTCAGTATTATTGAGGACAATGGATTCAAGGAATTACGTAAACATCTTGAACCTAGATTCCCTATGCCCACAAGAAAATAATTACCCATTTATCAAAATTTCGATTCTCTGATATTTCAATAGTTCAAAAAAAATTAAAGTCACTGTATATAATTCCGAATAACTCATTTTCAGTAGCTACATTAGAAATTAGATGATACAAATTAGACAAGCATTTATTATTCAAACTTTTAATTCATTTAATTTATTTTATAGGCATCCTCAACTACTAAACCCCCAAAAATCCATTGACATGTGGTCTCTTTATAGGAATATTCTGAAGAGTGACCACGAAATGTCATTCTGTATACATGAAACCACAGCACAAGTGGATGAATTAAATGTGCGGACTTGCTTCCTCCTGATACAAATGTACTATCTTACAGAAAAACAAAGTGACTCTCCCCGATTTAAGAAAAAGTGCTGTTCAATATGTGTGCATTCCATCAGCTACAGTGTTTTCGGAGACTCTTTTCAGTTCAACTGGATTGATATGTGACAAAAAAAGAAATAGAATAGATACAGAAAGAGTTAGAATGTTAGTTTTCCTTAATATGAATCTTTAAAAAGTTTTTAAAATGTATGTTCATCTCAATAGCTTTTAAATATTAAAATAGTACATAGGGGTACAAGTGGAAAAACCTACTCATATTTTTAAGAAATTTTGAACTACACTTCTTAAAGATAATGGAAAAGTAATTTCATTCTTGTAATAGCACATATACACGTTCCAACAACCTAAAAGTACAAATATACGTTTGTTTATAAAATTTTGCTGGTCTTGCTTATTTTAATACTGCATCTTCCCATTGGCAGGAAATCCTGCCAAAAATAAAAGTTAGTATTCCAACATTTTAACACATGAATTAGGATAGTCAATTATACTGTAAAATAATGTTTTTGACAATATCAGGCTCGTACAACACAAACATGGATCCATTCAATTCTGGGAAAATATGGGTTAAGCAGGAAATGTGTAGTACTTTTGTGAAATTCATTCTGAAAACTAGAAAATTAGCTAATTAAATAATGGCATAATTCAGTTAAAACTAACAAACCCAACCAATCATTTCCAAAACTGTAACATCATTACTGGTACACATTGCAATGAAATTATTATATTTATTGGTCAAAATTTCCCTTGACATTATTTTGATTTCTAAAGGCCTGTGTCACACAAACATTTTGATGCATTAGTTACACAAGCCATAAATTGACACTGTATCTAAAGCAGAAAAACCAAAGTGCTCATGTGAAGTTTCACATAAGTTACAGTGTTATTCTAAAATGTGTGTTACTACAATGAAATGCTTGTGTGCAAGGACCCGAAAGCTGAAAAATGTGGCTAGATAAAACTTTGTCATTGTTTGTTTGTTTTTTTTTTGCAGCTTTTCTACTAACCCAAATGAAAAACATATTTCATTTGAAGAACCTCGGAAATTGAGTGTAGTGGAAGAAGTCAAGATCCATATTGACAGACTTTCAGATTTTGTGTTGAATTATGTATTTCAAGAAGATCATGTGACAGCCCCCACAATAGATGGTGCCGTTTTGCAGAAAAGCAAGTCCCTTGGGAAATTATTATGTAATAAGCTTGCTGATGTTTGGCTTCACATAGAAGCTCTAGGTATATATGGTGGATCTATATCAGCTCTCAAATTGATTATGCTTATTGAAAGATTGCGTGCAAAAGCTGAAATGCCAGATACAATGATGATATATGCTGTTATAATCACTACTCTATCACTGATAAGGTAGGTAGATGAGTAAATACTGGACTTTCCCCTCTTCATCTCTCCCCCTCCTCTCTCTCACTCTCTCCCCCCTCTCTCTTCTTCCTCACTCTGTCTCTCTTCTTCTCCCTCTCTCTCTCTATCTCTCTCTCTCCCTCTATCTCTCTCTCTCTATCTATCTCTAACTCTATCTCTCTCTCTATCTCTATATCTCTCCCTCTATCTCTCTCTATCTCTCTCTACCTCTCTCTCTCTCTCTCTCTCTCTCTCTATCTCTCTCTCTGTCTCTCTCTCTCTCTATCTATCTATCTCTCTCCTCTCTCTCTCCTCTCTCTCTCTCCTGTTCCTTCCTCTTATGAAAGCAGTTTTGATATTCTTTGCTGGGTACAAGCCATGTTTTTGCCCCATAATGTACAGCATCAAAAATACATATGTTTATTTCTTTTGACTCTATACCATTATTGTGCATACATACAGCTTTCTCAATGAGCATTTTTCAGTATTTTCGATGCCCAGATGCAAAGGTTGAAGTACACTGGTACTGCAACCTTTAGCCAGGATGCAGATTGGCAATTTTCTCCAGGGAGGGGGGGGGGGAGGGCATTGAAAGCTCCAGGTGATTCAAAATCGAAGAATTAATGAATGACGACTATCTTCACTTAGTATGCAGGCAGTACAGTTTGTATTACATGTAAAAATTCTTTCAGGAATGGCTTCTTATCCAATTTCCTTTATTTGAACATTTCAAAATGTGGAAATCATAAACAAGTCACCTATTGGCAAATCAATTGTACCCTTGTCAAGAAGAAATTAATACTTTTCCTCGGGATATCAAACTAGGACAGGATGATTCCCAGCGTTCTCCCCTTCTTCCCCATCAATTTGAGCTCTACTATTGGCAAGAAGGGATGTTATTTCAATATTTCTGAGATGCATGCCTGTAGGATGCGATGGACTTCTGCCTAGCAGTGACAGAATATTTCTATTTTGTGCTCCCAATTTTGCATTGTGAGCGTGAGTACTGTAGGTGATGCAGCTATTGGTTTTCTATTTCATTGGCAAATTTTTTTAAACGTTTTTGCTTTCTAAATTTACCAATTACCAATGGTGGTCATACTCCAGATCCATCTGCATACACCATTATTAAAATGATTACTCTCTATTTACTGAATTCATACTACAGCACTTTTCTGCTTTAAAACACCAGGTTTTCTGGGGAGTAACAGTAACAGTGTAAAAAAAAATCCTGTTTCTTATTGAGCGTCATTTCTTATTTTGAATGGATAGCACATGGCAGGAAACGGCAGTGTGAAATAATATTTGTGTATGGGAAACTGATATTTCTAAAGAATTATACACAACAAAATATCATTACAAATAATTTTTTTAATTGCAATTTTTAGGTAATGGTAATTTAGAATTAGCTCATAAATGAAGTGGTCACTGTCTGTACTTACGGACATAATCAAGATTACAAAAGTAAATTATTAAAAATTTGCTGAAACTCTCTCTTAAAGCATACTCAACTCCAAAAAAATGTTCACATAAGTCAGGAACGTATAGCAGAAAACTCAAGCCCAATAAGTGAAATTTCAAAAAGTATAGAATGCATCCCACGTATGCTGGTTGGACCGATCGTCTTTCCAAATTTCCTCTTTCAGTCTTCTAAACTAAAGATTGCTGAGACATAGGGCAAAGCATGGAAGGCATGAACCTAGAAAACATTCAAAGAATGTTGAATTGTAAATATCTATACCATTGGCCACCTTGATATACCATTGTATCTCAAGATTTTGTTGGTCTCTATGCCTAAGATAGCATGGATTTTTGAAGGAGTTGCTTGTAAGGGTGAATCTTCAGGTTTTTACTCAATCGTCCATTTCTTCTACTTTGAGTAGTTTGAAGTTACAAGTATTGCTTAATTTCACATTTTTTTCTGTTTGTAGGAAATTGCTTGAAGATGAAATGAAAGGTTACTCTGAAGAAACAAAAATTTATAAATTTTCCTCCCCACAAGTGATAACTTTACTGGAAGTTTTGGAAAAATATCATTGTGGAGATGGACGAGGAATTATATTTGTTCAAAGAAGATTGACTGCAAAAGTGTTGTTCGTTATTTTGAGGGTATGATTTTGCTATTTATTCTCATGTTTTGTATTAATTATGGCAAGTTTGTTAACTTTATAAATCTAGTTGTAATAAAACTTTTGTGTATCAGATTTTCTATTACTCTTTCATGTATACTTTCATCTTTTGAAGAACAAATCTATTCAAATTGATTATGACCTTAATATAACATATAATATTTAACCGACTGCAAGTCGACTCTGATAATAAGACATTCCAGTAATTTTTAAGAGATCTCCTAAGAATTATTTAAAGTTTTAACTAATTCTTACAATTTAATACACATGAAAGAGCTATCCCTATTTTCTTGTTCCTTAAAGTAATCATAATTCTGTTTTTTGTCACCACTCTCTTCATCTTCACATGTAACATAGTTTCTTTCTTCTTGGTCCTCCTCTCATATTCCATAATTTACTGACTTGTTATGTCCCCTAAAAGTTTTGTGCCTGGAAGTTGTGTATGTCTTTCATCTGATGCTACCTAATAATATACTTTTTTCAATCACCAGATTTTCTGTCACACTCTGGTTCGTGGCTTCTTGATTCTTTAACAATTCTTTAATGGTTTTTAATAGAAAGTTCTTGATATTTTCATGTTTAATGTTCGTGTGATTAAAATTGAACTACAAACTTGTCCATCTCCATTTTGCATGTAGTAATGCGAGAGAGAGAGTAAGTTTTTGTTAGAGAAAATGTTGTTAACTTTTTTTCATAATTCTGAGTATTACTTACTAAAATTCCATTTGTTTGAGATTCTCTTTTTACTGATCTATTCAAATGTATGAATCTTGATTGCTCGACAAATTGCGGAGCGTGACAATTGCGGAGAAATTGCAAATTTCCTGACTTGGAAATTGCAGTATTAAAACTTATATCCTAAGCTACTGGGCTTAATCTGTGAATATGACAACCCTGTAATTATTGAATGAGATTTTTAGGGGAAAATCTGGTCTTATATCTGGGTAATTTATAGTTTTATGTATTGGTCCTCTGAGTTTCACATAGTGCTGCGGCTCTTTTTGTGAAGTGTATGTTAATGTACTACACTGAAGCATGAAATAACTAGAGGTGCTATAGAATGGCACCAATTTTCTCGTACCAAATTTTTCTAATTTCTTTGGTGTGGTCTGGCTCTAAGGTCTTGCTCCATTCTATGGACAGCTGCCATCTATCGTCACCCAAAGTCCATTTTTTGGACATTTTCTCAACTTTTTGCATTCTTTATAACACAACTGAAATATTTCTACAAGAATATTAAAGAAGAGTAAAACCTGGTCCTAAATAGAAATTTTCATTGAAAAATTTGAAGCCATTTTTAAGAAAATGGCGATTAAGCATTACTGTAAATGCAAAATTTGAAGCTTCTTTCACAGGAATCTATTGAGTTTTCGAAAAACTTCATTTGAAGTCGTTTTAAGCACTACCACTAATGAATGCGATAATGTATACAAATCAATAGAAATGGGCATATTAACAAAGTGAGAGATATTTCAAAAAAATTACATTTGTGTAATTTTTGAAAAAACAAAAGAATATACCAAAATGAACTTTACGTCATATTAAACAGTGCCATTATCTCTATCTATTGAAGAACAAATTTGGAGCTAGTTTTGAGAAAATGGCATTTGAGCGTTACTGAAAATGGCATTTGAGCGTTACTGAGATTTTGAAAAACTTTATATGACATTTAAAGCACATGTACTCATATATACAATAATGTGAAGAAATCGCCTCTAATGTAAATATTACTGACTTGGGAGATAAGTCAAAATAAATTACATTTTTGTAAATTTTGAAAATACAAAAGAATAGAGCAGTATTGCGTTCATTGCAATCATCTTATAGACTGCATTGAGCATTATCCCTACTGAAAGTTTAAAGAAAAAATTTGGAGCCGTTTTTGGGAAAATCTTGTTTTTGTTATTTTTTAAAATTGCAAATATTGCATGCACTATTGCATGAACTCTACTAAACTTTTCAAAAAAATCTACATGATCGTAATGAAAGAACGATTTATAGATAAATTTTATTTGAAGGGAAAACCTCTATCTTCGATCTTATAGTTGTAGGAAAACACTGAAAAAAATTCAAACATTTGCAATTTTCGAAAATTCAGAGTTAACTGTGGAAATCATATCAATACCACCTTTATAAGTGTATTTTACTCTATCCTTACAAGAAATTTAAAGAAAAAATTTCAAGCCGTTGTTGAGAAAATTTTGAAAATGTACAAGGTAAAATTTCAGTTTTAACTAGAGCCAACTGGACAGAGGTTTCTTCAATTTGGAAAAGATCGTACGTGTGATTTAGGCGTTAGTAGTGTTCACAGATCGACAGACAGATACAGACGGACGGACATTTGAAAAAAAACAACACATTTTCGATACCAGGGGATCCCAAAACGTGTATTACCGTTGATATCGCAAAATCGATTTTCTGCAGCATTACTTTCTCTATATTATGTATACAGTGAAACCCCTATTTTACGCCTCTCCGCGGACTGGTCAAAAAAAGTGTAAAATCGAGGAAAATGTAAAATCGAGGAAATTATTTTTCTGCACAGATTTTATTCCAAAACACAAAATTGTAAAAACACACAAAATTCTAAAAACAAACAAAATTCTAATAACACACAAAATTCTAAAAACACAACACATTGAAACTGGATATATTAAACAGATTTTACCCTTAAAACATGACTCTATATGCAACTTCACACAATCACTTGTTCACCCAGTCCAAAATCGACATTTGCTTTTTATTTTCTAAGTGTTTTAGAGCATAAAGTTTATTTTCAATTTCACTGCATGAAATTAACACATTTTCATCCACACTAAATTGTTGAAAATACTTTCTAGCTGTGTCAAGTCCTCTAATGGCTTGTATAAATGTAACCTTTTCCTCATCCTCCTCTGCAATTTCCTTGTCTATAGCAGAAGATTCTTCATCCAGAATCTGGTCAATAGACTGAATTTCACAAGTTAATAGTCCATTGTCCACAGTTACATAATCTTCAAAATCACGGTCATTGTCACTTATTTTCAAAGAAAGCCAGTCTTGCGTTTCATAGGAAGTTAAAACTGGAAGGACAATATTTTCCATTTCACTATCAACTTGAAATCCACAGTTTTTGAAACAATTTTTAATTGTTTCTGGTGATATTTCTCTCCAAGCTTCAGCCACAAAATGTAATGCTTGAAGGATGTTTAATTTAAGTTTAGAAACATCTTCAATCATCCCTCCATCTATCATCGCAACTGCTTTCCTTAATAATTGCTTCCTATAATAGCACTTGAAAGAGTGGATGATGCCCAAGTCCAGTGGCTGTAATTGACTGGTGCAATTTGGAGGCAAAAATATAATCTTTATATTTCGCAGCCCACTGGTTTCCTTCGGATGAGCAGCACACTGGTCAATGAAGAGAATAATTTTTCTGTTCTTGGCCCCCATCTGCCTGTCCAACTGTACAAGAAACTCTTCAAGAATTATCCCAGTCATCCAGGCTTGCTGATTTGCTTTGTATTTCGTCGGTAACATTTTAATATTTTTGAAGCATCGGGGATTTTGGAACTTGCCGATAACTAACGGAGGCAATTTCTCGCTACCATCGGCATTACATGCCAGTAGCACGGTGATCCTCTGTTTGGATTTTGTGCCTCCATGGCATGCGTCCCCTTTAAAAGCCAGCGTTCTGTTGGGCTGGAGATTGAAGAACAATCCCGTTTCATCTGCGTTGAATATGTCCTTCAATTCATAGCCCTCCGTTAAATGACTAATTTGTTGCTTCCAGTCAGAAACGGTGGCTGGATCCACACTCGCGCTTTCTCCCGACACAGTTTTGTATACAAGATTCTGGCGCTTTTTGAACCGGTCCAGCCAGCCATTGGACGCCTTGAAATCTTCCAATCCTAGGCGTGTTGCTATATGTAGCGCCTTTTCTTTCAAAAGACTCCCATCTATTGCCAAATTCGAGGTTCTCGCCTGCTTGAACCAACTAGCGAGAGTCATTTCTAATTCTTCCATTGGCGACATTTTCAACGATTTTCGAGACTTCGAAAACGAAGGGCCGCATTTCGAATAGCATTTTTCAATTTTTTCACGCTGCTTCACTATTGAATTCAGAGTGGACACACTCAGACCCATTCTGGTGGCGAGGTCTATTCGCTTCCCAACGTGAGCATCGGCTTGATCTAAAATATGCATTTTGTCTTCGATGGTAAATGACTTGCGTTTCTTCTCCATGTGCAAAAACATTTTTTCCATCATACAACAAGTCCAAAACAGCAATCGGCGACAAACACAATAAAACACACTCAGATCGGAACGCACTCGGAATGCAACACGTGGCGTATATTCCCGGGACGTCGCTCAAAGAACCAACTAAAGCTGAACACTAAATTAGACGGCAGTTCAACATTATGAGCTCGAAGGAGAGGAAGACTTTGTTATCCAACCGGAAGCTCCAATACCAAAAATATAAGTCGTAACGAAGCTTCTGAGTGGACGACAGTGTCCCTTCTCTCTCAACAGCGAATAGCAAAACACTTAACACTTATATGTATCCCCTCCACTTTCACCGACATTGACATTGCCTCCTTTTCTTTCAGAATGTCCGTCTAAAATCCGAGACATGCTGTGCAAAAATCTTAATATCGGGGTTTTAGGACGTAGTAGGACTTAACAAATCAGGCGCAAAATCGAGGAAAACGTAAAATCGCGAAAACGTATAATCGAGGAAAATTATACATTACTTATATGGATGTTTTGCCGGGACCACTCATTTATGACGTAAATTCCGGGAAAACGTAAGATCGGGGAACGTAAAATCGAAGTTTCACTGTATTACTCTGTACTTATGTATGTACCAGAGAAAGTAAAAATGGAAGCATATATGAATATTTATTCATTTTTGTATTTTGCAGGCTGCAAGTGAGCACATAGACAAATTAAAATATGTTACAGCAGATTTTGTTGTAGGCTTTCAGAACAAGCCTATGAATTTTTCAAGAGAAGGTCAGCTGGAGAAGAAATGGAATCGCCAGGCAATTGAAAAGTAAGTGTTTAAATTGATTAAATTTAACTAGGTGTATTAGACTTGCATTAACGTTTTCTCTTTTCCTTTTGGTTTTTCTCCTCTCCACCTCCTCTCCCCCTCTCCCATCTCGCCTCCTCTTCCTCATCCTCCTCTCCCTCCTCTTCCTCATCCTCCTCTCCCTCCTCTCTCTTCTACTCCTCTCCCTTCCCCTCCTCTTCTTCCTCCTCCCCTCCTATTCTCCACTTCCCCTCTCCCTCCCCCTCCTCCCTCCCCTCTCCCTCCCTCTCTCCCTCCCCCTCCCTCCTTCCCCTCCTCATTCCCCACCCCTCCTCCTTCCCCTCTCCCCCTCTCCCCCTCCTCCTTCCCTCTGCCCCTCCTCCTTCCCCTCCCCTCCTACCCTCCCTCCCTTCTTTCCCTCCTTCCCCTCCCTCTCCCTTCTTTCCCCTCCTCCTTCCCCTCCTCCTTCCCTCCCTCCTTCCCCCCTCCCCCTCCTTCCCCTCTCCCTCCCCCTTCCCCTCTCCCCCCCCTTCTTTCCTCTCTCCCTTCTTTCCCCTCTCCCTCCTCTCCTTCCTTTTCCTCCAGCCTCCTCCTCCCTTCTCCTCCCTCTTTCCCTCCTCCTCCCCTCTCTTTCCCTCCTCCCCCCTCTCTTTCCCTCCCCCTTCTCCTCCTCTCCCTTCTCCTCCTCCCTCTTTCCTTCCTCCTCCTCCCTCTTTCCCTCCTCCCCCTCTCCCTTCTCCTCCTCTTCCTTCTCCTCCTGTCCCTTCTCCTCTTCCTCTCCCTCCTTTCCCTTCTCCTCCTCCTCCTCCTCTCCCTCCGCATCTCGCTCCTTCTCTTTCTCTCCCTCCTCTTGCTCTCCCTTCTCCTCTTCTCCCTCTCTCCTTCCCCCTTTCTCCCCCTCTTCCTCTCCCTCCTCTTCCTCTCCCTCCTCACCCCTCACCCTCCTTTCCCCTCACCCTCCTCTCCCCCTCACCCTCCTCTCCCTCCTCCTCCTCCTCTCCCCCTCCTACTTCTCTCCCCCTACTCCTCTTCCTTCTTTCTTTTCACCTCTTCTCCTTGCATTTTTTCTGGTCATTTCCATGCTAATGCTGGAGAAGTACCCTAACAAATGGGCCATAAACAGTGTCTGATCTTTTCTTCCTCTTGTCCTATCCTCTCTCCTTCAGGCACACATTTTCATTTACATACAATATACAAGGGAGAACATTTTGGAGATTTTGAACTTGTTCTGGTTGGGAAAAATACTTGGAGGGGGAAATGGACTGCAAGTTGACATGTATGTCAGTGCCCAATCTCAGCATTGAGCAGAGAAGGAATACTGCCGTCTCCTGGAATAAATTATTAACCTAACTAATGGGACTAACGATCATTGCAGTTGATGTGTCTGAATCACCAACCAATCTTGTTATTATTCAGTGGGGGAAGGAAGAGGGGTCAAGTTTGGAGAGACCCACCATGGACCAGCAAAGCAAGCTTCCAAGACTAACTCAGGATTAAACCCCTGAAACCTTTCTGAAAGACCACCTATCTCAATGACATTTTTCTTTTGGAACAGCTGCTAAAACCCATGTAATGCAAATTATACCCCTGTTAATTGACCACCGCCCCGCTCCTTAATAGCACTTTTCTTAATTTACCCCTTTTAAGAGACCACATTCAGGAATATTGTTAATATATACTGAACACCAAATTTTGAGTAATTAAAATGGAAGTTGGCAATGTTAAAAATTATTTGCCCATCATATCTTGTGCCTCAGTTTCATTCTTGTGAATATCAGAGGGTAAGGGATCTGAGAATCAAGTAATAATAAACTGTGTCCACTGATATAGTATCATAGCTGCTCTCTCCATTTGTTCATTTGTATTTTGAGACTATGAAAGTGGCATAACATTTAGTTTTTTGAACTCTTAACAGAGCCTTCCTTATTTGACCCAGCTGGAAGAACATCTGGTATGGTACAATATCAACATCGGAAGTAAGGGTTATTGTCTTATCCCTTAACACATGAATATTTGGAAAGTTTGAAGTTTATTGGGTGAAGAAGTACGAGAAAAGAGCTCCTGAGACAGAATGTGTCATCCATACTCAAATGACAAATTGAATCTACACAAGACACAAGAAAGGAGAAAATGTAATTTCATGTTCCCCTAATCTTACAGGTCATCAGTGCTAGGGTACATTACATTTTCTGTCAAACAACAAAATGTTAAATCAAATTCTACATGCTTTTATCAGTTTTGGTTGTGTATTGAATTTTACACGACTTTTGTTGTAAATAACAGGACACAGGATTGGAAAATTCTAAAAAACAACTTTTTAAATTTGTATGTATTTGTTTTCTTGTACAGGTTTCACAAAGGGGAAACTAATATTGTGGTAGCATCTGATGTTTTAGAGGAAGGAATTGATATTCCTCAGTGCAAGCTTGTTGTAAAATTTGATGCGCCCAAAACCTATCGTTCGTACATTCAATCAAAAGGTCGAGCTAGACACAAAAATAGCAATTTTGTAGTGCTCATTCCAAAAAAAGAGGCATACAAATTAACTGGAGAATTGAAGGATTATCAAGATATTGAAAATGTTTTGAGAAGGGTAAGTTTTGTTAAAATATTCAATATTTTCCCTTCATTATGCATACTTTGGAAAGACAACGTTAAATCAACTTCCATATGCATTAGGGGTCATTTAAAAATTATGCAACAGAAATTTTGAGTATTTAGCATACCCTTTATCCCCCATAATGCACCTGCATGGCGTGCTTGAACTTCTGAAAATAATTATGTAACACTAGTATAACCCTTCCCCCCTTACAATAAGTAAAAGTAAATTATACAATAGTAAAAACAAATGGTATTAATTATATTTGTGTTGAATATTAAAAGTGTTCAAAATGTACAATAGTTTTCATGAAAGCAAATCTACAATACAGCATACTTATGGACTCAATGGCAATCAATTAAAACATTCAGAATCATCATTAAAAATGATGACAACTGTTTTTAAGACATACTATTTTCGTATCAAAGCAACCTTTGACAAACACATAGATTATATCGTTATTACATATATTAAACACATTGATTATTGATTATATTGTTAGTAAAAGCTGTAGAACCTTCGGTTTTATAAAAAGGCAAAGTATGAATTTTGTGAAAACTGAAATTCTGTGTACAATCTTTCATTTAGCTTATAGTAATGTATGCATCCCTTGTTTGGTCTCCTTGGAATTTTGGAATTGTTATTACTGGCATCAAATGAGTTCAACCCAAGTTCTTCTCTGCCACATTTAAAGCTGGCTTGTGTGCATCAATACATTAGTGACCCATAATTATAGCAACATTTCAAATTTGACAAATTTATTTACATTGCAATTGATTTTGCTGATGCCTGTATCCTATATTAAATTATCATTCATGAGACCTCATGTTCTGAATTAAAGTCTTTATTCATTGAAATAGAACAAATGTACAACTTGTGAAATGGGAATCCATTTCTAATTTCGTTACACAGAATACGGCCTCTATTCCCCCAAAACTAGACTTTCTAGAATGGGAAACAGCCAGTTACATTTGGACCAGCATCTACTGGCCCTTAATACATTCAAATCAAAAGTGAAATGTATAATATTAAATTATACGTATTAACATACATAGAAAGGTTATGAGTGTTATTATAGCCGAGGCCAAAAGTTTAAATTGAGGTGGAGCGCAACGAAGTTGAGATTTTTAATTTGGACGAGGCAGTTACAACCCTGTAACATTTTGTGGTATGTTCAGCATTTTATCAGTCACCATAAAATATCACAAATTATGCGAAATTTTACGACATTACTGTGGTTATAAACACGTGAATTCTGTTGCTGTGGCACGTTAGTACGATATTGTGGCCCACAATTTGTGGGGTGTTGCTTGTGATATAAACAATAATTGATATATAAACAATATTTGTATACCGTGGTTGGAGAAAGATTGATGCAAATAATTCTCCTGAATGTAAAGAAATGCCATTCGGTTAGGAAATTGGTGTGTTGACTTCCAGTGGTGACACCTTCACATCGTCAGTAAATATGATTACTGGAGTAGTTTCATTTGGTGGAGTGTGAGGAAAATGAGGTTAATTTACCTAACATACATTTTTCTAATCGTACTATTAATAATATTACAATTAAGAATAATTATTCCCCAAACCAAAGTGAATTACTTCTGAATTGTTTGAATCTGATTTGTTTTGTACGTTGCCGTGTTTTTTCCTTAACAAATATTTGACTTATGATGGGTGTCACGTTGCTAAAGATGTTAAATTTCTTAACATACAGATAAGTACAAGTGCATTTAATAAACCTGCAGGGTTGTGTGTTAACAGGTGTTAAAGACGCATGTGACCAATATAGGTATATAAACGTGAAATGCTTTGTATTGTTAATTTTATTATTATATGTGGGCTAACTGCTTGTGTGTTTAATAAATAAATAAAATTATGATAATTAAAAGTGAGAATTACATGATGATGCATCGAATGCAGTCTGCATCGAATAATCAGAGTGGGGGTAATTTTTATGTGAGGGAAGGACGTGTAGATGAGAGAATTGCAGTTTTCTTTTCATTAAGTAATTTGATAAATTGTCGAGTTCCAAGGGTAATAGTGGAGAGTTTGTTTTAATTTGAAGCACATATTTGGCAATAATTTGATCAAGAATTGCATAAAATGTAGTAATATGGTAAAGTGTAGGGAGCTAATCATAAACCTAATCAAAGAGCTAAGTTCAGAAAATTATGTAGCATGCAGAATTGAAATCAAATTTAACTTTAACAAAGTTCTCAGGGTTTTTATCAGTCATTGGAAGACATACTTCAATTGCCAGATGAAAGGGTCCACTTGGAACAAAAGGAGAGTACTGTTTTTATCAAGTAATTTGAATTTTGTAAGAATACTAAATCAAGAAGTTTTCTGTGAGAGTTAGCAATGTGTTAACCTGGGACAAGTTGATGTAATTATTTGTATTTGATATTATTAAATTTCACAGAATTTTAGTATTGGATGCATTTACAAAGGAACAATATGAACCAGTATCGCTATTAGGCCTGTTAGTTCGGGAGAGATTAAAATCATTGCAGTAAGTTAATAGGAATTTGAATGTTGAAAAGTATTCAAAACATTGTTCAGTAGTTTCTGTGAAGGATTTTATTCAGTTGATTTTGTGATTTTTTGGAAAATGTGCATCACCATCTACACATTGCCAGCAACTGTATTAACAAGCACAAAAATTTGTTCTGTATTTGAGATGCCACCAGAATTATAATGATATACCAGAATTGCAACCCCCCGTTGATAGTGGCTAGTGGATGCACTTCTGTGTTGTCTCAAATTGTTGTAGTGTGTCACACATAATTCAGCATTGGCGGTATCTGTTATGTAACTTTCATTCTGCGAAATCAGTACCATCAGTAGCGGCAATTCCATGTGTAAATAAGCCAAGTTGAATTTGCAGACCTTGGACATTTTGATAAAAACTAGTAATGTAGAAGAATTGCCTTTTTAGTTTCCTGCAGGTGTCTGGTTTGGTGTACTAGACTAGTTTTCCATAAATTTCTGTTTGAGGAACCTCATTAATGAATCTTACAATTTTGTTTGAGATACCATTTTCTTCTTCATGGAGTTGAAATAGTCTGTTCATGTGTTCTTTTTGCTTTTCTGTGTTGCCTGGTCCAATGCTTGCATTACTTTGGTATTTTTTCTTATTTCTGAAGATGAGGCTTTATTTTTATTAAAAATTCACACTTTTTCAATATAATTGGTTAATATTTGAATGTGTTATTGTTTTAGTATAAGATTGAATGAAAAGAATTGTTTCAGCAACTATTGAATAAAACAAACAAAAAAAACATTAGCATTACTGATCTTGCACCACCCAACGTACTGATCTTGCCCCAACACTGCCTTGAACCCCTCCCCCCTTCAGCATATAATTTAAGGACAACCCCTAATTATACTTACTACAATGTAGTAATATGTAGAATTTCAGCTTAGTTTAGCTGCCAAATTAAAAATAAATTTAAAAAACTACTACTTGTTCAATTAAACTACTTTAAGATTAATGTAAAACATGAATTAACTATGCAGGGGGATGTGTAGAAATGAAAACATTGAGCTATTGCACAAGCATTTAGGACATTTATGAGCAAGGATTTCATAGTTGTCATTTACTTCATAGCAAGAAGTGAATTAGAAATTTCTTTTGTTCTCTTGGAGTTAATGGTATTTATTAAAATATGCACAATATTGCATTATATACCTTTAACTTTCCTCAGGTTGTGCCCTAATTTGTAATATGCATGATGTACTTGATACCACACTGAATTTTCAAAATTATTTCCATTATTTTTGTTACATTCATTCAGTGTGTCTAGTTTCTGGAAAATGGCAAAATCAGGGAATTTCATTGCTCTGGAAAAGTCGGGGACTAATCGGAATTTGTAGAAGAATCATCAAGGAAAATTTTCAGATGTTTATAAAACTAAATGTTATTCCTTAAAAACGTTAGTACAATATTATTTTTTGCTCGTTTTTTATTTGTTGAGATAATATTGTTAATATATACTTTTTCATGGTGCAAACTGGGGGCTGACTAGCTAGAATCAGGCAGGCTGTCATATTTTCTTTAAATAGTGTGAAATTAAAAATCTTATCAGCAAAAGATTAAAAAAGAAATAAAAACTAACATTTAATTAGTACTTATGTAGCATATTATATTGCACTTAAATATTTGAGACACAATATTTTGAGTTTTAAATATTCATCTTAATGTATCTTTTTTATTTTTATTTTGTTTTTTGTCTTCACATGGATACACTTTTAAATGAAATTCCCTCAATTGGGTAACAGTTATTGCATACAATTTTATGGATGATTCCCACACTCTTTGATAAGCATTGCATGTCATTGTTGTGATCTTTAATTCTTTTCTGCTGCATTAATTGAAAATTTAGGGCTCTTATTGAGAGGTAGGACAGATCTGGTTCGAGGAGGTTGCTGTAAGCTCTGAGAAAATATCTTGTAGAAAGTGCAGGGAACATTTTGTACTTTGTGCCTGGCTAGGAATCTTGCATCTGGCCAACATTTTCTCTTTATTAATTCCAAGGCTAATGTTTTCAAATAAACTCTCTGAAATAAGTGTAAAGCTTAATTTCTCATTCATTTAGAAAATGGTCATGAGATTGTTTACACGTTGAACTCGGTTCATCATATACATATTGACGGTTGTAAACACACATTATTGACATCAAGGAAGCAGACTGGCTTGCAGAATTTAAGGAACAAATAGGGAAAAATATTAGTCACGAATAGATCCAAGGAAAGACAATATTTTCCCAGTGGTGAAAATCTCTGTCTGTTGTATTCAATGCAGCAACATGACTGAAAGAAGGTTAAAAGGAATTCTTTTAAATGCTATTACAGAGTGTACTATAGCAAAAAGACTACAAAATTCCCTACTGCATTGCCATTTTATTGTTGTATAAACTTTGACTGCTTTGTTTTTGTTTTTGTGCTCCTATGTCAAGTGGAGTTTGACATGACTTGACATACTTTACTGCTTTGATGTTGCGTCACACTCAGTATACGTTTTTTGTCCTTTTCTGAGATGTAAAGTTGTGTGAAATTCAACAGGGTGCCCATGACTAAGGGGTAGGCAATTGGTGTACGTTTGGTCATGTTCATTGCTGTCTAATTACAGCTTATTAAACAGTTTTAGATTATTAATTGGCTGAAGTTCATTTTATATGAACTAAGTAAATTCTTTGCTTGTGAGTTGCAATAGCTCAATGGTTACAATATCAGCAAGGCATGCAGGAAAACTGGATCCCAGGTCTTAACAGAATTTTTGTCAAGGTGGTACCATCCATCTGAAAATATTGTGTGCAAACAATACAAAAATCAATCATAATTGTTGTTTAGTAATTTTTGTTTATTAAATAGTTTATTAGGTATGTATCTGGTTAAAAGAGTGATGATGTGAACCAAACTCGTTTTCATTGTTTCTTAACCGCCTTTTCGTTTTTGCTCCAAGAATTAGAAACTGCCAATGTGTTGCAAGTGTGCCGCTGTTGCGCATCAGCAGGATTTAAATAAAAAGCTCACGGAAATGCAGTGCTCAAAGAATTAGGACCGCAAAGGGTTAAAGCTGCAAATAAAAGTAATTTCTCTACTCTGTTATCAACCTAACTCTTAGAAAAAAATGACCCTATGAGTTAAGTGAATTGCAACTAACTCCTAAATGCTGTACCTTGTTTATATATGTAATGGTGTAGAACACTTGAACATATATTGCTTTGTAGTTTCAAGCTATTGTATTATAGAAACAACTGCTAAAATACTAATAATATCAATTAATTATATTTAGTTACAAATTTAATTATATGTAGTTTATATTTACTTACAAGCTTGTTTGCACAAAATTCTATGAATAATAAAATATTATAAAGACTTTATACCTTAGCAACTTGAAATTCTATTAACATTACTGTATTATTTTATTATAAGTGTATTTTGTATTCAGATTCTGTGTGGCTCCCGGCTCTCTTCTCCTGTAGAATTGGAGATAACTGAAGGAACAGCTAATACAGAAACAACTTATTGGGCAGAAGAAGGCGCCAGGGTAACTTACAACAGTGCCATACCTCTGGTGAACAGGTATTATTAATCAGTATAAATATTCTGTGAACATTAAACAAAGTTTAAGATGTTGAAAGAATCAACTGACCCAGTCAGGAAACTGACTATAGTGGCAAAGTGAACTATGGATTTGTCAATATAACTTTTTTGTTTAAACAGGTGTATAAAATTGACCACCATCTTGTATTATACCAAGTAAATTTTAGAGTTCCAACTACTGTACTTACCTCAATATCAGACAACCTTCATTTTTATAATTTGTAAATAGTTCCTCAAAATGTGCCAGAAAATAAAAAAACTCATGTTTTTGTAACTGATTTGACTTATTAGAAAAAAGAGGGGGAAATCATGTCTATATTATTTATACATTATGTAAATAATACCCAATTTTTAAAGTTCAAAAACTGGCCAAAGCACTAGTGTTGTATTTTGGTGAAGACAGTGTACCTTCCAGATGCTCTGTGACTCTTTTACTCAAATATTTGATTACCTCTTACTTAAAAAAAAATTCTGTCAAACACAGAAAGTGTTAATTGTGAATCACAGTTATGTAATCATTGAACATGACATCTTTAAAACAGAGATTGTTTGCTTTCCTATGATTAGAAATTCAATTGTGTCCTCTGCTGAAATAGACATATTTAATATTTTTTGTATATTTTTCTGGTACAGCTGATGTGTACATTTACTTATCGTTATTTTCTATGTTAAAAATTTGTTTTTGTACTTTAGACACTAGACTATTAATTGAAAATAAAAATAAAATTGACCTGGCCCCCAGATTTTGAAGAGGCTTCCTGAGAATTTTTTAAATTTTAACTTATTCCTATTAATTTAGTCAAAATAAGATGGTAAATTGTCTAATTGACAAAAACATTTTCTTATGGTTAAAAATGTAATTTATGCATGATCTAATACCATTTTCTTGTTCCTTAAAATTATAATCACAGTTTATGTCACTGCCTTCTTCATCTTCACATATATCATTGTTTCTTTTTGGTCCTCACATACTGCGATGCCCTCTGAATTTTTACTCACACTCTCACTCTCACACTCACACTCACACTCACACTCTCACACACTCACACACACTCACTCACTCTCACACACTCACTCACTCTCACACTCTCTCACACTCACACTCTCTCACACTCACTCTCACTCACTCTCTCACACTCTCATACACACACTCACACTCTCCCACTCACACACTCCCACTCACACATTCCCACTTTCTCACACTCACTCACACTCACTCTCTCACACTCACACTCTCTCACACACTCACACTCTCTCACACACTCACACTCTCTCACACACTCACACTCTCTCACACTCACACTCTCTCACACTCTCTCACTCTCTCACACTCTCACACTCACGCTCTCACACTCACACTCTCACACTCACTCTCTCACACTCACACTCACTCTCTCTCACACTCACACTCACTCTCTCACACTCACACTCACTCTCTCTCACACTCACACTCACTCTCTCACACTCACACTCACTCTCTCACACTCACACTCACTCTCTCACACTCACACTCTCTCATACTCACACTCTCACACTCACACTCACTCTCACACATTCTCACACACACTCACACTCTCACACTCACACTCACACACACTCACACTCACACACACTCACACTCTCTCTTTGTGAACATTCTTTCATGTTTTGTTTCATTGTTTGTTAAAAGTTTCAACATTAAAAAAAAAACTATTGTGAAAACCCTGTTTAATGTTAAAATGCACTAAGTCCATAACATAAAAAGAACATAAAAAAATATATACATATGCAATTGGATATCTTTTTAAAGAGAGAAACTTGGATCCCAGCAAAGAAGTAATACCAAAAAAGAAAATGTGAAATTTCTTACATATTATATTGATATTGACTTGGTGCCTTCAAACAATCATCGATTCAATTATGTATTTATTCATTCATTCATTAATTCATTCAGGTTTTTTGTATGCCAAAAATAATTTCGTGATAAATCTTTTCATGTCAAGCTCCATGGTAAGCTAGCTATTTATAATAAAAATTTTTCTTGTCATGCTCCATGGGGTATTTGTGAAATTTAAACTCTAAATTCATAAATTTGCTTTCAACTCAACCATGGGTTCCACACACAATGTACACTTCTTACCTATTGCATGTGTATGTGTAATTCTATTCAGAATCACAATTCCTGGAAGTTCTATTGATCAATTATTAGATGGATGGCTACTACTATGAATTATCAGCCATTTTCAACAATAAAAATTTAACATTTATTCTTATAATCCATACATCACAATTCTATTAATTTTATGTGAGTCACTTTTTACTTTGAAACATTAAAACACCGTTCAGTTTGACTATAGTTCGTAAGCTTACATTCGTAATCTTAATCGCTGGCTTCTCGGCTGACTAGCAGAATATTGTTCATGGAATCTTTGGTGTACCAATTTTCTGTCCTTTCCTAAAACAAGAAATGTTCCAGAATGTCCTCAATGATTGCTATAATTGGACTTAATATTCCCACAGATTTAGTGCACGGTCGTGACTTTCCTTATCTGTGTTTAGTATGAAACACCTACTTGCAACTGACTATATTCAGCTTCTTATTAAAAAAATGTATGGAGCTACCCTAATATGCATCTCCTTGAAACATGGATGCTATTTAATTCCAACTTCCAACCATTACAACCAACCCCAAACTAAACATAACTTCCCGGTTCACTATCATTTACCTAATACCCAGCTTTTGCTGATCGCACCTCCCCAACCGCTTACGTATGCTCGTTACAAAATTTTTGTAGAGAATGATCCCATGTGTCCTTTCTAAAGATTACAGCCATCCAATCTTCATACCTTCTGCACATGATGTGTTCAGGGCCGTGTCTATTTGCACAACGTTGTGACACCAAGCATGGAATATTAAATCTTGTTGATCCATTGTCTTAACAATGCATATTCTTTGAATTCTGAAAACAATGCCATATTCCAACGCTGGTTGCTGATTTTATCATTTAAAACTAATCCCAGGGTTCTTGGCTTAATACAATACAAAGATGGGTGAGGATATGAGATCCAGTGTGAGACCCTGAAATAACCATACAAAACTATAAAAACATTCAGATAAAGTAACTTGCCATTTTTATACAAGAAAAATAATAATTAAATAACAGATACAGAGAATTCAAAATATAAGAAAGTAACGCAGTCATAACTATTGAAAATTAGAAGTACATAATTAGAAAAAAGTTTATTCATTTTTCTTCACAAACTGTGTATTAAAAGAATGTCATTAATACATTTTGGATCAATATTGCGCCTTTTCTGATATTAAATAACCAGCTGTACTAAAATTCCTTTCACTAGCTGCATTTATTGCAGCTACATACAACATTTTTCAAGTTATTTCTGGCAGCCTCGAGTAAAAGTTTCCATTTCTCTTCCACCAGCACAGGTGATGTCGATTGTCATCGTCAATTGGTTACCTTTAAATGTATAGGTCAATCTCTCCATTTTCTCTGGGTCCATCACATCCTGGGTCCATCCTGACTTTTTGCCATTTTACAAACAGAAACTTCATTTTCTTTGTTGGTGATGATGAAATTCTTTCCTTGTTCAGCATACAAATCCCTACAGCTGAGCACATTTTTCACACTGTGCTGAGTACTTGTTCTCTCTTAAGATTTGTAAGAGATGGTCTCAACAAAGTACCTATTTTGTGAGCTTCTCGAATCTTAATTTTCTCTCCAAGTAATCGAAATGCACGTTCCTGAGTTCTTTTATTTCTTCGATATCTTGCTGGGTTGCATTACAATGGAATTCAAGCTTATGGAACCAAAGAAGCACTAATTGAAATGATGGATATGTGTTCCCTTCTACGGCATCGGTTGCATCTAAAAGGTTTTAGGAAGTGTAGCAAATGCCCAACCAAACTATTGTTGTAACCCAGTTTCTCTGCAGAATTGTTTTTGGTAAGCACTTTGACTAAGAGTTGAGTATTACTCTGTCATACTCAACTGAGCACTTTGACTAAGAGTTGAGTATTACTCTGTCATACTCAACAGAGAATTTAACATCATTTCAGAATTTAACAATCAGTTCTTGAGCAACATTGCCACATCAGAAGATCTGAATGAAGAATAGAGAAACATTAAAGAATCATTAAGAAGGGCAGCCTATGAGGCATTAGTCTCTTGAAAAATTCAGCAAAAAAGGAAAACCTTGAAAATATGGAATGATACGGTTGTAGAGGCAGTGCAGGAAAAAAATATATCATACCTAAATTATCTACAATACAGAAACGAGCCGACTAAACAGATCTACAACCAAAAAAGGAATAAAACTAAAACATTGTGAGAATAGCTCATCAAGAATCTTGGGATAGGTATGTGAATATGTTAGAACATGATGTATTTGGAAGACAAAGTATAGCGTACAAAGTGTTAAAAACAATGAATTTAGAAGAAACAGATACTGCAAAATTGAATATAATTTCCGGGAAAGAGTGTTTAGACTACTTTGCAAGATTATGGAGTAGGATTGAAGAAATGTATGCGCCAGATGGAGAAAACTGAACAAAAAGAAATGTAGGTATGAAAGAGCTTGATAATGCATTAAAATTCCCCAAAAAATAGGAAAGCCTCTAGTTCTGATGGGATTAACATAGAATTATTGAAATATGGAGTTATGTTACTGAAATTTTGACTGCTCCACCTAATGAATGAATGCTGGCAAAGATATACAATACCAGATGAATGGTTAGATTCATTAATTAAAACAATTAATTGAGAAACTAGTGAAATTTAATAGAGAAACACATTTACCCTTTGTGGTTATTGAGAAGGCTTTTGATAATGTTAATTGATGTAAATTATGGAGCATAATGAAGGAAGAAGGGTACCCAAGACATCTTGTGCAAGTGGTGAAAAGTATGTATGATAATACTAATATCGCAGTAAAATACAATGGATTTGTTTCCGGGAAGAGGATTATAAATAAAGGAGTAATGCAGGGAGACAGTCTTTTGCCAACACTCTTTAATATATCTCTGGGATATATAATTAAAAGGTGGAAGAACGTGGTGGCTTCAGGAATTTACATGGGCAAAAATACATTTCTAAATAACTCTTTCATTTGCTGACAACCAGGTGATCCTGCAGGAAAACGAAGATGATTTGCAAAGATCTATTTACCCACTGGAGCAAATTTTTATGGAGTACAATCTGATAGTATCGATTAATAAAATCAAAGTAATGGCTTTTAAAGGAAAAGCATCAGTAAGAACAAAGATTGTGCTTAAAAAATATGATTTTAGAAAGGTGACACATTTTAACTACCTAGGGTGTGACATTACGTATGGAAGAGAGAGGGAAGTCACCAGCAA
Source organism: Teleogryllus occipitalis (assembly GCA_011170035.1). NCBI lineage: Eukaryota > Metazoa > Arthropoda > Insecta > Orthoptera > Gryllidae > Teleogryllus > Teleogryllus occipitalis. The sequence continues at coordinate 143,471 of BLKR01000583.1, forward strand.
AATTCATAAATTTCAAGCAGTATGCGGAACTATAAGTAGAACGTTTAAAAAGAAAGCCCAAAAAGAAACTATTAAAATTTCAACTTCAGTACTTCAAGTTACCTTTGATAAATCTCTTTCAATCTTTGTCTTCTCCTCTTTCCTTGTGTGAATACCTTCTCTCCAAATGTGTATACAGAGCACATATGCATGGAGGGAAAAAGTTTATGTCAAGTTGCCAGGAGATCAAACAATGCCCGCTTTCACTTGGAGCACCATTTCCCTGACCTGTACCTTCATGTTCATATCACTGTAATTGCTGTCACTTTTATTGTCAATATGTATGTGGGAGTTGAAAATTAATCTATTTCTTTCAGACCTCTAAAAAATGTATAGGATATTATTTGTTTTCACCTGTCATTTAAAGTGAAATTAACTGCTGTGTATTGTCTTATTTGTCTCTATTTCTTTCTTTATTTATTTACTTATTAAGTTGCTATGTATCATATCACTACTACAAAGAAATACAGGCATTGAATTTGTAGGAGTAGGTACCCACGGGGTCTTAATCATAAGTGACAAGAGCTATGAATATGATACAATTATAAAGAATAATTATTAGAAACAATTATTAGTAGGGGCATTTTTTTCCTCCAAAATGGTACATGACCTATTTTCAAGAGCTGATTTTTTAGAACCAATTTTAAGGCAAGAATTTCTATCTGCAATTTTGTAGATGTTAACACGCACGCACGCACGGGCACACGCACACACACGCACGAGAAAATCGGCTGAACAGTGTAGGCGCTAGTGTTGACCATAGAGGAATGGATAGATAGAAGTTTTGTTGTCAATTGATTTTTTGGTATCAAGCACCCACAAAAAGGGAATTCTGACTGCCCAACTTGTTAAAGGAAGTAGTTTACTATTATGTGGGAACAAAATTTATCTACTTTTTTGTTGCCAAGGCCTGGCAATAAGAGGTTGTGTTGTTGTTATTGTTGTTGTTTCTTGTCTTGGCAAAAATTCAGTTTTCCGGTGTATGATTATAATACTTTCTCTTCTTATGAAGTAAAGTAAAAGAAAGAGAAAAAACAACAGCACTTTTCAAAATACACAAAATGATGACATCCTAGTTAATAAATTATTAATTTCTAAAAGCTATCATTTAATGAAAAATGGAATTAATTTCCATTTCAAGAAGAAATATTCTGTAACAGTGATCCAACAAATTGAAGACATGAAATTGAAGACAGATTGAATATTATGAAAGTAACAGCACCATTCATTGAATTGCACATGAACAAAAACAACTCGCAATCAATTCATTTAATTTTTGTCACATGCTTTTAGTCATTGGTATCAATTTTTACAATATTCTTATTAGGGATGACATGCTTCGCAACATGTGTTAATGATTTGAATTTATTAAATTAAAGATTGAGAATGAATGTTGCCAGCTTTTTCGTCAAATTCAAATATGTTATTATATTTATTAATTAATAATAAAATAGTTATTTAGAAATGAATATAACTGAAAAGCTATTGGCATTAAGTGACATAAATTATTCAGTTAGAAATTATTGAATGTAATAAAATGAAATTGATACTTTTGTTACTATCATTGTACAAGTTCAGTTGGCAGGTGCGAGCGTTCTGGAATTTCAGCACATGGAATTGTGGAACTTTCAGACATCGGTACACAATGATTCCTTCAAGCAGAACACAAAATTGACATGAGCAATTGTCCAGGGACAAACTTACATTTTACACAAGATTACACTTTGATATAGAAAAAATAGCGATATTTATATCAATCAACCATCATACAGTGAATTATACTTTCCATTTGGGATAGAAATGCAGAGTAAATGAAAATTAACAAAGCAAATCATCTCATTGGTGTGTTTAGTAAGTGTGAGCATTGAAAGTTTCTAGCGATTAGATTAAACAAATTGTAAAATCTTGACAAGCAAATTACATTAAAAATTGAAATAGATAAAATGATTGCAAATTTTAGGAATTTATATTGGGATACTCGTACAGATTTGTGTAGTGTACTTAATTATTGTTTGCAGTCATATACTTAACAATGGGATGCACGAGTCAGTATTATGTTCATGAGACATCACCTCACTCACGTTTATTTCCGCTTGGAAGTAGTTGCCATAAACGGAATCCATTGATGCAGGAAGAAAATTAAATACACGGGTATTTCTGACATACAGACAAAAATATCACTAATAATATCAAATAACCATTACTAAATGAATTACACCTTTGCTGGAATCATCCTATGTATGTCACTTGTCACTCACCTCTACCAGTTACCCAAAGCAATTTTATATTAAGATTAAAGGATTGTATTTCTTCATGCAAACTTATTTATGTCATAGGTACTGCTCTTTATTACCCCAGGATACTTATACTAAACTTGTTCCATACTGGTTTCTTGTGGATGAACCAATGCCTCCATATCAATGCATTTTGCAACTGCCCATAAACTCACCATTGAAAGAAGGATTTAAGGTAATTTTTGTTTTAAACTTTTAATTTGCTTTATGATCGCTAACATTTTAATAAAGTAGAGATTTGTGACTTGTACAGAATGTGCTAATTTGTCATTAAATGAAACCGTCACCTTGATTTATGAAAAGGAAAAGTGCATGCTCCAAGATAAATGACATTTATGACTCCTTTCCTTAAAGCAGATCTCCACTGGTTAACTTATATCATGTTCAATTCAAGATGTTCATTGTAGATAAGATGTGTGTTAATTTTATTCTTCAGAATTGTGTGAACATGTTAATTCTGGTAGTTAAATTTAACATTTTTATCATCGTTGTATTGCTCTGTAGGCATTGTTAGATTCTGCCTAGGCTGACTCAGTTGAAAGGCCTGTGATACAATTCTGAAAGAACCATTTACTAGGTAGTCAATGTATCTCTGTATCAGAATAAATAGTAATTAAATCACGTATACATTGTTTGTAAATGAAATGAAGGGTACTTAAATGAAACGGTACATAAATGAAATGCTGAAAGGTACCAATATAGGCAATTATGCCAGCAGAAATCCAGATTGGCAATGGGAGGCACAGTGTCCTTGTGCATGGTTATATTCGATCATTTGCTTTTTAGAAATGTGTGCTATTTTGTGATGAAAACTGATAATGAAATCTTTATTGAATTTAGTGGGTTAAAAACTGACAAAGACGACAAAGGCATGAATCGAGATAAATAGTCATGGGTTGTAAAGTAGACGTGTTTAGTTCCATGCTACAAATTATACTGTACATAAAAATATTTGACTGTATATTAACATCGAATAAATCCATTTTACAAGTTATTATAATATATTCTCTTATAATAATATAAGAATATTATTACTTTTTGCCTATTTCTGAATAATTTTGGACCAGAATGAGTATATTTGGACGTTTAAAATAGACATTAATGTAAGATGTAGTGGGTTGCAGTACTAAAGGAACTTCCTTTCAAAATAAAAAATCTCCAGCATTGCCAGGATAAAAGCCGATACAATTCAAGCTCTTTCACACATGCAACAAACATGTCCGACCTCCTCAATGTCCTTGTTGGAATTACCCTTTCCCTCCAAGACATCCTTTGATGTCCCTTGTTCAAGCCGCAGACTATTGGCTATCACTGTTACTATATTCACTTATTTCTAAACTAACCTATCTTAAATCTACAATTTAAGGCACTCCTTACTTTCACATAACTAAACCTCTCCCTGCGATTCCCACATTAATTAAAACTCCCTAGTTATGTGACCCTGCTATTGGTGCATGGGGTCTACTGAATCGGATGGCTCTTTTTTTTTTTTTTTTTAACTTTTTAAAATATTTTTCAACTCATCGCATTTACATTAATTGAATGTTAAACATTGTGTGAGGAGTGAATTTGTCTCTAGTAGTCATACGAAGAAAATGTAAAAATCACTCATGATATCAGTTTGTAGTCAACAAGGTAATAAGTAGAGTCCAGATGTTTGGCAGTATTCCTTTTTATTGTTGCAATTTTATGACTTTTGACAATAGGAATCAATTAGTTGTACTTCTGGAGTTGTTTTAATAGATTTTCATTTTGCCTATTTTAGCTTCTGATGCCTATGGCATTTAGCTGCAAGCTTGGATAACAGGAAGGCACGGACGTGTATTGTCTTTCAGTTGACGTGGAGGCTGCAGTGTCAGGTTGTGTTAAAAATCTAAAAGGGAAAGGAAAGTGATACCAGTGAAGATTTTTGATATTTTTCACTGATGCTAATAGACTTGTTCACTCACATGGAACCTCATTGTATATTTATGTACGGCCTCGGATCCCTTTTGTGGACAGAGCTGCCTCTACAGGATTATACCCTTCTCAGTTCCTTCTTGTTTTCTCTTCCCTTCTGGAGATTACACATGTGTGAAGAACGAAATTATAATTCCATTTTCAATGATACCATTTCAAGATTCAGAAGGGAGCCCACAATAGCATTTCGTAGAGACAGCGTCATGAGTAAAATAAATTCATAGTCGTGATACTGTCACGTGCAATAAAATTACCAAGAAAAGATGTATTGATTGATTTCTTTGATTCTGGATTGATGATTTCTTTCCATGTAAGTGGTAAAGTAAATTTTAGTTAGAATAAAAATGTGAATCATTTTAACTATTAATTTTTTTTTCAATAATTACTTTTAAATAATGGTTTTTCAATGTTTCCTGTATTTTACACCTACTTTAGCCAGAATAAAGGCCTTTTTGGAGTGCCTACTGAAGTAAAAATAAATTCCCATTTAAATGCAATTTCAGATAGTCTCATACAGGGCGCATATAGCATTTAAATGGAAAGTGGAAAAATTCAGAAATGATGTTGAAGAGAGGTTAGAGCAAATGAGTCTGTTGCAGGTGATTAGAGAAGAAGGACATTTCCTTGGATGTAAAAATGGGGTGTACCCATTGTGGATAGTTAAAAACTGAGGAATTTTAGACCATTTTTAATGATGAGGTGACCTATGGGATAATGATCAGTCTGCTCTCATTGCCCCTTAAGGAAAGAGCATCTCCTCAGTTGAACCTTATGAAATTTGTACAAAGGGGTTCTGTGTTTCCCTTGCCTCTCTTCATAGCTTCGTCGTCATTCAAATAAAAAGATCATCACCCATTCATCTTTGTTGTGGCCAAAAAGGCTTAAGTACTTAGGATTAAATTACAGGGTGATGTGAGTGGTATGTGTAATATCTGTGACAATTGTCATCTTCCATTGTTTGAAAAGTTAGTAATTGCATGTGGACATCTCTCAAATATCTTCTGTGAATGCTTTGCACCAAAGATTTGGTATTTGAAATGTGTTTAGGGGTTGCACAAACTATAAACACCCCATTCTTTCGCCTTTTATGCTACTTTTGAGAAACTAAGGAGTAACTAACATTTAATTGTATTTTTTCAACGGATTTGGCTGCAGTGGTGTTAACTATATCCCACAACAATATCCTAATCATGAAACATTACTTATTTGACTGTGTGCCACATTAATCAGGATATAACCAATTTTATATTGAAACCATAGAAAGACTTTAGACCATAGACACTTTAAATGGCCCTCGCTTCATCCTATTTTTATCCAATATACTTTTCCTTTACATGAAATAAAGTTTCAAATCTTCACTTTGAAAATTGTGCTTTGAACAATTTAACCATTTCACTGGAATCAGCTAACAATCACAATGTGTCATCACTATCAATGATGCATTGGAATTGTGCTGTTATATCCGATTTCTTGATACACTGTTAAGTTGAATTGAACGTATTTGTGGAGACATCAGATGAGTTTGGAAATTACTAGACTTGAGAGGATGCTATTTACCACTTGGAAACCCATGAGCAACTTGTTTCCTCTTTGTTCTGGTGCATCCAACGATGCCTGTCTCGTCCTGCCCACTGGCCTGCCTCGCGTGCAATCTGGCCCTTTGATGGTGAAAACAATCACCTAAGGGCATGCTCATTAATCTGTTCTACACACACACGCACATATAGGTTTATATGCTTATGGATATAAACATTACATTGAGTACTATATCTTTTCTTAGTACTCATATCTCCAATTGAGATAACGGATGATGGTGGAGTGCTGCTTATGGGACATTATATGAAACGAGTAGGATTAGGGGTGGGTATATGGTCGTCAAGGGTCCGGGTGAAGTGGTGAAAGGTCAGAGCCTTTTTATCAAACTGGAACTGTGTGAGTCAACTAGGCTCTAAAAGTATCTGTGCATAACAATGCACTAGGATTTTGCAATTTCCAAAATCAAGGTTGTTCTGGGTGACCTTTCCATAATTTTATGTAAAAACACAATACAAAACAGAGCACAACTAAGTACAAAGACTGTAATGAAGTGGAGATTAATCTTGTTAGTTAACAATTTGGCTTAATGGCTTATTGAATGTTAGATAATAAATATTGACTTGAAAATAATTTATTTCAGGGGAGAAAAATGCCAAATAAAAAATTAGCTAAGCAGTCTGCAGCATTTGCAGCATGTGTAGCTCTTCACAAAGCTGGAGAATTAAACAATCACTTGCTACCAGTGGGACATTCACCTGAACAATTTATTGATGAAGAAAAGATATTTAATGTCTATCAGAAAGCATCAGAGAATGAGAACATGGAACAGCCAGGAACAAAGAAATGTCGACGTAATTACAGCAAGCAGGTTTGAAAATAAAAGAACATTGAATTTTTGATTTCCTTTTTGCAATGTTTGTTAGTTCCGTTAAGGGATTTATTTTATTTGAGAACATTTATTGTAGAAATTACAACAGAGATTTTCTTTTAAATCAACATGATCATCAAATTGTCTTTTTGAACAAATAAAAAAATAATTATTTCAATTAATAAATTTAATAATTATTTCAATAAATGTAATAATAATTAATGAAATTAAGGCATTTAATAAAAAAAATGTTTTCTAGTAAAAATAATAAAAATCTCAGTGGAAACTATTTTAAGGCTCGTTATTAATTACAGGTCCCAAAGAGCTTGACTGGATGTGGTCCTACTGAACATGATCCACTGTATATGCATGTTATATACATGACACCATCATATGAGGAACCACCTGAAGATAATACTAGAAGACATGCATTTTATGAGTTACTCCAAAAGAGAGATTATTTTGCAATTCTTAGCAGCAAAAAACTTCCTGAGGTGATTTTTTTTCCACAATTTTTTCTTATCTTTAAATGAATGAGAAATGCCACATGTAGTAGCAATATAACTAGTTAAGGCCATGGTTCTAAGCAAGTATAGGAGATGACTTGCAATGAATTTAAATGTTTAAAAATGTGTCTTTAAAATGGTTCAGATAAGGAGTTGAATGTATGATTTAATCATATTAATTTTAAAATGGAAATAATTGCATGTAAAATGATCTATAAGATGAGACACACGCACGGTCTAGTTTACAATTCATTTATTATCAAATGCTAGGAATGCTTCCTTATTATTATTTTTACTCATTTAAACTCCACTATATTGCATTCTTATGAACATAACATAGAAATACGGATCTACATACGCATTGCATATATGGATTGAAGAACTACACAGTTGAAATGGACCAAATGCCTTATGTATTGATAACGATAAGACCATGGTTTCCATTCTATAACGCCTTAACTTAGTTTAAGAAACTTCTTTTGTCTTCCTTTTTGCATGTGACATGTAGTTGGATCTTTTCTTTTTAGTAACCAACAGTAATCTGCAAGTATATTTTTGTTTTATTTCCCTTGATATCTATGTTCCAATTCCTTTTGATCCTGATGAAATCTTTCTCCTTGCTCTTTGCTCAGCATTCCTGGATTCTCCAGGAAATAGTCCAATGTCAATGAAGCAAATGCACTTTTAAGCTCATTGTGCAGCCTAAATTTTAGAAAGAAACAAGCGTTCTATCTACCATTTGTTTGTGGTCTGAATCCTTTGTTCCCAAGAAAGATTTTGACCATATCTAGGAATGAGTTCCATGCTGATCATTCTGCAGCGCGCATAACATCTTTAAAACTAACAACAGATAGGAGTTTCCTAATATCTGGGTCTGTGAAATTACCTTCTTCGATTTTGACATTACTGATGCCAGAGAATCGATGACACAGATGCTGAAAGCATTCACCTTCATTGTTTAGAGCTTTAACGAAATGCTTCTTAAGCCCAAGTTTGATATGAAGCGGAGGTAACAGTATGGAGGACATGTCAACAAGGGTTTTTATATTTTTCGAGTCTACAATCCAGTGTCTATGTGGCCCTTCTTTTTGGGTACAGTGGTGGAACCTTGCTCAACTGTCTCACTCAAACATAAAGCAGGGGTACTTTGTAATCTGCATGTAAAGCCTAACAGAATACCTATAACTTTAAATCCACGGACTGTCCACTTGTGTTTCTGGCACTTCAGTTTAGACAACATCATCTCAGGATTTTCATGTTTCTCGCATAATAACAGAATGAACAATGGGAATGGATGGATGTTTGTTTTCAATATTTTAATATTGACAATGTTTTCAATTATTTCAATATTTTATTCACTTCAAACTACACTGGGAGGCATTTATAAAATGTCTGTGGTAACCCTAATTTCAGCATAGCCTCCGAAATGTTACGGTAACCATAGTTCCCTCTTTAGAAAAGAAGTGTGTAAAGTTTTGTTTGCAATATCTGTACCAAGTACATTGTTCTTGGTGCCAAGTTGTTCCTTTCACAAAATGTCGATTCGAGTATCTTGGCAAATTCTTTTGTAAGTCCAAGATCTCAAACAAAACCATTTAATGCACTTTATTTTAAAAGTTTATGTTCCTTTTCAAAATCTTCAATCGAGAAATCACAATCAGAGGAAGAATCAGCCATTTCTGCATCTCATTCAGATTCAGAGGAAGGACAGTCTTGTAAATTTTCTGGGCGCTATGGGACTGGTACATCTGAACCATGAGGAATCGGATCAAATTGCTGATGGAATATTGTTTAGATCAAAACTAATACTTTTGTTCTCGCTGTTAAATCCCTTCACGTTTACAAAACAGAAGTAGCAGTCGCCACACCATTGAAACGCTAAATAGCAACTTTGTTCACTCACCGTTCTTCTATTGTTGTGACTACTCTATCTACATTTTACAAGCCCTATGTGGTGCCCACGGCTTGTCTTGGTCTCCCTGTTTGATACCAGTTGGCGTAGCAGGCCTTTCTCATGAACTATGTTATTTTGCGCTGCTATCTTATGGGATGAAACATAGCAGAATGTATCAGGGCTCTTCTAACAGCCATGACGTAGGATGTTGATATACTTTCAATAAAAATATAATCTTTTTTATTGAAATTTGTGTTAAAGAGTGTATGTAACTCACTTTAGAACACTTATGAAGACAAATGTCATACCAGCAGGCAAAACACAACTCAGACTAGCGGACAAACTACAATAAAATGTCGCTGCTCTGTTGCATTGTCTTGTCAGCTCTAGACTGAGCAAATTATACAGGGTTGCCAGATGGCTGCAGGACATGGAATTAATAAACTAATCTGGAAATTTATTTAAAACTCCTCCTTTAACAACTGAAGAAGTGCATTAGGGCACTGTCGTTCTTCTTCCATGTCCTATCCTCACCTCTTACTTACACACACTTATACTCACATGCATGGAGACCAGTTGGGAGCTTAGAGCTTGTCTGGGCTGAGGCGGTGTCCCACTGGTGGGAGATACCTGGTTGGCTAAACCCAGCCAGCGAACGGTAAGTCGACACCAGATCTCACCATCTAGGGGGAGAAGATAACTGCCACATCCCGAGGAAAAACATATGCTCTACTTATGGGCTAATGACCTCGGCAGTTGACACATCCAGGAACAATAAGCAGTCAGTCGAAATAGCCATATTCAAACCACTGTCCAGAATCGGTGTTATCAAACCTAACAAAAGTGATGCTTCTAGATTGCAGAAAGGCAACACAAGAGCCATTTCATGTCAAATTGCACAAAAAATACCAAAATATGATTACATATTTTTAATAATTTTCTATTTTTTTTCTATTTATTATATGGATCAAATGTTAACTTATGTATTTTTATTTTTTTGTAACTTTATTATTTTTGGAAATATTGCATGTTGAAATTTGGTAGAAGTGACGCGCATCACTATCTTTAAAGTATCAGAAACATCAAGTCACTAATTAAAGAAACCTCTCTTTCTCTCCTCTCCTCTCTCTCTTCTCTCCTCTCTTCCTGTCCTCTCTCTCTCCTCTCCTCTCCTCTCTCCTCCTCTCCTCTCTCCTCCTCTCCTCTCTCCTCCTCTCCTCTCTCGCTCTCCTCTACTCTCTTGCTCTCTTTTTTCTCACTCTCCTCTCTCTCTCCTCGCCTCTTTCTCTCTCTCTCTCTCTCTCTCTCTCTCTCTCTCTCTCTCTCTCTCTCTCTCTCTCTCTCTCTCTCTTCTCTCTCTTGATAAAGCTAGCAGGTATACACCCAATTACAAGCTTCCAAATGCAAAAAAATAGTTTGTAATGGCACCTACATATTTCATCGCAGAGAAAGGGACAGACTCAGACGCACAGACTCAGACGTACAGGCTGACTCAGACTCAGACGCTCAGACTCAAGACTCAGACGCTCAGACTCAAGACTCAGACGCACAGACTCAGACGCACAGACTCAGATGCACAGACTCAAGACTCAGACACACAGACTCAAGACTCAGACGCACAGACTCGAGACTCAGACGCACAGACTCAGACGCACAGACTCAGACGCACAGACTCAGACGCTCAGACTCAGACGCTCAGACTCAGACGCTCAGACTCAGACGCACAGACTCAGACGCACAGACTCAGACGCACAGACTCAGACGCTCAGACTCAGACGCTCAGACTCAGACGCACAGACTCGAGACTTAGACGCACATACTCAGACTCAGACGCAGACGCACAGACTCAGACTCAGACGCACAGACTCAGGCTCAGACGCACAGACTCAAGACTCAGACGCACAGACTCGAGACTCAGACGCACAGACTCGAGACACAGACGCCCAGACTCAGACGCACAGACTCGAGACTTAGACGCACATACTCAGACTCAGACGCACAGACTCAGACTCAGACGCACATACTCAGACTCAGACGCACATACTCAGACGCAGACGCACAGACTCAGACTCAGACGCACAGACTCAGGCTCAGACGCACAGACTCAAGAGTCAGACGCACAGACTCAGGCTCAGACGCACAGACTCAAGACTCAGACGCACAGACTCAAGACTCAGATGCACAGACTCGAGACTCAGACGCACAGACTCGAGACTCAGACGCACAGACTCGAGACACAGACGCCCAGACTCAGACGCACAGACTCGAGACTTAGACGCACATACTCAGACTCAGACGCAGACGCACAGACTCAGACTCAGACGCAGACGCACAGACTCAGACTCAGACGCACAGACTCGAGACTCAGACGCACAGACTCGAGACACAGACGCCCAGACTCAGATGCACAGACTCGAGACTCAGACGCACAGACTCGAGACACAGACGCCCAGACTCAGATGCACAGACTCAGACTCAGACGCACAGACTCAGACGCAGACGCACAGACTCAGACTCAGACGCACACGCACAGACTCAGGCTCAGACGCACAGGCTCAGGCTCAGACGCACAGACTCAGGCTCAGACGCACAGACTCAGGCTCAGACGCACAGACTCAGGCTCAGACGCACAGACTCAGGCTCAGACGCACAGACTCAGGCTGACTGACTGACACTGACTGACTGACACTGACTGACTGACAGACAGACAGACACATACAGAGGAAATTGGATTTTCCCTGCTAGTAAAGTAATAATTTGTTCCTGACAGGGACAATTACATTAATGCATTTCTACATTTCCAGTGCCACATTTCCTGTTTTCCATGAATGATTGCTTTAAATTCTTCGAATCTAAGTAAATGGAGAAAGAAAAAGATAGAAATTGGTCAATATGGGAATGTTGCTTTCAAGGTAACCATTTAGAGGCCGTATATGTGAATATTATTCACAACATCAACAATTTCTAACAATATAAAAAATGGTAGTTTCATCATGTCACTTCTGAGTGCTCACTTATAATGTTTTCTTCTTCATTTTCTTCTTTTCTCCTTTGGAGAAAATTCCCAATTCACAGTTATCATGGCTTTTGCTATGTCATGCTATACTCATGGCAAATGTGTGCTATGCAATGATGATTTTGCAATTATTACTTGATCTGTCTTCAGACTCTCTTGGTAATTTTTCTCAGAATTTAATTATGCAAATTGAATGTGTTTCTATTCTATTCATTCCCGGATCTATAGGTTTTGACCTTTCTTATCCCTCACACATTGTTTTAATACTTTAATCTGTTTCAAACTTTCAGTGTTAAATACGGTAAATCCTTTAGATTCTTAACATAGCTGGAATAATCCTAAAATATCTCAACTCAGAATTTTGAAAAAAAAAGCAAATTTGGCTGAAGAGAACTTGTTTCTTCATTTGAGTTCATTAGAATTTTACTATGGCTTGAACTTGGCATCTAACATAGTTGACTTTACTGCAACTAATTAGTTTAATACTAATTTCCTGCTAAAATTTAGAAGGTGCATGTCTTCTACTCGACAAAGCAAAGAATTGGGCTGTTTCATGGAAGGAAGTACCAGGGAGTGTGGGTGATCTCTTCAAAGGTGTCGAAAATTCAATGTAATCCTAGTTATGCACAAATCAAGTTCTTCAAAAAGAAGAAATATCTGGAAAATTACCTTTGAAACTGAGAGCAGTGGCATCTGTAAAATATGGATCATTGACCTCATGTTGTGTTAAGCAAACCATGTCATTTCAAGTTTATTAAGAGACTGTAGGAACTCCTTCACAAAAAATATTTAAGAGATTGTACATAGTTGTTTATTGCAACAGTGCATCTTAAAGAATAAGAATTTTTTATTTGGATTCTAATTTTATTTGTTTAAAGTATTAACGGGCAATAATATACACCTGATATACAGCTGATAAATTGGTGCTGATATAATCATTCATATTAGAATAAATTTTTCACAAATCGAAAATCAATGTGAGTTGTTGAAGATTTTTCGTAGACTTTTATGATATATGTGTGTAAAATAAGTAAAAGTTAGAATAACAATCATAAGATAGGAAAATTTCAGTTTTCAGGGGAATATTTAAGAAGTTAAAAAACTATTAAATGTTATGCTCTTTGTTAAGGAAAACTTGTGTCAAGTTCAGAAGCAAAAGCCTTCAGTAAAATGAGTTGGTATTTAACCCTTTTATTTATTGCATTGCATTATTTCAGTTTGATACCATAATGTTAGAAAAAATGAAGGGGAAAAAAATCCTTAAATAAGCTAAATTAACTTTTCTAGAAGCCTAAAATTATGTCTATGAAATTCTAGAAATACAGGCCCTAATCATCAGAGAAGGTAAATTTTGTTGTGAAATATAGTTGATTGGTTTTTGTAACTGCCTAAGGGCCTCACTTGTGTGTAAAATCTAATTTAACTCTCTTGTATCATAAATTACTAATATTATTATTCTTCTTTAGCATGGAAGGCTTGAAATATGATTTTTTTTTTAATTTTACTAGTGATGTTTATCATACTTTTCAGCTCTGTGACTTTCCTGTATTTCTGAATGTGGGGCAGATAGCAGTACATTTGGTAGTTAATAAGGAAGTGCTGTATTTACAAAGTCATGAAATATCAAGTCTTCAACGATTTCATGCTATGTTATTTTTTGATTTGTTGAAATTGAACAAACCATATGTTTTGGCTGATCCAAAAAGTGAAGAAAACAATTTTCTCATTGTTCCCGTTACAAAACAGGGTGAGTTTAATGAATAGAATAATATTCAAAAAGCTGTTTAAAGCCATGTCCTGTGCCATCTATTTTGAAGCAAAATAAAAGCAAATCATGAGTGTATGTGTCTTTAGAAAATATTCTTTGATTTTTCAGAACAATTGGACACTTACCTGATTGACTGGGATGTGGTTAAAAATAAATGTCATCTCCCTGCTTTTAAACAACCAAGTGAAGCAGAGAGGCTAGGAAACGATTGTACATGGTCCAAATTTCAACATTCATTAGTTGTACCTTGGTACCGTGGATTACCTCCTGATCAGGTAAATGATTTTTACACTTGATTGTGTTAATAGAAATTATTAAGAAAATTACAGTATATTTTCAGTGACTTGATTTTTAGAAGAATTGTTGGTATCAACTGATATTTTTTGAACTTCTATTTTAACTTATGTTTTATTTGCAGAAAAGGTGGAAGTTATGCAAAGCTACAGAAAAGAGTCCTGATTTTTCAATACAGAAACATGTTTGACCCCTAATAAAAATAAAAAATAAAAACTAGTTTTTTTCTTACTCCTTTACAAAGCAAATAACTTCCTTGATTATCTAGTGTATTCAAAATCCAGGTTTTGTGGGTTCTTGATACCAAAAAAGTGGCTTTGTATATATAATGAACATTTTTGAAATTTTCTCAAAAATTGTCCTAATTTTACTTCAAATGTTTTGCTCAAATAGAACAGATCTCATTTTCAGAATGTGAATTTTCAAACCTTGCAAATCTTTAAAATTTTACACCTTGTCCTATGACTACATTTTTTAAGAGAGATTTGTTCTTAAAGAAAACTGTTCTTTAAAATTATATTTTCAAGTACCTTCAGGCACCTTTTTTTAAAAAATATGAGTAGTTTCCACATAACATCAAGTGAAATTGTGACAATTGAAATGGGAAGTGATTTGAGGAAGATGTCCTCAAATGCGCTCTATCTAGATTTTTCTTTAAATCCATTATTTCTGTGAGATAATAAAGAGGTTTAAGAGAAGAGAAAAAAATAAAATGGGAAAGGTGCATTTAATGAAATCAAGTATAGGCTAAGGCAAAGAATAATGAAACATTTGCTGAACTTGACTCTTAACATACTTTATTATCATAAGTTTTCTCCACTAGAATGATTTTCATAAAAAACATTTCTTTATCCACAGAATTTTGTTTCATTGATGTAGTAGCATCAAACATTTGTACACTTATGTAACAGTAGTCTTAAGAGTAATTTATGGTACAGTTGGCATGAAAGGGAATGGCTCACACGTTTGGCTAACGGTGGAATCAAATTGGGTTTTTCAGAAACAAATGTTGCAAAGATTGTAACACAATTCTAATGTACCACAAAATCATGTCATGGATTGTCATGAAGTGCAAATATTTGATCCTGCTGTTTCCGTCGGGAGTAATTATGCTAGAAAATGACAAGACGATACTGAAAGTTATGGTGTAAAGAAAATTAATCTACTTAATATCTAAGTGTTGAAACACATCTTTAAAATAAATGTTGAATCATGTATTTTGTTGCATCTGGCAAAGTATGTGAAAATTCTTTTCATTGCAGGTGTATGTGGTCACCCAAGTGTGTGAAGATTTGTCTCCTTTAAGTGCTTTCCCCACTTCTGCATTTTCAACTTTTGAAGAGTATTTTCATGGCAAATATTCTCTTGTTATAAATCATTCTTCCCAGCCACTATTTGAAGTTAAAGCTATCACAAATCGCCTGAATTGTTTGAAACCCAGGTAAGTTTGTGTTATCTCCTAAATCCAAGATTAATTTACCTGCATAGAAAAATAAACATTTCTTTTTTCTTCAAATACTATTTCACATCCAAAGCATTTCTACCACATAACAGTGTTTGTACTTGAAGTTTGAGACACTTGATGGCCCCACCAGTGGTATCCTAGCAATGAGCAATAGGAGCAACCTCTTAGGTGGTCAATCTATCTTTGTTGCCTCCAACTTGAACCAACCAAATAAATGAAATGGATTGGGAGAAATTGCAAACATTGTGGATTCCTCTTGTAGGTAGAGAAATATTTTTCATTCCAATGAAATATACTGAATTAAACATATCTTCCTAACTGTTTTTCCTTTCTTTTTCCCCTTCCTTTCGTCCCGTTTCTACAGGGCCAGCACTAACGGGCGCTCAGTTTTTATTGACTTTCTGCACACTCCATATTTATCATGATTAGGCCATGTTTTACATCCAGATGCCCTTCCTGGCGCCAACCACAGGGGAAACACAAACACATTACACATAGACAACATGTACAGTCATGAAACACACACAACCATGATCAAGGCAGAATTCAAACCCACAATCCTTTAGTTTGAGACTACTATGACACTACTGCATTGGCGATCTCAGCTACCAGTTCGGCTTTATCTTCCTGACTGTATTACTGTTAATTAGAAACATCAGAGGGTCATGGACTTTGAACAACCAAAGGAATGTCATCAGAGACATTGTGAATGTGTATTATTTCTGCAATCTCTGAAGCATCCTTTCTTACTTCTTCTCTACTGTCATCTCAGCATATGCTACATAATAATTCCAAATATAACAGTGTTAAGAATAAATTAGTATGTTTTATTAGTAACATTTCTGCAAAATATCTGTGGATAATATTTTAATATTCACTCTCTTTTCCACAGTAATCTGTTGTAATGCTTCCTTTCATTTTCTTGTCACTGCTATGTGATCGAAAATGGTACCATGATGACTCTGATATCATTTGCATTGGCTCTGTTCCAACTCGATTGTATTATGGTGACAATAAGGGGGCAGGGGCACAGAACTTGCTGACAAGCTTCTTCTATCATTTCATCTCTTCTCATCAACTAATAGGAATTTTCAGATAGTAAGAACATCGGCAGTCACATTGTATCAATATCGTACAAAAAATAAAACTGAATTATTGTATGATTTAATTCAACAAAATTTATGCTTATATTAATCTAACTTTTTCTGAAAAACCACTACAGAAGTTTTTATAAGAAGGTATGGTCAGGTCTAAATGAAAGTGAGAAAATCCTGCAAAGCACTTTTCTTCCATTTTGATGATTGCTGCAAAGCACTTTTCTTCCATTTTGATGATTGCATTCTCTTTCTCTAGGAAATTATGAAAGGCATAAAGATGAATAAATATTTCTTGATTTGTTACATTCATATCTTTCATCCATAAAGAATTTAGTACTACTTGCGCAACTTTTCTTGAACGATGACCTTGCTTCCCCCTCCCTTGAGCAATAAACAGTTGAAGGCAAAAGCTCGCAGCGAGCACTGATGACAACATTCCAAGCATTAAAACTTGGCGCAAAACAGAAGCAAGTCGAGGCTAGTTGCTTTCATAGTCGAGAACTTCTGTTCAACTTTATTACCATTATCTAAAAAAATGTCCGAGGTAGGTCCAGGACCTTCGAGGGAGGCACCTAAATCTATCTAGTGTCCCTGCTGTTGCCTACCCAGAGCGATGACCTGGCCACACACGTAGCAGGTTTGACTTTAATTTTTCAGAAGTTGTTATTACTTTAAATACTCTACTACCTGACTTTGTAACTAATACCCTTACTCTGCGTGCATTTCTTCAATCTATCGTTCAAGAAAAGTTGCGCGAGTAGTACATTTTTGCTTACCTATCAAATACAACTATGCCTCGTCCAAAAATAGAAATTCTGTTCCTTCTTCCTTTGGTTTCTTATATTCCATCATAAAATAGGATCTTGCAACTAAAATGTCATTTCTTTTCATAAGTGCTCTACCATTATTAGTTTTCTTGTATTCAAAACCCATGGCATGAAGCTGAAAAGACAAAAAGCAGCAGACAAAAGGCTCGCCAAACAATGACTGATAGCTGAACCTCTTATTTCTATTGTAAAGTCTCCAAATTTTAACTGAAAACACTTCTCTGTTAACTTTTAAAATAGTTATCTTGAACATAGTTTCAGAATATTTCCACAACTCTATAATAAAATATTTTTCATCGAACTTTCTCCTTTGGCAGAATGACTGTGCAGTAGGTTGTTTCGCAGCTCCAAGACAAGTTAGCAACATTTGTGAAATGAAAGTGAATAATTTCTATGTGATATTCTAAAAATGTTACTGGCCATGCGCCCCCATCAATAGTCATAAAAAAATCTATCACATGATTGAAATGAGAGTAGGGTTTGCTGCCCCATCTCTGGCTTGACAGTTGTATTCCATGGTTTACTATTCCCTGCTTCACTAATATTAAGTAGATATTAGATGTATAAATAATTTTTTATATACTTTTTTGTGAAAGTTTGAATCGGATTGGATTGCACCGGCTGGCTTAGCTCAGAGCCAGTATTGCAGCTGGCCCTAAGGTTTGAGTTCAGGCAGTGGCAGAATTTTTGACACTCGCATGGCCAAGTTGAGTTTAACCTATGTCTGGAGGAAAATGCTAGTTGCCATCTGCACTGTGGTTGCTGGTTTTCTGTGTTTTTTCTGATCAATACAAGACAAATGCTGTAACAGTCTCCTAAGAAATCAGCCACAGACTCCACTTGATCTTTCCTTCCGCTTCCTTTTCCTATCCTCTTCTATTTCTTACTTGCATTCACACGTACACACCCAACCCTACCATGCATCGGAGATGAGTTGGGAGCTTGGCGCTTGTTCTGGTTGGGGCAATGTCCTACTGTGGGGAAGTACCTGGAGGAGGAAATTCCCGCAAGCCGACACCTCACCGTGTTCAACAAGAATTATTTATTTATTTGCTGATTTTAAATTCATGGATAATTTATTCATGATATAAATTAATAAACTAAAAGTAGTAACTCATATGAAATATTACAAATTAAAATAATGTGCATTATGAAAGTCTTAGTTTAAAACACTACAAAAGCAGGCTGTAACATTATTCAAATTAAAATGATATTCCCCTTTTTTTAAAAAACATTTTTTTATCCTAACTTTTTTCGAAAGTTAAAAAAAAATTAATATATAATTACAGGCAATTGCACAATATAATAAAAAATACCAAGTTTTATAACAATTTAATTAACTAAAGTCCTTAATTTTTTTTAATTTGTGCTAGTGATTAGAATCCAAAGCAGATGACAAGTGTAAAACTCTTGCATATTGAATGAATGAAGTAAAATATTATTTATCAAATTAATCATTTTCTTATTCAGAGATTAAAATTCATAAGCAATATATGCGCTGATGATTAAGACAAAGTAAATTAACATTCAAAGAAGAAATTGTCACATTTTGCTATTCTTATATTCAAATAAATTAATCCTCTAAAATGTAATGAAATTAAATTATACCTTTTAGGAAATAGAAATTGATCCAGTGTTTCTGCAAGCTGAAGTCACATATTGCAAATAACACTTAATACAAAATCATTGAATAGAGAAGTTTTTGCTACATTAAAAGAATTCTTAGTAGAGTACATGTCAACATATAAATAATTCGCAAGTTTACACATTTTCCATAATGGTGCATTATAAAATTGTTTTGCTGTATTTGCATTAAAAAACTGTCTTTGCAAAAGGTGTTGTAAAATATCTTTGCTCCTTAATCCAAAGATATGCTATTGAAACTTTCCATTGTATTTTTACATGCAGATGCACACTATCAATCTCATTATCCAATAACTTATATACAAATTTTACGTTATATTTCGTGTAGGACTTCTATGAGTTTATTAATGAGACCACTATACTGTAATCATTACTGATTCTTGGTGAGGGCAATCGTTCTTTCCATGCTACAACATGAAGAAATTTATGTTGTACACTTTCTAATTTTTGAAACTTATTATCATAAATAGGCAACTATACTGAGGACGCACACATCATAGTTTTTTAAGTGCCTGATAAATTCCTATATGTCCCATCTTAAATTATTTCAGATATGCTTTTTACATTTATCTTTTTGTGCTTATACATTCATAATAGAAGTTCCTTTAAGTCCAATGGATAACGACATAGGTGACCATCACATTGAAGAGGAGCACAAGGACTTGTGTTGATTTTAGCGTTGAGGTTGTTTAATTTTGTCCTCACGCAGGACTTTTTAACTGGTTTCAACTCTCTATTTAGGAATTTTTGACAAAACTACAGGACAAAAGGGTAGGAGTGCTAGTGTCATCCATTGCATGATGTTCACCAGTATTGCATGATGAAAATTCTTGGTATTTGGAAGAAATATTGAAATATGAGAGAATCAAATATTTATAATGTCATTAAAAGACAGGGTGTGTAAAGTGTGAATACCACTGCTGTCTTTTCCATGCTGTGCATGCCTATGCCTAGCCCTTGTGTCTTCAAAGTGATGTTGGTAGCATTTCATGTGAGCAGGTCCAAGAGTGGAGCATGTAAAAATATTGAGTTTTTATTTTGCTTATAATATTAAATTTCAGTTATGTGTTTCTCTCATTTATACGTTTTTTCACTTCAGACCCCAGAGAAACGTCTAAGTGAAGTTTTACTGTAATAGAAGAGAAAATACAAATACAAGAAAGTACATGTTGTTGTATTGTATTGTATTGTATTAGTTATATTTTGTTTCTTTATTACCTACTCTTTTGTTTCACCTATTGTGTTTTACTCTTCATTGTCCTTTCTTTCTGGTCTCAAGTGTTGTTACTTTGTGCTTCAATTCTTCTGTTAACTGATTTGTTGTGTAATGCAGGTCAGGAAATACATCAGGGAGGAGCAAACGAAAGGAACACAATGATGACTTTGAGGAACATTTAGTGCCAGAATTGTGTATATCCATTGACTTCCCTAGTAGTCTGTGGATAAAAGCTGTGTGCTTGCCATCCTGCCTTCATAGAATATCACATCTACTTCTAGCTGAAGAACTGCGACAAGAAATTGGTGAAGATCTTCACTTTCAGCCTCATGCAGGTAAAATAAATTACACTTGACTTTTGAGGTATTATACCAAAATTAATATCAAAGAATTGTATAATTACTTCTCATAGAGAATTTATCACTTACGCAAAGTGTGTGTGTATTTTTTTTTATTAGAATGCTTATGTTTAATTTTGGAGGACAAAGTATTTGTATCTGAAATTTTGAACTTAATTTTGTAGTTGCTCATTAGAAATTGTGGAAATCTCTTAAATATGTTTATCTTTAACCTATTACTATTGAGGAGTTCCTTCACAGAAGTGTTTTCTGACATTCCGTAACTGTTATTACATTATTGTTGTTGTTGTTATTATTATTATTATTATTATTATTATTATTATTATTATTATTATTATTATTATTATTATTATTATTATTCCTCTAATTCACGACTAAAGATGTTATGAGTTGTTTGATTATAAAGTCCACTCCGGGTTTCAAACCAGTTTCCTAAGGAGGAGATCTAGGGACTGTCTGTGGACGAGCTATGTCTTGCACTTCCAGGTCTTTTAAATGACCTGGGAGTTTAGCCAAGTTCTTACCAAATTTTACGGAACAAATCCCAGAGATCCAATAAATATCGGCACAGCCTGTGCCTTTACACCCCACATTCGGCTGAATTTAATTTCCAAACTCTTGTTTTTAAGATGTTTCTCTCCTCCTTGGTTACAATGTTTTGATAGGCACTGCAGCGTCTACAAGAAGGTACAATTTTTTCACCAAATCACAGATAACAATATCTGGTTTGTTTGCTGCTATCGTTTTCTACTTGTTCCTGGCAAATGCGACATTTTTCATCTTGGGAAGTTTTCATAATTGCTTATCGTAATGTTGTATTCTTAACGCCTGATTTGGGGCAGCTATTACAACTGCTTCCGTTTCTGGCTTCATTCTTCCCCTTCTAAGTCACAATTGATCTTTATTGATCTGCGCCTTGTCCATTCATTTTAAATATTGTCCATGAAGCGATTTGTCTCTCCACGATTTCTTTAACATTTTTTGTGTCTCAAATTTCATGTTAACTAGCATGAGAAGTTTAGTGTCTGTGTTATTCTGTGTGTTCTGCTTAGTTGTCTTCGTAATGCTTCTTGCTATACTTGCATTGCCTATTTCCCATTCTTCGGTCAGATTTAATGACCTGCCTCAATGGTGGGTCATTTTGATGACTGACTACTTTCTTATCCTGACTATTGCATTATGCCAGGAGGCTTCAATTTATCTGAGGCCTCTTCCTCCTTCCTTATGGAACATATAAAGTTTATGTCGCTTGAGGGTGGGCGACAAGATACATTGTAAACAGTTTTGTGGTTTTTTGATCCATGATCAAATTTGTTGCTCAGTCAAGTCTACTAGTCCGAAACTGTATTTGGCTACAGGCACTACCAAGCTACTTGTCGCTGATATTTTATTCCTAGAATTCGGAGCAGACAGCATGACAAGTGTCACTCTTCTGTAACACTCCTTACAAATTCTTTCTTTTATTGTGCCATTTGATATGGTCTCACATTCTTCAATGCCCGGATGTTTGTAAGTTTTACTTGGCTCAAGATCTTGAATCACAGTGCACATATCAACTTCAAGGTTCTGTGATGTCATTTTGCCTCTCTTTAAATTGACTTTTGCATACTTGTCAAGATGAAACTTCATGCAGATGTCATTGCTAAAATCATTGATGGCAGACAGCTTTTGAGAGAGAATCACTTCATTCTTAGCAAACAATTTAAGGTCATCAATATAAAACGATATTGGTTATGCAACACAGTAAAGCTTCTAACCAAAGTCAGTATGGTACAACTGTCTAGGTAGTGGAATCAAACTAATGCAAAACAACGGGATAGCGAATCTCCTTGAAAAATCCCTCTTTTAATCTGAAGATTTCTTGTTTCTACTATTTGTTAATGAGGTTCTTGAGACTAGTCAAAGGCTGCACTTTATTAGACAAAATAAAAAGTGAGGTAATCAGAGAAGAATTAGAAGTACTCCCATAAATAAATAAAGTACAAGAATAATGAACCCAATGGTCTCAACATCTACACAGAATGAGTAGTGACAGCATCCCAAAACAAATATATCACTATAGACCTCTTGGTAAAAGGGATGTTGGCCGTCCACGATTAAGATGGCATGCTGAAGACAGAACAGGAGACCGTCCTAAACCCTGAAGAGATGATGATACTATTTCTTGTCTGCTGTGTATTAGTAACCTGGAACTCCACAGCTTCATACTAGTCTTGCAAAACTCAAGTCTAGATGGGTCTCCAGGGTCTTCAAAATCCAATCATGTGTTACACTGACAATCTGGTAGTCAATCCAAGCCATGCGTAAATTATGTTTTCATTTCCATTCGTCATTCAAGATGACTATTTAGTAGCAAGATTTCCTTACAGTCATAGGAACCTTTATGACGTCCTTTCTGTTCAACTGGCAACTGATGGTTGTTCTGTAGGTGTCTGTACATTTTGTTATATATGACTGCAGTTATAACTGGGTATATTTTTGGAAGACAAGTGATTGGCTTGTTGTTCATCACCAAAGAACTGTCTCGCACAAGTAAATAAGTGATGCTGAATGTGGGAGTTCAATTGGGTTTTCTAAACTTTTATTGACAGCCTTTGCTTGATGAGAATTTAATACTGTTAATTTTTTAATCCAAAAATTCTGGATTGGGATTTCCAGTTTCCCATATTTGTAATTGCTGGAAAGAGGCCTTCTTGTGAGAATTCGTGAATATGTTACACTGTTTCCATAAGTTCATCAGCAGCATCAACTTCATAGGGAAGCGAAGATGTGTCTGTTGTAGAATATGCTTTCTTTCCAGATTCCTGCCCAAAATGTTTCATCATTTTTTTATGCCTTTTTGAGTCAGATTGTGACAGAATCTTTTCGCATCTGTTTCAATCAATCAACTGATTCTGTACACAGAAATCCACTCTAGAGTGTAACATCTAATTCGTTGAGTCCATGCTTGGATTTTTATTTTTTAGCTTCTCAGTTACTGTTAGCCTTGTTGTGTCATTTTGAATTTGGTATTTTTGTTCAATGTGAAATATTTTTTGTTGAACTTCAGTGCATTGATTTAGAAGATGCCTTGGCTAAGAGTGATATTTCACGCAATGTCAGCTATCCGTTTCATGATTCTTTTCGCTCGTGGGAGTACAGAGCTGTTTACTCCATTTGGCTACTGGCCATGGTGTTCTTGGCTGGCCGCAAAACTATATATATAAATACTAAGAGATATCTATACATATCTTGGCAAACAGAGAAGACAGCTAACTCCTCTGTTTGCCAAGATTATTTTCTTACTATTACATCAGGATCACAATCATCAGCTAAGTACTGCCACACTTCACCTGTAATAGCTTTGTTAAGAATTTTCTCACCTAAACATTTACTGTATCCACTCTTCCACCTAGCATGGCCATAATGTCCGTTTCCTTCCACATCATCGTCACAACCACTGCTGCCATTCCTCCTGTGGCGGCAGCGGTGCCGCCGCCACCGTGCTAAATTGTCGGTGTAGACCCAAACATGACTGAATGATATCATCATGTAAGCAACCTAGCTTCCATGCTCCCTTCTGATTTAAATGGAGTCTTGATAAAATTTGTGCTGATACAAGTACTCATGAAATGATGTTATTTTCGAATTGTAATTATAATTTTGACGATTTAATTGAATTATTTTATATTCATATATATCAGAGTTTTGATATGTTTGTGCCAAGAAAAGTATTGAAGAAATCGAAATTTCATGAATGGTACAGTTGGGAGCTTAAGAATTTAATATTAAAAAAGAAAGAAGCACATAAATTTTATAAATTATATAACTCACCACTATATTATTCCCTATTTACAAATTTGAGGTGTGGGTGTGGGGTTCTGGCAAGAAAGGATTTCGCTTGTTTTAATGGGAATCTTGCCAAGTACATATGTTCTGACAAGAAAAATTTTTGGAGATAAATTAACTCCAGAAAGTTTAGTGGTCACATACCCGATAAAATGAACAAGGGCACGTGTACTTATACAGCCCTAAACTTAATAAAAGATGGATTTGCCACTTACTTCTCTACTTTTTGTAGCCAGCATCCAAATAGATTGGATAATATACTCGGTAATGATCACTCGAATTATGTGGTGGATACTGTAAACATTGGAGTTGTTAAGATATTGCAGAAGATTGAAAAGGGTGGGAAAATGGGTCCTGATGGAATCCCTACCATCCTACAGAAAAAATGTAAATATATTTCTTTACAATTACTCAAAATCTTATTTAATAGATCTTTGCTGGAAGGAAGGTTTCCACTAGCCTGGAAGACATCGTTTATAATACCGATATTTAAATCTGGTAGCAAGGAATGTGTCTCAAACTACAGACCAATAACTATATTAAATGTTAACCTAAGCTGTTTGAATCTTTAATTCTTGATAAACTGAGAGTAATTAAATACCCCTTTCTGTCAGATAGTTTGGCTTTATTCGGGGTAGAAACATAAAATCTAACCTTATATATTATAGTTGTTATATTTGTAATGCAATGGAGGATTCTTACCAGGTAGACAGTGTGTACACTGATTTCAGCAAGGCCTTTGATTCAATAAGCATAACTTCATTGCTTTCTAAGCTCAAACGTTTTGGTATCTGTGGTCCCTTCCGTCAATGGTTTGAACAGTATCTGACAAATCGTGTGCAATATGTCAAGATTGGTAATGCTATCTCGAATCCAATCACTGTTAATTCTGGTGTTCTCCAGGGTTCACGTTTAGGACCTGCTCTTTTTATTACGTTTATAAATTATATTTGTCATATATTGTATGGAGTAGAGTTTTTCATGTTCACTGATGATTTGAAAATATTCAGTACTGTAAAATCATTAGATGACAAGACTTAAGTTGCAGGCAGTGCTAAATGAGTTTACCAATTGGTGTGAAAATAATGATCTAAACTTAAATCCTGTGAAGTGTAAAACAATTACATTTACAAGAAAGAAAAAAGTGATAGAAGGAGAGTATGCTATTAACTCCATTATTATTGACAGTCTCTCTTCAATCAGAGACCTTGGAGTGATCTTAGATTCCAGAATGTCATTTAAAGATCTTTTGGACTTCATGATAAATAAGGCTAATCAAATGCTGGGTTTTGTGAAGCGTACTTGCTATGAGATGCTCTCTGTGCAGATAATGCGACTTCTCTATTTACTTTTGATAAGACCTGTTCTGATGTACTCGTCAACTGTATGGTCACTGTGTTTTGCAAATGCTATTTCCAGAATAGAGACTATACAACACAAATATTTTAGAGTTACAGCCTATCATATGGGAATTGAAGACCCATTCATAACTCCTGAATGTAGGGAGGTCTCTTTATGCCAGAATTTGCCATCGTTAAGATCTAAAAGAAATTATGTTGATATCCTGTATTAGTGAAAATTATTGAGGAGTAATATTGATTACTCACTATTGCTGAATATGATCAATTTTAGGGTCCCTGCTGTACAAACTAGTAATCCACAAAGAAATTTTTTGTCAATAGTATATAAACATACCTATACAGCAAATAACTCTATTAGTAGAATATATTGTATAATTCATGAATTTGACATTTATCTCTTCATTGAGAGTGATGTGATCTTTGAGAAAGAATTGCGTAACAAAATACTAAAATTTGAATGATTGATATTTTACTTGTGAATTAGATATTCTTCTATTTTTGAAACTATAGCTTTTTAGAGTTAAAACTATTTAATTTTTAATTCTTGTATGATGTACTGTATAAATTTTATGTGTATATAATTGGACAAATTGTCCGTTAATAAATAAATAATCTAACTTTCTGTTCTAGGAGAAAAAGCAGAGCTTTTTCCAATTGATCCTGTGTGTCTTTCTGAAGATGAAGACAAGCCTAAGCGTTCAGTCAGTCGTTCTGGAGCAAAGGGAAATGCAGGAATTCTCAGCACGAAGACAAGTCTTTGGGGTGGGGAGGGGGAGCCAGTGGATATTGATCGTGAGAGAGTGGAAGATGTTACACTCATGGATGTACGTGGAATATTTATTTAATAAATAAAATAGTTAAGTCAAGAGTTCAGAGCAATTCTAAAATACTTAGTTAATGTAAGAAAAGCATAATATCAGTTAATTGATTATAAAAAAAGGAAAGAAATTCCAGAGAATCGTGCTGAAACAGCCAACATTACAAGCAATCTCTTCCATTAAGGGCTGTTTTTTCTTTGGATTGAATGAAATTGCCATAAAGCATTTGTAAATATTTCCTATTTTTGTGCAGTACCATGGTTGACAGCAAGGCACATTTCACATTTGTTTGTTTACGTATGTTTTAAAAGGTGTTAAGAAGTAAAGAATTCTTCTTTAAATTGAAAATACCACATATCTGCTTTCCATGTTTACATAGCTTTGTGTACAATTAGCAGCCAATTTTTATCTGAACTATCAATACAGTGAAACTCCGTTACGCCACTCTAGGGGCTAATCAAAAAGTGTAAAATCAAGGAAATTATTTTTAATGCACAGATTTTGTTCCAAAACACATTGTAATTCTAAAAATAATAAATAATACATCAAAACTTCAATTGAAAAGAAATGAATAGAAACTAGTGGTGCTAAATAGCACATACTTTTTCGCCTATACTTTCATGCAAAATTACGCGAAAAGTTCTAAAATTTTTGAAAAATTGTACATGAACTTATTTCAAAATCTATCTTCAAGGAACAGATTCCATTAAAGGAAAAAATCTCTACCTTCGTAATTGTACTTGTAGGAAGACACCAAAAAAAGTTTGAACTTTTGTAATTTTCAAAAAATCA
The DNA here is from genome assembly GCA_011170035.1 of Teleogryllus occipitalis. Classification (NCBI taxonomy): domain Eukaryota; kingdom Metazoa; phylum Arthropoda; class Insecta; order Orthoptera; family Gryllidae; genus Teleogryllus; species Teleogryllus occipitalis. The sequence continues at coordinate 171,052 of BLKR01000583.1, forward strand.
AGAGTTTTCAACGAACATGAGACCTGCACCATTCTCTTAAACGTCCTTCACACTATCCAACAACAAAATTTAATCAAACTCGTTGAAGCCATTTTTTGGAAAATGTTGGAAATATTACAGGGGCTTCGTGTAAAGTACCCCCAAAAATTACAATATTGCTTCAAATTCGAGGCCATGACATTAGCCAGATCAATACGGAAATATCAATTTTGGAGAAAATCGGCTAAATGGTTTAGCCGCTAGCATCGTTCACAAACAGATGGGCATGTTTGGCATCAATCGACTTTTCGGTATCAAGCACCCTTGATACATGGATACTACACCACATTTTAGGTTTTTTTTCTAAATTTGCCTATTGGATTTATCCACTTTTTCATTACCAAGGCCCAGCAATAATTTTCTGCTGAAAATTCGCTGCTTTTTTCCGCAGCATTACATAACTTTCTCTCTACTGCATAAGCGGTAGTGAGAAAGTATAAACCAGCAACTGACTTATCACTGGCGACAAACTAACTCACCAAACACACTCGAAACGAAACACATGGGCTTAGTCTTAGCAAATTACTCAACCAACTAATTCAGAACATTCACCAAGAAATACTCTGATTTGTAAATAGCGAAACACATAACATTTATATGTATCCCCACCACCTTTCCCGAAACTGACACCATCATTGCCACCTTTTCGTTCAGAATTTCTGTCTAAATTGAGGGTCTTGCCGTGCAAAAATCTTAATAATGGGGTTTTAATACAGAGTAGGACTTCTCAAGTCAAACATAAAATCAAGGTAAATTATACATTACTTACACGGATGTTTTGCCGGGACCATACATTTAAGACGTAAATTCCGGGAAAACTTAAAATCGGGAATCGTAAAATTGAAGTTTCACTGTAACTGATTAAATCAGGTTTCACTGTTATCTATTCTCTCTTTATTTTGTTCCTTTTTTTATTTGATATTTATTTCATTCATTATTTGCAGATACTCTATTATGATGAATTCATAAATAAACCAGCAGTACCTAATGATGATTCTTCATTAGATGACAGTGAAGTGATGAAAATTGAAATACCAAGTCCAAAAGAAATTGTGACACCAACGATTACCCTACTGCAAGAAAATCATGGGGTTCAGCTCTCAAAGATTTTACAGGTTTGTTTTAATTTTCATTGTTTTTTTAGCAGTTTCTGATTTTTTTGTAGTTCCTGAATAAGAAAATATAATATTTGTTTATCGACTTTGTTACTGTAAACCTTGGTTTGGCAATTTTCTTCTATATTTTCTGAGTACAGGTATAATATTATTTTAGTGAAATAATAAAAATTACCCAATACTTCCTGGCTCAGAGTTAATTGAATTAATGAACAAGTTGCTAGACCTATGCAAACATTCTGCACTTGATAAATCATTGTTTTAGAAGTGAAAATCCCTTCACAGCAAGTCCCAACATCAGGCCAGAACCTGAACTGTACTTTGGAGCATTCTAGGCCTGTCATGATGTGGCCCATCAAGACTTCAATTTAATTTGATGTAAATTTAGGGTTTCTGCTTGTTTTTTTGCACCCTGCATAGGAGTATAGGTTACCAGTTTCTTCCCTCATTTCTGGACTCAATTATATTCCCCTCCCTTTTTATTATTGCAAGCATGTTCATGTGTCTCTAGCACCAGTGTGGCCAGCGAACCTGGAATCCTTGAAAACTAGGGAAAAAAAACAGGAATTTGAAAAAGCTTGGAAGAACCGTGAAAAAAAATGGGAATTTGGTTTGAAAACTTGGATTTTTCGTTATTTTCAGATTTTTCCCAAATTTACAAAACGCTCAAATTTACATGCGGCATCGTATTCAGTAAAGTGCAGAATTCAACTCAGAACATGGTAATGGCAAGTGTTAAAATCAAAGTATGTTTGAAAAGTGTCATAATTTTCTTGAGGATTGCGACATTCGTGACTTAACGTACAACACAATTTCAAACACTGCGACTTATATTGGTGCAACATGGGTAGAGTACCTAGCACCTCATAGCACCTATATGGTTGCCTGTGTATTGCATGTGCATGGACGAGATATTTGCAGAACAAACATCTCACTGGGAACTCAGTAGCTAGTTTCAATTAGTTTTCTTAAAATCTTTATTAACACTTCTACAATATATGTAAGTTTGTTTGAGTTTCAATCAGTGTTGCACCTATTCTTTGATATCAGTGGTTCCACTTTGCTAGTTTTTCGATCAAAACGACCATGTTATTACGTCCGTCATATTCAACGGAATTTTAACTTCTTTTGTGGAAGAGTACAGTTGAAGTGGTATCAGTATCCAAATCGAGTGATGGTATCCGAATTGACAGGAAGCATGAGGAAAATGAACATGCAGAGATCTGGATGAGGTTGCATGCCTGGAAATACGAGTAGACCCTATTTCTATTGCTGCATTGTTCCCCAAGGCAGCATAGGTAATAATATGAAATTAAAGTTAAAATGTAGGTACAGATTTATGGTACTCAATTTTTTCGATATTTCTTTCATGTAAAGTATTAGAAATAATGCTAATATAATCCAAACACAACCAGTTTAAACAAAGTGCTTGTGGTGCATACTAGTGTTTATTTTGATAGCCAGGAACAGTAGTCATTTCAAACTTGTACAATTGAAACATACCATTATCAGCGATCAAAATTTCTTTACGTAAAGAAGTAATTTGTTGGTTTGAAGTTAATTTTATTACTTTCCATCAATATACTTTCTTTTAAAAGAAAAGCAACAGCTTCCAAAAAGCTCTCAAATTACGTAGCGCAGTAAATTCAGAGTGGGCGACTATGTTTGTCGCCAAATTACACAAAGAATACTCATATTTTCAAAAAATTCTACATGACTTTTTTTTGTAGATCTGTATTTGAAGAACATATTTCATTTTTAAAAAAATATATCTTCACAATTGAAGTTGTAAGAAGACTCAGAAAAAGAATTATTTTTTTCAATTTCCAACCGGCGTATAAACCAACATGAAACGCATACTATTCTCATAAGCGTCTTTTACACTATCTTATGTCCAAATTTAATCAAAACAAATTGTGCCGTTTTTTTAAGAAAAATTCTTTTGTAATATCAATGTTTGTCAAAGTTTCACAAAAAAAAAAATACTAATTTTCGAAAAATTTTACGTGACATTGTTTAAACATCTGTTTTTGATGAACACATTTCAATAAAAAAATATCGTTATAATTGTAGTTGTAGGAAGACGGCGAAAAAAAATTGAATTTTTGCAATTTTCAAAAATCAAAAATTTCAATGAACATGAGACCTGCACTCTTAAACATCCTATATGTTATCCAAGGAGAAAATTAAATAAAAATTGTTGATGCCCTATTTGAGAAAAATATTGATTAAACAAAATTATAGGTTTCCTATATTTCACAAAAAATTATGCCATAAGTACTCAAATTTTCGAAAAACTGCATAAGAACTTATTTCAAAATCTATCTTTAAGGAACAGATTTCATTAATGGATAAGTCTCTCTTTATAATTGTAGTTGTAGGAAGACGCAGAAAAATGTAGAACCTTTGCAATTTTCGAAAAATAAGGATTTTCAACAAACATGAGACCTGCACTATTCTTTTAAACGACCTTCATACTATCCAACCACAAAATTTAATCAAAAACAATGGAGCCATTTCTTCAAAAATTTTGAAAATGTCCCAATGGCTTCATGTAAAGTACCCCCAAAATTCAAATATCGGTTTCAAATTTAAGGGGCCTTGACATCGCCATATTGATTAAGGAATATTAATTTTCAAGAAAATTGGCTGAACGGTATACCTGTTAGCGTTGTTCACTGTCAGACTGACGGACTTTGGCATCAACCGAGATTTCAATATCAAAGATCAACAAAACGTGGATTCTGGCTACATGATTTCTTTTCTAAATTTAGCAACTGGATTTATCCACTTAGTTACCAGGACCTGGCAATAAGGGTTTTGCTGCCGAAAATGCGTCGATTTTTCCTGCAGTATTACATAACTTTCTCTCAACTGTATAAGCAGTAGAAAGTAAAAATATGTTGTAATGTGTGAAAAAGAACCTGGAAAATTTATATTCTCCGACCTGGAAAACCGGGAAAAAAACTTGAATTCCAAAAATCCAGATCGCTGGTCACCCTGTAGCACGTTCCCCACATATTCTCAAAATTTTCCCCTAAATTTCCTAAGAAGTAAGAGGGAAAGAAAAAAATAATCTAGTGTTCTGTAATAAATTTTAATGAGAATCTTCTACATCACCTCGAAGACCGAGACACTTGCTCATTTTGCAAACATTGATTTCCTATATAAGTTGAGTGTTTTGGCTGTGGGAGTCTTGTGAAGGGTCAGATAATGGAGAATTCTGTAAATTCTCTCAGGGTCAATTCTCTGTGACAAATATGATGATGATGATGATGATGATGATGATTAAGGCTGATATGATTTAAATCAAATTATTATTTTAAAAAATCAATGATTTAAATCAATATTTATTATTTGTAATATTTGAAAATTTATTAGTATTTTCAATATTTGTAAAATGAAAATTACTCGGATAAAATGACTTCAATCAATTACAAAGTTGATATAAAGAATATATTATTTTTCTTATTAACTTTTTGACATAATTGAACAGTTTTGAGAAAATAAAATACCATAAAATTAACAAACTTATGAAAAGAACAACAAACAATTTCTAGTAGAGTTAAAAGCTAATAGACTTAGATGATTGATTAGTTTTTATCCAGCATTTAATTGTCTGTAGATAAAATCTAATTTAACAATAATACTACCCTAACACACACCGAGCTGACCCACTCACAGTTAAAGAGTTAATGGCGCTAGTAACAACCAGAATACCCCATATTTTTCGATAACAGGGCAACTATTAAATAGAATTTAATAGTTCAAAAACTGTCTAACATCGTAACATATGATGTTTTCGTTGAATTCAGTTGTCAACAATAAGTGCTTTTTGATTAGGGAGTTATTGCTTAAAAAAATGGTAAAATTTCTTTGAATGAACAATGTCTTTTTTCTAAATCATGCTATTAGATGGTGCCACAAGCTTATTTGGTAATGTGGATGCAAGAGAAGAGTTTCAAGAGCCCGAAACTATAAGTTACTAAAATTTAAAGATTTTGTGGGTTATGGCAGTATGGCACCGGAATCCTCAAATATATAGTATTTTTATTTTTTAAATAAAATTACAATAATTTAATGATAAATTTAAAAATTGATGTTTTAATAAACTTTTTTCTGCTTTTAAAGTAATTAAGGATAAATAAATCACTTAACAATTTTGGTTTAGAGAATAATATAAATTTTTTTAGCATTTTATATAATTTAAAAAATCTTATTTAAATCAAATAAATTGTATTTAAATCAAAAGAATCTGGTTTAAATGAAAAGATCTTGATATAATAAATCTGATTTAAATTTTAAAAAAATCAGATTTAAATAAAAAAAATTATGCTTTTTTCCAGCCCTACCAACAAACCATTACAGAAGCACTTGCTTTCTAATTACACAATATTTATTTTTAGAGAGAATTGAGAGTAAATTCACATACACAGATACCAACACATGGCAAATTAGATAAAGATAAAAATATTTGTTAAACATCAACTAGTACCACAGACCCTACCTCTCAACCAAAAAACACAACTTGAGTTTTAGCAGTTTTTTCTAGTTCTTAAGCTGTACATAAAATTCCTTTCGCAACCGCATATACGTACAATGAATTCACTATTTGAAATCCATCTGGTAGTTTTTATCTGGATGTCGAAAGAAAAGTTGCTTCATTTTTGTTGGAGATCTGAAGAATAAAAATGTACCTACATATATCTCATTTCATGAAAGTTAATTGAAAATTAAATGTAAAAGTACAAATAAGATTAATTATAATAATTCTTAAAAAAAACAACAAAAATTCAATACTCCAAGATCAGCTTAATAATAATATATATTCACTATTTCACTTGGAATATAACCACTCACTTGCCCTTGTTGGAATAATACAAATTTACAACTTGCAGCTCTGCACCTGTGAAGATTATAAGTCTCCCTGAATATTTATTATTACTGCCATCTCTGAAGCAGTCTTTCTTACTTCTACTCTACACTCTTCTTCTACATTCTTCTCAGTATGTGCCTCATAATTATCTGAAATATAGCGCTGTTCAGAATAAATCAGTGTGGTATGTTAGTAATATTTCTGCACAAAATCTCAAGGCAATATTTTTATATGTATTCACTTACTGCTCCACAGTAATTTTTCTAATGGTTCCTTTCATTTTCTTGTTGCTTTGTGATTGAAAGTTGTACCATGATGACACTGATGATATATTCTTCACTGGCTTCATTTCGACTGAATAGTATTATAGTGACAAAAGGGGGAGGAGAGACACAGAACTCAAACACAAGCTGCTTCTATCTTTTCATCTTCCCCACTTTAACTAACATCTTCTTCTTCTGTCGCACTACGGCCCTTTAAGTTTAGCCTTGCCGTCTCGAACGATCAATGCCCATTCACTTCTCTCTTTTGCCTTTCTTCTCCACCCCCTCACTCCCATCACTCTCAGATCCATCTCCACATCATCCAGCCATCTTAAACGGGGTCTTCCTTTCTTTCTTCTTCCTTCGGGTTCTTTACAGAAAATAATTTTTGGGGTTCTTTCTTCTTCCATTCGTAATTGATTTTAACTAACATCATTTATCAAATAATAAGAATATTGACAAACATATCAAAAATATACAAAAAATAAAATTGTGTTATTCTATGATTTAATTCAAAAAACGTATGCTTATTTAAGTGAAAAACTTTTTCTGAACAACAGCCTCAGAAGCTTTTATACATTCTATTAGCAAACTGTATGTTCTGGTTAAAATTGTAGTACTGATTTTACTATAAGATCATTGAATGTAATTAAAGTTAATACATTTTGTACTTCACTCTTTATAGTGATGTAAATAGATGTTGAAACTATTACTTTTGTGACTGAATTGTATAGTTGCAATACCTGTTGTATAATCAGTTATTTTGAAAGAGGATGAAATAAATTACATAAAGTATTTTTCACATTCCTAAAAGAAACATTGTTGAAAAATGTCATTCGTAAGTACAGAATGTACTGCGATGTTGCCCATTACATAAACAGATGTTTTTAGTAATCGAGATAGAAATCCACTTCTGAAACACTGCTACTGTCATAGTTCCCTAATAGTCATCTATTTTTTTTTACTTTGAGAGAACAATAATTTTTCAAATCTCAACTTCCTTCATCTACTTTTTGGCCAAGTAGCACTCTGTACTCTTATCTTTTCATGGCTGAGAGGCAAAAACTAAAAGGTAGATTGTTACAAACAGTATCTAAAATGATATACCAAAATACAACACTATAAAACTACAGTGTAGATGCTTCAAGCCAGACAAACAGTATTCATGATATAAGCAAGTCATTACTCATGCTGATCTCACTCCAATTTCACTAATGTAAATATATTTCAGTACATGCAAATCATGCTTTATTCATTCACTTATTTCATCCATTTCGTATCTTTCAATCATAAAGGATTTAGTAGATGATTTGCTTTCCTTTCTAATATAACAATGTTGTGAAGCAGAAGCGAACAAGAAAAAACAGACAAAAGGCCCGCCAAATAAACACAGTTCCTGTTAGCTGAACTTCTCAATTCTGTAGTGAAGTCTCCCTGTGGTTTGGCTCCAAAAGCTGTCAAAAATGGTCACATGACATAACATGCATTATGATATCTTTTATAGTCTGCCTAGAACTACCAATTACTATACTGATACAATTGATTTTTTCAATTCTGACTATAAAATATTTAGTTGCCTTAAATTTATTGCCTTATTTCTCTGTAATCCAATCAATCATCATTAATTCTATTAATTTAAATTGAAATTAATTCTATTACTGTATTTTACTACTTCTGTATGTAATTCTCTTGTACTTGCTGTGAAGCAGTACTTTGTTTTGCTGTGCATTTTATTTTCTACAAGTAATTACCTTTTTGTATTTTTATTATTCTTATCTTGCCATGTAACCTATGTCACTTAGCAAAATATTTTGTATTTCTAAGGGTATGTCCCATTAATAAATAAAGTTTTTCTTTATAAAACTTTATTTATTTATCAAATTTGCTTGCTTTCCTCTAGTTGTACTAAGCTACATAATTTTGTTTTCATTATACAACTGAAACTTTTCTTCCAGGCGTTGACTTGTGCATGCTCTAATGATGCTTTAAACCTGGAACGACTGGAGACTCTTGGAGATTCATTTTTAAAATTTGCTTCATCTCTTTTCCTTTTTCTGCGTTACCCTAAACTTGATGAGGGTAAACTAACTCAAGTCAAAGGAAAAATTGTGGGTAATCGGAACCTATTTTACTGTGGAAGAAATCGAGAACTTGTTGGGAAGATGAAGGTAAGAAGCAATAGTTAACATTGGTTTTTGGTGCATTATGAGTTGTACATGTGTACACAATATATAGTTTTATCTTGGCCAATTTCATTATGTAGTAAATATCTCTTGCTCTTGCTGTGTCCCACTCATTCCCTCTCCTGCTCTCTTTCTCTCCCTCCCTCCCCCTCTCTCTCACCCCCTCTCCCTCTTTCTCCCTCTCTAACCCCCCTCTCCCTCACCCCCTCTCCAACCCTCTCACTCACTCTCTCACATTCTCACTCTCCCTCGCTCTCTCTCTCTCTCTCTCCCCTCACACTCTCTTCCCCCCTCTCCTTCCCCCTCACACATTCTCTCTGTCTTACATTCTCTCTCTCTTTTTATTTATCACAAATGAAAATTAACATTTATTTATCACAAATGCACACAGTAAATGAGTTCATGTTAAATTGAATCGCCATCACTCCCGGACTCACATGCCCCCCCCCGATTCATTGTCACTTTTACAATCGATGGCAACATTCCATAATACATTGTCCTTGCTCCTGTCTGTCTTATTAGAAATACCACACACTTTAAAACTTTTTGCCGGTTTGGAAGCCTTGTGGTTTCGCATGGTCACATTGCTCAGTTGTTTCTGCGTTGGATGTTACAATGTTGCGCTCTGATAAATACACAGAAACAACCATTCAAATTTGGTATTGCACTTCCCCCTCCAATTTCACATTAAGGATTTACCCTTTCTTTTTTTAATTTTTATTTATTTTTTTAATGAATACATATTTTTATTATAAAATTTACTGAGCAACATCGAATCATTTGGTACTGCTTATTCACAAGATTTTTTTATCTTCAAGTTATTGCGACAAAGATCTTTAGAGCAGCTTTTACACAGACATGGCTTATACATGAGCAAATATGGCAATTAGCTTTTCAATATTGAAAAAAAATGTATTAATTCCTAATATGTGTGATTCAGAACTCAGGATTCATTATGAAGAATATTAATATGCATTATACTATTAGATACTTACAATGTTGTTACACAATATAATTTTGAATGAAAGAGGGATAAAAAGAATGCATGAAAATAATTTAGTTAATTCTATCAATTTTTTATTTATTATAATTTATAGATAATTTGTCCATTAATGTACAAAAATTAGAAAAAAATACAAAAAGTATGCACAAGTAACTCTTGTTTATTTATGTATTTATTTATTTATTGTGCATGTTTTGAGGTTCATGAATTCAACCCAAAACCTGATTGGATACCTCCAAGGTATTGTATACCTAAAGAAATAGTTCAGAGTCTCTTGGATCAGGAACTGTGTCCATCTATACTGTTTGAGATCTCATTTACAAGAGAGGAGCAAGAAAGTGGAGTTTTGTCTTCTGCTTCTCAAATTGAATGGCAAGAAGTTATAAATACATCAGACAGAAAATATACTCCTTCTCCAACAGAAAGTCTAATTGGTATTCAGTCTGTTCCTGATAAAATGGTAGCAGACTGTGTGGAGGCATTGATTGGTGCTTATCTGCAGGTTAGTTTCATGCAGACTCCCTTTCCAAATGTGTACTTTTTTGGTAAGATATCAGTATTGTTTGCATAACTGTTGCTTCATCCATTTCTTTGCTGTTAGTTCTGACTGAATCTTTTCTTCCTTTCATATATTGTCCATACTATTCTCCTGGACTCCTTTCTTTCATTAGTTGTTACCATTCTCCCAATGGTGACATCTTCACTATCTGTTTTTTACAGTGCCCTTATTGGTAGCATCATAAATACTTTCATGTAAAGCTCAAAAAGTTGAGGTATCTCTTGATATCTTGAATGATAACTAAGATCAATACTTAAACTTTGTAAATCCATGTAGGATTTTAAACTGCTCTGAAGCTCTTATGTAAAAACATTGTTGCTCTTCCTAATTAAATGATACTGTCGATGCTCATTAGTTAACCCTACCAGGCAGTTGCATGGGGGCCAGCCATGTGGTGCTGAATCAGACCAGTTGCTCTGAAACGTCTGGATCTTGGTCCAGACCTGATTGGGTAGTTCACGACATTCAATGAAAGAGAGACTTTGTGCAGTATTGGTGGAGAAGCAAGGGGTTTCTCCAATACAAGTTATCTGGATGAAAACCCATGTATCATATCTACTCAAATATGAGATGAGATTTTTTCCTACATATCTGCTTTGAAAAATACAGGATAGTCTTATTATATTTGCAGATTAAGCCTAGTTATTTAGAATTTGCTTTTGCTCTGTCTTTCTACGTGAAACTCAAATGCCAACGAAACTATAAGCTACCAAAGCAATAAATGTCACATCTATCTATAAAACCTAATTATATTTGTGGACGTATTATTGACATCCTTCCTGAATTTGCCAGGTGGTTTAGACCAGTAGTTTTGAAAGGGCAGATAAAGAGGAAATTTCAAACGAATTGCATTGTAGTAAGTAAAATGAATTGTGAAAATGAATAAAAGTCATTGCTGAGATTTTGTTGTTGGGTGTGCTGTTCTACGAGGCAATGCGGAATCTCTGTTCAATGCCTGGTGAGTGTGCAAACCTGTGTTTCACAAGAGATGGAAATGAAAAACAAAATCAATTTTTGTAGAAGTTTTACATTCTAATCCAACCAGAGACAGAGTGATGACAAGAAAATTATTTCATCATGCAACATTTTTCTTAGCAAAAACTTCCCAGACTTGGAAACTTGCCTCTCTGTCTCTCCCACGTTACTCCTGAAACTGAGGTGTTCAGGTACACACTTTGCAACTCAATCACACAGACATGCAAATGCAAATTTCAAATACATTTTGTTAAAAAATGTGAAAGAATTGTTTAAGAACCGGAGGTCATGAAGAAAATGTGGTGATTCAGAAGGCATTGTTCTTAAGTGGTGTCAGATGAAAGATAGAGTAGTGGTAGGAGTAGAGCCAGGTGTGTGTTACTATTTTGTTAGCAAAAAAAAAAAAATAATAACAATAATAATAAAATTTGGCAGTTTGTTTACCAATTCAAATAAGTTTTCTATAACTTGAGAACGAAAATGTCTAGTTTTCAAAAGTTGCAAAATTCACTTTTTTTGAAACTTTTATTCATCATTCAACTATTTATAGTTAATATTTTTGGGAAAAGATTCTGGAGCTCAAGCGCGTCAAAGTAAATATTCAATTTCAGTTTCTCTTTCTTTCTATTTCTTTCTTTCTTTTCTTTCTTTTCTTTCTTTCTTTTCTTTCTTTCTTTTCTTTCTTTTCTTTCTTTCTTTCTTTCTTTCTTGTCTTGTCTTCTCTTTCTTTCTTTCTTCTCTTGTCTTTCTTGTCTTGTCTTTCTTTCTTGTCTTTCTTTCTTTCTTTCTTTCTTTTCTTGTCTTTCTTTCTTTTCTTGTCTTTCTTTCTTTCTTTTCTTGTCTTTTTTATTTTCTTGTCTTTCTTTCTTTTCTTGTCTTTCTTTCCTTTCTTTTCTTGTCTTTCTTTCCTTTCTTTTCTTGTCTTTCTTTCCTTTCTTTTCTTGTCTTTCTTTCCTTTCTTTTCTTGTCTTTCTTTCCTTTCTTTTCTTGTCTTTCTTTCTTTTCTTTTCTTGTCTTTCTTTTCTTGTCTTGTCTTTCTTTCTTTTCTTTTCTTGTCTTTCTTTTCTTGTCTTGTCTTTCTTTCCTTTCTTTTCTTGTCTTTCTTTTCTTTTCTTGTCTCCTGAAAAACATAAGTGAAGTTTTATGGGATACAACAAGATAGTAACACATGAAGGGAGGCTCTCAATGCTTCAAACTTCCCCTGGAGGGTTGCAAGGCCATACAATTTTATGAGGACAAACGTTTTTTCAGAAAGTGTATCATGACGCAGTATATCATATACTTCTTTCCCCAGAAACTGGTTCATCCTCTGAATTTTTAAACATATTTTTACTGACATAGTTGTATTGTAATTCACATCAAAGTATGGGAATTACTTAAAAGATCATTTGAAAACTCTTGTTTTTTGTTTTTTTTTATGTAGGGATATGGAATTGAAGGTGCCTTAAAATTAGTTGGCTGGTTAGGTATTTTGCCTCCTGATCTAGCTGATCCTAAATACCTACTAGGATCATCATCAATTTGCTCTCCTTATGTTTCTCATGAAAATAACCACGAAGAGAAACTGAATTACCTGCTACTTGAGTCTGAAGTAGAAAAACTAGAGAAGCGCATCAATTATGTTTTTAAAGACAGAGGATATTTATTGCAAGCATTGAGTCATGCTTCTTACAGTCAGAATAGACTGACAGATTGTTACCAGCGCCTTGAATTTCTTGGTGATGCCATACTTGGTAAGTATTTAAATATGCATGAATAAGTTGTCGATTTATCCATTGTAAGAAACAAAATACATTGTTGGGTATCAGTTTGTTTTGCTAACCTCCTCCCTTTTCCCCAACTTTTCCCTTCAAATAAACTCACAGCATTTTCACGTTCTTTTAAAAAACTAGTTGTTTTGGGGAGATGGAGAGTGGGTTATTAATATTTGTACATAATTTATATGTCAATTGAATTTAAAAAAAAAAACACTCGGAAACGGCTTCAAATTTTTTATTTTTTCCATTTTTTCCATTAGAGCAAAGGAAACTTAATAAAATAGCACAGCTCTTGCTTTCATTGAACTCTGAATTTTCGAAATTGCAACATTAAAAATAATGCAAGAATGTATGTGCTGTTGTAGCTCTACTAGTTTTGATTCTAAATTATCTTCCTCCAGAGCAAGCCGAACTTGCTAGTTTATAAATTGTAGAGTATGCACGGTGGTATTGTGGTCTATTGAAACTCCTTTTCCTGTGCACACAGCTTTCTGTTTTTTCAATATACAGTTTTATTTATTTATGGATTCTTATCCAATATACAAAGTTATATACATATGAATTGTGTTAACATGTGAGTGGGATAGCTAACGAAGTAACAATGATATAACTAATCTCATAATATCAAATTCAATAATACAATTATACATCAATTAAAAAGTAACAGCTTATTTTTCGCATCTCTTTTAAAGTTCAGATTGAAAGGTTCCCAGAGATCAATGTAAAGGCTATTTGCTAATTTACATATCTGTGAAATCAGATTATTTGATTTATAAACAGCATATATTTTAAGTAAAAAAATATCATTTCTTCTTGAAGCAGAGGAAACCTTAAGCCTCAATTGTTCCAGCGGAAGTGGACAATCAATTACTATTAACTAATTACCATTAACTAATTTGTATAAAAAATGTAGATCATTATAGTTTCTCAACGAGGAAAGAGAGGAAATACCTAGCAGATGGAAAATAGTTAAATACTTGTGATTTATAAACGGGTCAGGTAAATGTAGACGATTAGCTGCAAAATTTATGTTGGACAGTTTCTAATTTTTGAACATGGGTTTGAAAAGAGTGGGACCATATTACTGATGAATACATCAAAATAAGTTTGACCAGCATTAAATTCAACATTTTCTATTTTTATGGATCATGCAGTTCATTACAGGTCCTTCTAATGAAGTCTATTAGTTGATTCAACTTATTTTTGTATGATCAATATGGTGAGAAAATGTAATTTTTGCATCAACAATAACTCTTAAATATCTAAAAATGTTTACCTTCTTAAGTGAAACTGAATTTATCAATTAGTTGTGTACAAAGGGAACTTTAAAGCATGAAGAAGTAATAATTTACATTTATAGGGTTCTAAAACAAGATCATCATCAGTAAACCATTTAGCAAATCTATTAAGTGCGTTCTGAAATGTGATTATATCATTATAGCATTCAATTGCATTAAAAAGTTTAGTCGTCTCCATAAAGCAGGAATTCTGTCATTCAGATTCTGATATAGTTCATTTAATTTAATTAATTTAAAAACTAGGGAATGTGAAGGATTCTGGTTTCATGATTTGATACCTCTTCAATCAGCCTTGCTCCAGCATTATTTTTCCTATTTCATCCATATACTACAGGTTTTTAGGGTTATCCATGTAGAGGTTTTGACTAGTAATGGAGATATGTTCTATTCTATATATCTGTTGTAATTTAAATAGAGAAACATTATCAGCTGAGCAGATGAAATTTGTTTTGTATTACAAATCATAATAAAAAGCAGAAAATCAAAATGTATGCATGCATAAAAACATGATACAGTTAGTAGAAAAAAGGACACAAATATGAATTAATTTATCGTTTGATTTTATTTAAAGCTACATGAACTCAGCAGACTTAAACTCATTAAAGATTTCAATATCATGACAAAAAATAAACAGTATAATGATGCGGTTTTGATGTACATATACATTTTTGATAAAAGTTGGGATATTGAGTCTGTAAAAATATCTATATCCTGTTCAAAAGCAACAAGGCCATCAACACTTTTGGCTATAGTGTCAGTAAGTGACTTAAACGTTAGAGTTTCGCTGTAGTGGATAGTAGATGGGCATGTTAGGTCGTGTTCAGTACTATGGGACAGAGAAAGAAGAAACGAGGAATCAACAATTCCTTGTGTAATTTCGATAAGAAACATTATCAACAACTCAACAGCTATATTTATAGTTATAAAGTGGAATCTTGTGAGCATGTTCTCCTTTACCAGACATTTCCACATAGCTCATCCAATATTTATGTCTTGGACAATTTTGTCAAATTATTCATTTTGCAATTCCACTTAGTTTATTTCAAGTTTTGTTATTTAACCATTATTAAAGCAATTGTTTCCAGTCCAGCAGCACCGTGTTGCTTCCAGGGTACTTGGGATATCAGAGTACGTAGGGGTACTTTCAGAGTATTTAGGGTATTTTTGGACTTCTTTTTTATGATCCAGAACCAGAGAAACGTTATTTCTGTGCCTCTACTGTCTTTGATCTTTGTGTTCTTATGTTGTGTTAGATTACTTCATTCTTTGAATTTGATAAATTTATAAAATGTTTGTGTGTTTTTCATTCAAATTGCATTATTTGGAGCATTTGTGTATTATTTGCAATGTCGTTTTTATTTAGTTTTTAATTCCATTTAAATTAGTTTATCCTGCATGTTTCTTTCTGTATTATAGTGATGATGTTCCAAAGAAGGAAATGTGGAAATGGCAAATTGAGCATTTTTCAATAACATTTTTCTTACTATGTTCAGAATTTTACTCCCATTAAAAATTCATTGCACTGAGATTAGATTTTAATTCCCTGACTCTTAACTGCCTTCTCTCCCTTCCCACCCTCTTTCTGCTCTTTTCTCCCTCTCTCTTTCATAACAATTATATGTACCCACTCATATATTTTTGAATGTGTGTCATAAATTGTTTTTGGGGTATTAAGTTTTATATTCTGTTTCATTTTCATTTGTTAAATTTGCGCACCAGTATGTGTTGTGCTCATCCTCACAGGGTACATGAGGGTAGGGCCACAAGTCATGGCAAACTGAATGCACAAGAACAATGTGAAAATATAGATTGGAGTAGGCAACATAAGTTGCTGTGGCCTGTTTAAATATTGCAATTCATAATCCATTAAAATTAACTCATAAATTAGTCCCCTAGGGAGCTCAATATGCCTACCAGTGATGTAAAAGGTGTTGGATACCATTTACCTCACCATAAAATTTTTCAAATTCTTCGTTCACAGCATTAGCAGTGTCGTGCCATGATCCAAATAAATTTGCATGTAATGGTGCCTTGATTTCTGCATGAGATCAAAATTACATGTAGATAAAGAGCGAGTATGTGTTCCAGTACTTCCTCATTCTCTTAATAGGGATTTCCTCCATACATTGCTCTGCTGTAAGTGATCTGGAAATGTGGAAAATAATGGCATTGTTGAGAAGACATGGGCATTTTCCCCTGATGACATGACATAATTGTCTTAGCAGCAAGGTTCTGTGGTACTTTGCTGTCACTGTTCGGCCATGTGCCACATTGGTCCTTGTTGAAATCCTGCTGCCTATCTTGTAATGGTTTGGCAATGAATGCATTTTTTGCCTGATGAATAACACTTATGACAAGCACACTGTTCATGCTGCAATCATTCTGCAGGGCATCTAACTTATATGATACAGTCTTTGCTCTGTGCACGATAACTGTAGAACATACCACCATCAAGAATGTTACCATGTGTGTAATGCTTTCTATGAAATAGGAACGTTTTCTGGTATCACCATTCTATTCAATTCAATTTATTCCGTAGAACTTGATTTCTATAGTTCTCATAATTTTCAGTAACAAATCAAGTAATGAAACATTGTGTTAACTGCCAATAAATGATTGTCATAAAAAACAGTGGATACGTTTTTTTATTGGTCAATTTAAGGTAGTATAATATAATACAGTGGTGATTTTATAATAATATAAGCACTATTTGCAGAGACATAGGCTGGTTTGCAAACGTGCACCAAACTATTTCCAATCTGTCTCTCATCACACAGAAAAGAAATA
Source organism: Teleogryllus occipitalis (assembly GCA_011170035.1). Lineage (NCBI taxonomy): Eukaryota > Metazoa > Arthropoda > Insecta > Orthoptera > Gryllidae > Teleogryllus > Teleogryllus occipitalis. The sequence continues at coordinate 187,907 of BLKR01000583.1, forward strand.
GTTCTAAGAAAAAATTATAGTTGATCCATGACTTATGCTCCTACCTTCATTGAATCGCCAATTTTGTATTACTAAGTTTGAATTATGTTTCAATTCACAGATTTTCTTGTCACATGCCACATTTATGAGCACTGTGGAGGTTTATCGCCTGGAGATTTAACAGATCTTCGTTCAGCTTTAGTCAATAATATAACATTTGGATCATTAGCTGTTCGATATGGTTTTCATCAATTTTGCCGCTATGATTCTCCAAAGTTGTTTGAAAAAATTGATACCTTTGTCAATTTTCAAGAGAAACAAGGTCATAGAATCAATGAAGATGTAAGTACTTTATATACATTTACATATGCATAAAAGGTGAGTCAGTTCTAGTAGAAAAAGACACTATTGTGTTCCTCACAATATTTCCAATAAATTATTCCTTTTATCATTTTTGACTTGAATGGATTCCCATAGAAATTTTTTTTTGTAATTTTCTAGTCTTATTGCTGCCTGTGTCTCACAGTACCTTGTGTGCATTTTTAATTGTAATGGATTCATGACCTTATTAAAAACAAACACTAAAATATGGGTACAGATATGTCACAATTGTATTGTATGGGTACAGATATGTACATATGTTACAATGGGGATAGGTATGTTATAATTTGTTTTATTATTACGATTCAATGTCTTTTAAAGCATTGCTTTATTATTTTTTAGATTTTGAAAAGGCCCCCAATTAGGGTTGAATTTAAAAAAATATAGTCTGTTTTATATATATTATTTTTATATAAATATAGTCTGTTTTTATTGTGAGAAAACCATTACAATTAAATAAACAAGATAACATGTCCCATTGAGGTGGGTTGTCCCACGTCCTAATGGGGGGGATGCGAGGAGGGCTCTCAAGTATTCTTTTCTTTCAAGAGTCATTTATCTTCTCCCCATTGTTCATTCTCGTTTTTTTTTTTTAACATCCTGTTTCTTTTCTTCTTCCTTTTCTATTTCACTGGCTTCCTCTGTATGCTGAATGCTCACACATGTGTTTGCCGTGCATGGCGACCCATGTCGGAGGGAATGTGTGTCCTGGCAGTTGAGGAGTCTGTTTCCCCACTACTCATCTTGTGCTACATTCTGCTTTGCACTTAGGGATACATTGTTTACGTATTTTGGGGAACTTTCCTTGTAAACTTCAATACGGTTGCTTTGATCTCGGACTCTTCTTGATGGGCGGTTGGGAGCTAACCCACTCCTGATCAATCGGCTTGGACTAGGTCTTGTACTGAACTCCAGGGCGAGCAGGGGGATCCACGGTGGTGCAGTGCTGTGTCATCCCCCCACTATATCTTCGTAGCAACCTTGGCACTCCGATGGAGTGTCCTCTTGTTGGGCTCCATGGTGGATGGGGACCACGGGAAAAAATCTGATATCCATCTTCATGGATTCTAAACCTTCTCCCCTGGCCTCTTCCGCAAGGAAGAGGAGATATCGGGAACAAACTACTGATTTAAATAGTTTCTTTTCGAAATAAGAAGATAGACCAAAGAAGTCTCGATTCCTCCTCATGGCATGCACTGAGAAAAGAAAATCGTTTAAACTGGTTAGTGCCATCCGTTTGGCGCAGGCTATAGGAGAGACTTATGGAAAACTACAAGCAGTGGTGTGACAAAGGAATGGTACCTTTATTTTTGAAGCATGATCGGATGATCAGATCAACAAAATTACGAAAACCAAGCAGATTGCCAACCTCCAGGTGGAAGTGACCACTCACCAACCAACAGTTAACCTTTGTAAGCGAGTGGTCAACCACGAGGATTTTTCTGCTGGGAGTGAGGAAGAATTAGTCTCCAGTTTTAAGAGCCAGGATGTGACCGGCGTGTACAGGATCAAGAGGAGGGAACATGGGCGAGAAATCCCCACTTTCACTCTTATTCTGACTTACCATCTTCCAACTCTCCCTCAAAGGATCTTGTGCGTTTTTTATAACCTTCACGTATGGCAATACATACTTAATCCTTTGCGGTGTTTTAAGTGCCAGACACAAGAGTGGTGCATGGTATAAGTTGCATCTGCTACACTTTTACTAGATCTTTAATTTATTTATTTTAGAAATACTTTGACACGGGCGGCAATGACCTTAGTAGTTGAAGCACCCTATAACTTAATCTATCAATCAATCAATAACATAGTAAATATATCCCTTTAAAATTTGTCTGCATGACCTAAACTCAAGTGCTGTTGTAGACTCAAGAGGTTATTTGCGAACTGCAAATGCATTGCAATCTGTCGGCAGACTGGCAAGGTTAGGCAGGTACATGGAAAATTAAAGGAACCCTCCATTTATGTGCAGTGCTCAGGCTGTTAGTGAATGGACAGTATCCCAAGATATAACAACCAAGGAGCTTGACTCCCACTATGACTTGAACCACTAAGGTTTCGAACTCATTTTGATACGCCCCATCTTTCCTTTCTGCAAAAAGGAAGAATCGAGATCTCTGACCTTGTTTTTTTGGGATGTGTGGAAGAAAGCTCCATTGTTGTTTTCTTCTATGTGTGAGTTTTTCTCGCCATTTTGCTAACAAAAACCACCTCTTCTGGACCTCAGTAGCTACATAACATGATGTTAAAATATCTTTCAGAACAGGGAAAACAATTCTTCCTGAATTTTTTCAGTTGAATCGGGTATGAACCAAATCATTCCAAAAAATAGGGGTGGAAGCCACAATTCCCTAAGGAAGGAAATTACTGGGACTACTGTCAAATTAAAGCCCAGTGTCACAAGCTCTTAACCCTTGAATGTGGTATGCTGTCTCCAGGGGCAATTCCCTTCCACTTCTATTTGTGGTATGCCATGCCTGGACAGGATGAATTTTTCGTGTCATTTGCGGTAAGCCATCTGAGGACGGAAGTTTCTTTCATCTGCATTTCCTCTCTTTTGCGATGTGCTGGTCACTGTGATCCTTGGTCACTATCCCATGTACCAATAATGTGGACATGTGTAGGGAGTCCTCAATTTACTGGATGCCCGATCAGCAGTCGGAACGCAAAACTTTGCACACACAATCCAATTTCTCATTGGTTCTGGCCTATTTGGGCGTCAAGAATGGGGTTTGTCAGCAACCTCCTCCCGGCCATTGAATGCCTTGTGCCATCTTCCAGTCTGTGACCTTGCAGTGGAATTGTCTTTGAATACCTCTTGAAGTATTGGAATGTTTTGGTTGCATTCTTTACAAACTTAACGCAAAATTTTTTGGCATATTGCTGTTCAAGCAAACGCTCCGTCATACCGTGTTACAAAGTCGAAAAAAACACACCATGAGAAGGCACGTGTTTTCATTGACACTGCTAGGAGCAAACGGGCGACCAGCTGCATTAGAAGGGCAGACCACCCACCACATTTCTCGACTGATATTACCTCACTGTAATGGATAGTCACGTGACAATAAAATCGTGCGCATTAATGGTCCCTGTATATAGCGACACCACCTCCTTCTGTCGGGTCTATCTCTCAGCTAGTACTGAAGTATTACTTGTGTAATACTTGAGTACTAGTTGAACCTATGCAATTACACCGTATGGAAGGAAAAGCTGAAGAAAAGTTACAACAGAAAATGCTCCATCCATGAATATACATATGTTTTGTATTTACCGAGATATTTACACATATGTACTTGGATATTGTTTTGGTCTATAAGCAAAAGGTAAAAGTATTGAACAGATTTACAAAGTAGTTACATAGGTTCTACAAAGCTTTACAAAGGGCAATTTCACTATCCGCAATATATCAAAAATTAACTAGTTTTTTAGACAATGAAGATCAGTAATGATGAAAAAGGATAGTTCTGAGGAAAAAACAAAATGTACACAATACAATTTTCAAATAATAATCGGAACTCCCTCACCTCAGATGTTTTCCGTAGATATGTCAAGAATGATACATAAGAAAATACATTGAATACTTACAATTGATGATTAAAAATCTTTAGAGTTTTATTATATACGATTAATATATTGACTTTATTATTTTCGTGTTAAATGTTCTTTGTTTTCGCCTATTTTTTCTGTAATTGTTGTTTTTTTCTTCTCTCAGGTTTTACTTCTCATAGATGAAGTTCCAGGTTGTATTGGAGAATCAGTTGATGTGCCTAAAGTTCTTGGAGATTTGTTTGAATCTGTAGCTGGCGCTATTTATCTTGATTCTGGAAAAAGTCTGTCAACAGTATGGGAAGTTTATTACAGACTGATGAAGAATGAAATAGGTGTGTATTTATTGTAATGTGTTAATTTGTAAATGTATAACAAAAGCTCAAATGTAACAAAATGAACAAAGATATATGAAGTTTACAAATTCTAACTTACCATCCGACTGCCTGCATGCATTTCTCAAATTACCTTCACGAAGTGTGGGAAATTCAAAGTGGGTGACTACGTTTGATGCCAAATTACACAAAAAATACCTATATTTTCGAAAAATTGAACATGACCTTATTTTAAGATGTTTTTGATGAACACAATTCATTAAGAAAACAAAATTTATCTTCACAATTCTAGTTGTGGGAAGGCAGGTGCTGAAAAAATTTTTAAATTATGCAATTTCCAAAAAATTAGAATTTTCAATGAACCTGAGACTTGCACCATTCCCCTAAGTGTGCTGTATGCTATCCAAGATAAAAATCAAAGATCAAAATTGTTGGTGCCGTTTTTGAGAAAAAAATTGTTTAAACCAAATTAAAAGTTGCCTATATTCCACACATAATTACGCAAAAAGTTCTCAAATTTTTGAAAAATTTTACATGACCTTATTTCAAAAAATTTCTTTAAGGAACAGATTTTATGCAGGGAAAAAAATCTGTATCATTTATATATGTACTTTATATAAATATGTGTCACCGTCCGTTACAATGCGTTATTCACAAAAATACATTATTTCAACAATGAGTGATGTTGTCCTTCCAGAAGGACATCAGGGTTATCTGGGTTAATTGCTTCGTAAACTGCCGTTTGTGAGATTTGTATTTTACCAATACTAAGTGGGGAATTTGAGTTCTTGTTTACTATTGTTATATTTGCATTTTCTTTAGAGTAGATTGTTTCAAAGTAATCTGCATATATTTTCTATGTTTTGTCCTGAAGTAGCTCCTTATTATCATAATAGACTCTATTTGGTAGTCCTTCAATTCCTCTCTTAGCATTGGAATATTTCCAAAACTCTCTTACATAGTAGTTTATCGATGTACCTAATTTTTTTAATTTATGCAGTATGATCGTCTCTGGATTTGGCTTTACACAGTTTTCTAAGGTTTGAAAAATATTTGTAGTTGGTAGTGAGTAGGCTCTTTTTATGTTATATGAGCTTCAGTTTTGACATTTAGCAACTTTATTAATTCTTTTGAGTACCATACCGGGTAAGTGAAAAAGGAAGTGTTTTATACTAATTTCCTTATTATACTAAATTTTCCAACATTATTTTCGAAAAATCCTGAAGTGGGGGGGGGGGGGGAGCTGGAGGTAGAGGGGCCATTTATATGTGATTTTTCTTCGTTTTTTGCATATATCTCCATAACTATGAATCATACAAAAAATAGTGCTTGTTACAAACTTTAAGTAGACAAAATTTCTTACGAAGAAGTTTGTATAAGATTGTGTTGGAATATTAACTCTTAAAGTTTTGTGTTCAAAAAATTTGTTATTTTTATTTACAAGGCTATTTCGTAAATATCTCCCTTATAAAAAGGATGTTCTGATATCGTCAGGTGCATAGAAGTAATTGTATTTTTGTTCAACAGTGATCAACATGTTTTTTAGCAAAATATGCAAAACCATAAACCTTTTAACCTCTTGTCAAATCTTATTTTGTACTTATTTGCGAGTGTCAGAGGTCATTGGGTCCAGTATTACCTCTGGTACGAAATCTGATAATCCATAGTTTATTTGATATGGATCAAGTAAAAAATTTTATAAAGATTTCTGTACACTGTCAACATATAGATTATATAAAATAATATACTAGTACAAAGATCATAAACGGAATGATCATGTTTACCACAAACAGAGGATCAACTAAATGTCAGTGTGTCAATGACAAAAGACACACTCGGTGATTGATGAGGAGTGCAATGATTACAGAATTGGGAACATCAGGATTTTTAGTATAATGTACAGTAGGTACCAATAATCAATCATGCCAAATTTCCATACTCCATTGATTTTCTTCCTTCGAGTTTTTGGTCTTATTTGATTGGGCATTAAAGGTAACTGGAAGTGATGTAATATGAAGACTCCTCTTTGATAATTTTAATTACATCTTAATTGTATTGACTTCTGAAAATGTAAACATCGCTCATTTTGACTTGTTACAAGTCATAGCAGAAGGTATAACCAACCTATTAATAAATTAATGTGCACATTTGTAATTGTTTTGTTCAAAAACTCATAGAAGACAATTTACAAAAAAAGAAAAATTGCATGCAACGAAAAAGAGGCTCTTATGATACAATTTTTGACGCTATGGACACGTGGCCTCCTATGCCTGTGCGTAAATCCACCCCTGAATGTTTTGGCATTATTTATCATGTTAGATCCACGTTGTTTTTCTTTCATGATTTATGAATGAAAATGAATAGGCTTAATGGAAAAACACAATGCCCTTTATTTTGTTATTTACTTCTTTATATTCAGTATACTACGGATTATTTAACATATTATTTATACATGACCAAACAATGAAATATAACTCGTTTTTGTTCTATAATGAAAATAGAAATAGGTTTGGGAAGTACCACATGTTTTATCATAGTTTAAAAACCTTTATATTTTAAACATCGACATTGAAAACCTTTTGGCGATGTATCAATGTTTGAGTAAAATTTGCCATCACTAGTTATGCTACTCTTCCTTGTATTTGAGACATGGAGGTACCACTATATATATGATCAATTACTGAAAGTAGTTCTGTATTTTTCTTTCTTTCTAGAGCTCTTTAGTCAAGATATACCGAAGCAACCTGTTAGAATACTTTATGAATTGTGCAACCCACCTCCAGTTTTCAGGTAAACCACATTTTTATATCTTTTATGAGATTGAATTATAAGAAGTCAGACAAGTGATCACTTCATTGATTTATCAATTTGATTTCTAAATTGTGGTTTGAATTTCAATCTTGCATACCTAACTTAAATGTAGAGAGATTTATTTATTAATTCAACCCACTAATGCTCTTCAGCTTAAGTGATTTATGCCTTCATTTGTTATTGGCCAAATCTGTGAATTTGTCTAATCCATGACAACCATCTTTTACAACTATTGTTGAGTTATTTTTGCCCCCTTAAATTTGTAAACTCTTATTTATTTATAAGGAACATTTTAGTCTTATGCTTAGAAAAGATGCAAATATTTTTTTTAAAATTTGGAATATTTTTGTAGTTAATTTTATTTTAGACCTTTGGTAGATATAATAAAATTAAAGCGGAAAAATTATTACTTTAGGAATTGAATAAAAGACTTTATAATTTTACTTAGATTGACATTTACATACTCAATTTTCCTCCCAAATGTGCCTTCATCAGGATTAATTGAATTATCCTCTAGCTGTAAGGCACATACAGAGAGGAATTTTAATATTTAAGTCTCATGTGCACTTAATGCCACGATTGGAATTTTTCTGCCTCATCTATATTATCGTACCTGCCAAACAAATCTCAAAAATATATTTCAGTTAATGTGATTTGCAGATGTTAAATACAACTTAATGTATTTAACATCTGCAATAAGGCTTCTTGGAGGGTTTAGATATTAATGATAAAGATGATAATGTTGCAGCACAACCTATCCCATGGATGACTTAAAAAAGGTCATAGTAGAATTAGAAATAATAGAGAAAGGTGAGAAGAAGAGATATTACGGAGTGGGGGAAAATAAAACAGAAGCTAAGAGAACAGCAGCTAAACTTGCTTTGCGACAAATGAAACACGATGGAGTGTTTTAATTGCAACCATGGTATCAAGCATTCTGAAAGACTGAAATGAAGACAGAAATAAATTCCAATTCATCTATCACTCAATATTTTTTTTATATAAATTTTTATTGTTTTTAACATTATATATGTTTAATTATTGTGAGAAACAAAATATTTTTCTGTATGTTTGTAGTTTGTATGTATGCAAATAATGAAGCAATTTTTTGATATTTATTGTACAACCAGATTAAATGTATTTTAGATATTAGGTGTTCCATTCCTAAATTGCCAGAAATTGCCTGAAAGTTGTTTAGTATATGTGTGCAGAAATTGTTACATAAGAGTATGTCAAGAGTATAATGTGAAATGTCATGTTTTGTTTGTCATACTCAGAAGAAATATATACCTGAGTCATTCCAAGTCAAATTGCAGTCATAGAACATCACTAGTTTTTAGCAACTTGTAACTTTTTAATGAGTTTGAAGATTGTAAATAGGTAACACATATTTTTATCTTTCCTCCAATCCCACTCCTTTCAGAAACGCAGTAAAACCTGCCTAAGGCGGAACCTGGATAAAGTGTAAACCTACCTTTTGCCATAAAAATATCTCAGAACAGACTGTTTTCCAATGCAAAGTACACTGAATAAACTGGAAACCTCCCTAATGTGGAAACGGAAAGGAATTTTTAGTATGATTAGTATTAAAAATTCTGGATAAGACCGAAAACAAATATTGTTTTAAAATTAAACATTGACATGGAAGTGTGGGGACATCATACCAAGAGACAATCAGAGCTGTGCTCGTCCATTTGCATTCTCAGCTATCTTTGTCTGAACCTCATATTTCATACAGTATTCGTGCGAAAGCCACCATTTATTTGTAATAGTACTGACCTTCACAAGTCAATGTGAAGGATGGAGAGACCCAAAGAGTGATACTTCCACAGTTCTTGCAATGCAGGCATTGGGTTCAGTGGTTCTAAACATTTACTCTTCAGTTCGACGAGAGGCTGATATTGTGTTAATTAAGTGTTTATGTCAGGTTGCAAATTCAAATTATTAACTCTTGGTGACAAAAGTAGACTTAATTGAAGAACATGAACAAAGCAACACTTCTGTGAAGGTTTTGATGAAGAAATTTAAAGTTCAGAAAACTCAAGTGTGTGACTCCTTAATAACAAATCTGAAATCAAGAACAAGTGGTTAAAAGAATTTTGTAGAGGTGGTTGCCACAATATTCACAGGGCCTTGGTGAATTGTGGAAACTAAAGTCTATCAGTCCCTACAAATATTGAAGAAAATTATATTTCTTTTACCTTTTATGGAGTTCATTGTTTCATTAGCCTTTGGATTGCGTGTCTTAATGTCATTTTCTTTCTCTCTCCTGGGACGTCTTCATTTCTTTGAAACGCAGATTTTAGGTGAGATAAACTACTCATATCTGCTATTCCATCTTTGAATGTTTGCATTTTCTAAATTGATAGTTTTTATTGCAAAACTGAATAACCTGGAAACCTGTACAAAATGGAAGAAAATGTGGGACACAAACGATTCTAGCTTAGACAGGTTTTACTGTATTAACAATTTTTTCTTCTTCTTTTCTTTCTTTTTTCCCCTTTGTTTTCCTTTATCTCCACCTCCTCCTCCTCCTCCTCCTCTCCCCCCTCCTGCGCAGAAGAATCATATGTACCATGCTAATGTTTAAATGTTTTTCATGCATGTACATTTTCTTATAGAAACACACAACTAAAATTGTATCTAAAATGATGTTTCATATGATGTGAATATAATTTTTGTAAATGTATTATTTGAGTATTTAGAATCTATTTAAATTGAATCTGTTGGTTACTTTTGAATTTGAATTTAATCATCAATGAAGGTCATTAGCAGAGAACGGATTTATGTGGACTAAAAATGTTTGAAATATGTAAATATATACATAGTTATTTTCATCAAAAGAGGAAGTTTAATATGGATTTAAAATGATAAATAATGACTCTGGTAAAAAAATATTGTATTGTCAATTGATCATCTTTAAATTCTGAAATGTAACTTCTAATTTTACACTGGATCATTGTGCTACTTTTGGCATTTTACACTAGCTTAATAGAGATTAATAGAACTAAACCAACACATAGTATTCTGAGTGGATTGCAACTGACAATGAGGAGCTGTGCAAGTTGAATTCTGATGTCCAAATGTCTGAGACGTCATGCGATTCCCAGGTGGCAGCCTCAGAGGGAAGAAAGGGTACTGAAACAAGGTGTGTTTCCGATAGACCATCGAGGTCTCAAGATCATCTGTCAAACAAATCCAATATTTCATTGCCTCCTCACGCTGCCCCTTCCCCTCGCAGGACATTGAGACCTCTCAGACAGGACCTAAGGCTGGAGAGTGGATCTATTCTTCCCATTAATTAAAACATTAACAGTTTCTTAACTTGCTTTCTCATTGTTAATTCTCCCTAATTTTCAGAAAAAACTCTAATGTTTAACGAATCACAGAAAATTTTTAAGCTCTTTTTGTTGAGATGCATTTTTAATATTGAATGAAATTTCATTGTTAAACTTAATATGCTATATTGACTGATATGGAAAATACATGGACTTTTATTCAAATATGTACCAAACCCAAAATGTGGAAAAATATGGAAAATAAGTAGTATTTTTCAACCCTACACACTGTGAAACATGAAGATAATGCAAATTAGTATCAATATTAGCTTATTTAGTAAATATGTATTTACATAGAAATACGTTCCCTGGTCATAAGTAAAGACTGGATGTGACTAAAATGTGCAGTAGAAACACCAAAACATGCAATAAAAAGATCAAAACTTTGCAAAACAGTGCTATGTAGTGTGAAAACTTACGTAAAAATGTAAGTTAATCCACTTATCAACTGTGTTCATTCTGTCTTGTATTCGAGAAATTCCATGAATTTGAAATGCAGTGCAGTTTGTCACTAAGCTTAGTAGAAAGATAGATCCTGAACATGTGATTGCTGAGTGGCTGCAACCAAGGGCCGCTGACCTACCCCTGCTGCAATAACTGAAATTTTAATAGGCAATAGGCATCATTAAAGATACAGACTCTCAACTCTTAGAGTATCAAAATGCAGAATTGATACATATTAAACAGCACTCGGGTTTCACAAATCTCCCGAATGCACTGCTAGTTTATGTCATAAAAACTTGTATCTTAAATGAAACTTTTAAAAAAGATAAATTAAAACAAGTTGATTATATAAAAATTATATTTTATGCAATAAAACTGTTAATCTTGCAAATTTGTCCAGTAAAATCCCAAAATGTGCAATTTTCAGGCAGCATTACTTAAAAAGTGCAATATCATGCAGTAACCTTCGAAACATGCAAATTCGTGCAAAATAAAACCAGTACTAAAATAACGTCTGATTCATGATTCAAATTTCTGTCAATTTTTTTTTTTTAACTATATTATACTTATATTTTATATTTTGTCAAAACATGCTTTATCTGTTGATAGATTTTGTACAATCAAGGACAAATTGTCCGTTAAATAAATAAATAAATGAATAAATAAATTAAATAAATTTCAAGTTAGCAAACAAAAGATGCACTAACACGGGAATCTGGTCTTTAGTCATAAGTATATGTCAGCCACATCATAAGAAGTGAAGGAATATTTCTATTTATTACTCTGTGACTATAAGTGGTTGGCACATGCCCAGGCAGACTGCTGCAGAACAGCAAATAGAAATTTCTATTGTATTTAATTTCTCAAAATTCAATCAGCATCCCATTTTGAAACTTACCAGACTTTTGTACAACACTTCAGAGAATATAGTGGTATATTTTTCATATTTTTTAATTGTTGGGTTGAGGAAGAAATTTAAAAAATAACAATAAAATGAGGCAAAAATGCTTTTTAAAAAAAACTTGATAAATTCAATACATACATCACATGAAAGAGTATTGTTTGGTCTTTTATGTTGCAAAATATTGAATTTTTGCCAGGATTACAATATGAGTCACAAACCATTAATTTAAGCAATCTGATTATTTTTTTCAAAAACTTCTTGCAAAAATATCATTGGAAAAAAATCAAAAATGTGTGTTTCATATTTTTGCATACATGCACATCTTCACAGGAAAAAAAAAAGTTTAAATATCTGGGACATGAAGGTCAAATTTTCCTTAAACTTGTGCGATTTGACATGGAATGACTCGCCTAATCCTTTAACACATATATTCCCATTCTACCAAATATGCGGTGACCATTCTTCAATTCATTTTCTTCACTCAAATATCTGAGTTTGTGAATGTTATCATCTCATCAGAAATATACATCCTTGACAACTTTTATATACAAGGTCTGAAATTTCTTACTGCAGTTATTGAGTTAGCCAAGATCACTAAAGCATTGTAAGATCCTGGCCAGTGTGTATTTATAAGTTGATGTAGTTTGGATTTTTTGTTTCTAAAACCTTTTATTTTATGGCTGTGTGCTATGTTTAAGTTGGAGAGAGAGGGAGAGGCCAATGATAAAGCAAGTAGCAGTTTGCACCAATTTCGTTGAGGAATAAACAGCTAAATCAATGGTTTTACTTTTATAGCAAATATACTCGTACACCAATGGTTTGGTGCTTTGGAGCACATGAGAGGTATATTTAAACGTCGTATTGATTTGGAGAAAAAGTTGCTAATAATTGATATCAGATAGCTCTAAAAGTGGCCTTGCAGCATATGTGCATTTGACGCAGAGTTTACAAGAAGAGAAACGAAATTAATATGGGAATATATGGGTTAATTTGGAGAATACATTTAGAGGTATAATTATGCAACTCTGCGGTCTGACTGACATATTTTGTGTGTGCCAATTAACAAAGAAATCTTTATTTTATTATTATTACTAAAATTATAATATTAACTGTATACAGTGAAACCTGCTCAAATAGCCACCTGAATTAAGTGGTCACCTCCATTAACGGCCATACTTGAATGAAATGGATTTGTTTTCCCACTAGATATGTGTTAATATTCCATCTTTTGTGCAATCACTTCACCAGCCGCCAGGCAAATTTCATAGATAGTCCTGTATTAAATGGTCTCTTGTAACAATTTTTAACTGTAATAGAATAGAGGAAGAGATGTGAAGATTTCTTTTGATTCGACATCTTCATGTATTATGTTTGCTTCAGAAAATGATCACCTTCATTAATTCATTCTTTCATCTGATGACTGAGCTCTAAAATTTCCACAGAATGAGAACTCCCTCCTTCAGGTCTAGTTTGATTTTATGAGGACAGAAAGTTGGTTATTTTGATTTGTGAGAGAAGTCTAGATACGGCATTAACTATGAAGGGGCAATTATTTCTAGATCCCTTGTTTGAGTTGTGCTTTGTAGCTTCAGGTATCAAAAGAATTTTAACAAAACTACACACATTTAATAGACAGGTTAAATATGTAATACAGGTTTCACTGTATTTGCATTTATGTCATGAAATATTTATCTTTTGGAAAACGTTTGCCTATGTCAATTTGATTGATACTAAAGATGTAATCAATGGCTCTCAGGCAGATTTGTGTTTACCAAAGGAATCTGTACGTGGAAGAAAGATAGTCTATTTTGCTTAATAGTAGTTTAATAATATGTATGGTTGTAATGGAACATTTTTTTCAGTAAAAGAATTTGTGTATATAGTAGAATTTTTGTGTGTGTTAAGAATAATAGTGAAAAAACAAAAGTTGTTAAAAGACAAAATTATTTATTGTTAAAACTCTTTAATCATGAATTGTAATTAACAATTTGAAATGTCATGTTATAATTAAAAATTCTTTTTTGATCTTTTTCTCTCTCCCTGTTTGTTTTGCCAAATAAAAGTTTTGATTACTAAACACTTGTTTTATTTATTAAGGTTCAATTAAAATTAACAATAATTTGGATCCTTATGTGTCATAATCTTATATATCATTAAAAGTTCATCTACAAGTCTATATATCATTAAAAGTTCATCTACAAGTCTATATATCATTAACAGCTCATTCAAGACTAATTGCCTATTTTCTTTTTACCTAAATTCTTTTTTCTTTATTGCATACTCATTACATGGTACCTATAAAAGCTTAGGTGGGATGTTGGATCCTTTATGGGGGGGGGGGGGGCAAAGGACCCCCTGAATAAGGTAGTAAAAAGGTCTCCTAAACCAAATGACATACAAGTAGTTACACTATAACTCTTAACATTAAAATAAGATTTTTGATAGTTTTCTTGGCCCCTGGCCCACCACCCATATCCTCTACAACAAGAAACAGGTTTTTTTTATTTTTTGTCAACTATTTTTCTGATTGAAAAAATATGAAAGAGAAGAAAATAATGTACACTATCAGAAAAACATTTTTACTTACTCTCTACTGCTTACACAGTAGAGAGGAAGTTATACGTAATGCTGTGCGCAAAAATTGTGAATTTTCAGAAGAAAAACTCTTATTGCCGGGCTCTGAAAAACTCTCTTATTGACGGACTAGTGGTGGCACAGAATGGCACAGACTTTCTCGTGATAGTTTTTTTATTTTTGGTCTGGGCATAGCCCGCTAGTATGCATAGTAGCTTAGGCGTACTAGCGGGCTATGGTCTGGGCTAGCTATTTGGACTTGCCAGACACTTGCTAGCTGCTTTGAAGCTTTGAAATTTTGAAAAACATTCTTTAAAATTTGGGGGTACTTTTCATGAAGCTCCCCGGACATTTTCAAAATTTTCTCAAAAACGGCTCCAAATTCTGTCTTTAAGTTTCTTGTATGACTAGAGTAAAATACACTTATAAAGATTTAATAGTTCCGATTTTCACGGTAACTGAATTTTCGAAAATTGCAAAAGATTGAATTTTTTCGGCAACTAAAATTGAAGACCCAGATTTTTCCTTTCATTGAAATTTGTTGCCCGTAAATAGTTCTTTCATTAATATCATTAGACATTTTTGAAAATTTGGTTAGTTTTCATGCAGAAGAGCGTGAAATATTTGCAATTTTAAAATATAACAAAAACAAGATTTTCTCAAAACCGGCTCCAAATTTTTGGTAGCAATAGTTCCAAATGAACCCTATAAGATGACGTAAGTGCTATATTGCTCCATTCTTTTGTTTTTTCAATAATTACAAAAATTTAATGTTTTTTACTTGTGTCTCACGTCAGTAATATTTACATTAGAGGCGATTTCTGCATGTTATTGTGTTTATGAGTACATGTGCTTTAAATAATGTCAAATAAAGTTCCTCGAAAACTCAAGTTTTGTGTAAAAATGAGCTCAAAATTCTGCATTTTCAGAAACGCTCAAATGCAATTATCCAAAAAATGAATGCAAATTTTTTCTTCAAACTTTTCCAAACATTTATATACAATATTGAATTTGTGAGTGGAAGTTTTTCAAATTACTTCAAAGGAAGTTTTTCGAAAATGCAATATATTCCTGTGAAAAAGAGCCTCAAATGTCGCATTTACAGTAACGCTTAACGCCATTTTCTTAACAACGAATCCAAATTTTTCAATGAAAATGGCTATTTATGACGAGGTTTTAGCCTTCTTTAATATTCTTAAAACAATATCTCGGTTCTACTATTTGGAAACTGGAAAGTTGAGAATTTAAAAAAAAAGAAAAGTACTTTTGGTGGCTATAAACTGCCGCAGGCAAGAAGGAAAGGCGAGACTACAGTACCAGTCTACACCAAGGAAATTTTACTACGAGAAAGTCTGTGCAATTCTGTAGTACCTCAAATTACTTTCTCGCTACCGCTTACGCGCGTTTCGCAATGTTGCGCGAAAAAAAAACAACACGAATTTTCGGCAAAAACTTATTACAGGGCCCTGGTAACGCACAAGTGGATAAATACAGATTATAAATTTAGAAAAAAATTCCTCTAACGCGTGGTAAAGCCAGAATCCTTGTTTTGTTGGTCCTTGATACCGAACAATCGATTGACGACAACACGTCTGTCTGTGAACAACGCTAGCGGCTAAACCGTTCAGCCAAAATTTTCTCCTAAATTGATATTCCCCAATCGATTTGGCAGATGACGCGGCCCCTTGAATTTGACACCGATATTTTAATTTTGGGGGTACTTTGCATGAAGCCTCTGAGACATTTAAAAAAAATGGCTCCAACGTATTTGATTAAACTGTTACTGGAAAGTGGGAAGGACTTTTAAGAGAACGGCGTAGGTCTCATGCTGAAACACTGATTTTTCGTAAATAGGAAAAATTCAACAATTTTTCGACTTCTTCCTAAAACTACAATTATGAAGACAAATATGTTTTCATAATGAAATGAGTTCAATAAAACAGATCTAAAAATAATGTCATGTTAATTTTTTCAAAAACAAGAGTGCTTTTTGCGAAATTTTGTGTCACGCCTAGGCAATTTTTATTTTCTTTAAACCATTTTTCTTAAAAAAACACTTTTTTTTAATATTAAATTTAGACCATGTACTGCTTTTCACGTTGTGAAGGCACAATGAGTCTTACGGAGAACCCGCTTGTGGTTGCTAACGCGACACGATCGCTTGCCCGCTCGCTCCAGTATCGTCAAAATCACAGCTACCTTTGTCAATATAGGTATCTATTGTCACCAAATTGTTTATTCTCACTTTTTTACACGTCCTCGTCTTATGTCGCCCGGTGCTCGTCTTCCAAATACCAAATATACAGAAGTAATGCATCCGAAGATCTTCGGGTGATGATAGGAAATAATTTCACCATTTTACCCAAAACTTTGTCGCTGAAAGTTTTTAATTGGACTTCAAGAACGAAAATATCTCAGTGACGATATATTCTAATGCACGTATTAAAAATTCACACATTTTCGTTTACAATTCATTTTTTTAAAGGAACACATTTTGACATACTGAAACTAGTGGTGCTACAGAATGACACACTTTCTCGTAGCAAATTTTTCTAATGTCCTTGGTCTTGCTCCATTCTCTACCCAGCTACCATCTATCGTCGCCCAAAGTACTTTTTTTTTTGACATTTTTTCAACTTTTCAATTTCATAATAGTAGAACCGAAATATTACTTCAAGAACATTGAAGAAGAGTAAAACCTCAGCCAAAATAGAAATTTTCATCGAAAAATTTGATGCCGTTTTTAAGAAAATGGCGATTAAGCATTACTGTAAATGCGAAATTTGAAGCTCTTTTTTACGGGAATCTATTGAGTTTTCGGAAAACTTCATATGAAGCACTTTCCCTCACAAACGAAATAATGTACACAAATCGATGGAAATGTCCATATTAACGGCGTGTAGATATTTCAAAAAATTACATTTCTGTAATTTTTGAAAAAACAAAAGAATACACAAAAAGGAAATTTACGTCATATTAAATAACAACTTATTGCACTACAAACACCAACCAAATCGCACTAGGGAATTAGAAAAATTTGGTACGATAAAGTCTGTGCCATTCTGTAGCACCTCTAGTTACGTTTTGTTTTCTAATACGAAGTACGATTATCTGTAAGCCGTTCTTGTGCGTCAGTCTCTACTCATTTTTTATATTTTATTTATTTACACCAAAAATAGTTAAAAACTGTCTGTGATGTGCTAGGGCGAGAAGTAAATTCTGTGCACGTTTTCATAATTCTGTGATCTTTAAACTGATCTTTAAGCTGAACTCGTGGCTCATTGCAAAGTCGCAAGCCTTTCACCACTGAGATCCGGGTTCGATTCCCGTCGAATCTCATGTGAAATTTGTTCCAACAAAACGAGTTTGGCTGCTTCACAAGGGCTAGTCCAACTCCTGTGAAGTGCCCTAAACCCTACCCGTATCCTTATTCCTTCCTAATTCTGGCCGCTGGGTAGTGACGCAGGAGCGCGCGGTAGGAGGCGCGTACGCGGAGATGCTACCTGGCGGTCCTCTTGACAACCGACTGCGACGAGACGTGACAGACTATACTAACGGAGGATTACTCCAAGCGCTATTAGAGGAGGATTACTCCAAGAAGCGCGAAGCGCTCAACGCCCCCCCCCCCCAAGGGGTTTAGAGACGCGTTGCGTCAAAATAGACGCAACAAATTTAAACTAAGTCATATACTAATTGAATCCTATTACAAGATCGTTATTTTCCGCGGCTTTGATGTGACGGAGAGGTGAATACCAGAATTCGAAAGGTTAGAACGCGGTAGGATGTAGGTATTGTAATGGCTTAAAGGTTTTCGCCCTAGCCACACAGTATCAAGTTATTTAATTTGTACGTGTAATAATTACCTATTTAATAAAATAAAATATTTTAGAATCATGCTCAATTAATTCGGAAGAATCTTATACATAAGCTTCGACAACTACATTGGATTCCCCTGAGTTGTTTAATACATCCATATTTTTGCTCCCAATTTTTTTAAGGTTTTAAAAATTCCACAAACTCAGTCTGATCTGTGTTTTAAGGCGAATATACCGGGTGTCCCACCAACTGTGGGGCACTTTCGTATTTTCTAAACGGTTCACGATATCGAAATGCAGTGTTCGCTCAACAATGCAGCATCAAGGGACAAATAATCTATATATTTAAAAAAATAAGGTATTCCATGGCCATGGCTTCGTTTAGAGCTTCTACTGAACCGATTGTTGTATTTTTTCCTTTACGTGAAAGAATGTGATCCCTAGATGTGTTATCAGATATTGTTTGTGTTGATTCATCAACATTTACGGTGTAAATTAATTAATTTAATCATTCTTTAATAGTACGCTTATCAATAGTCAATTGTTTTCCCCCAAAGGGTGGCTGTTTTAAAACTGACTTGAAAACTGTTTTGATTGTTGAGATTTGTTCAAGATTCGTCAAGGTTTTGTTTCAGTGTAATAATTGCAATGTGGTGATGACAATTTGCATGTATTTCCTTTTGTAGTGTATTTTGTAGAGAACATTCGGATAGTGGGTGTTGTTCGGTTGTACTGAAGTAGTGAAGTTGTTCACAGGTTATGTCGAATTCCGAATCGTTGCCCACCCGCCCCAAAAGACGCAAACGTAGTACATTGACTGGGAGCAGGGAAAGAGAAAGTCACCGTATGTGTCGTGATAGTGAGGTCATTTCGTTTTCTGTTGGGTCATTGTCTATGAAATGTCAGTTTTGTTCTACTTTGTACTTCCCATGTGAGAGAAATACTGTAAACGAGTTTACTCTGTGTTGCTAAAATGGGAAAATAATTTTACCTTTCGGGAATATGCCAGAAGAAATCAAACAGTTGTTTATAGGAGATTATGACACATCAAAAACTTTAGAAATAATATCCGTCAGTATAATAGTGCTCTTTCTTTTGTGTCACTTGATGCCGATATTGCATTGCCACCTGGTCTTGGGCCATACGTGTTCAAAATTTTGGAAACTCCACATCACAGAATATCTTCGTTATACCCTGAAGATTCAAACAATGCAACATATTGTGAAGATTAGTCTGGGCACAGTATTTTACATTTATCTCAGATCACACCGTCAAATTTTGACGGGTTCTCACTAGTATGCCGTAAATATTTTGCTCGTAATGGTTTTAGTTTCTGATAAATTTAATCATCTTATGGAACTATATTTTTCTCACTAACAATAGGTAGATCATTAAAAAAAAGAAATCAATGATGTATCATTTGTTAATGCTTTGACAGGAGTTTGACTACAAAATGATAACTTTCTGACATGTGATTTTAAATTAAGCCGACAAAATTTCCTGTAGCAGCCCTTGCAACTGTTGCCTTCGCTTCGCCGGCGCCGCCGCCCGTATCAGCACCAGCGCCGCAAAGGCCAACTCGCCCTAAGGCGACAGTTGCAAGGGCTGCTACAGGGCAGAGTCTGTTTAAATTAAAATCACATATCAAAAGTCAACGTTTGTCCTCAAATTTCTATCTAAATATTAACATGTGATATATCATTGCATTCCTCTTTTTATGATCTATCCATTGCGGGTGAGAAAAATTCACGGTTTCATTTAAAAAATCAAAGATGAATACATTTCTCAATAACTAGAAATATTACGAACATGCTGATGATTCTGCATTGTGGAGCGAAAACTTCATTTCGATATCATGAACCGTTTAGAAGTTACGGGGATGTCCCACAGTTGGTGGGACACCTGTATATAAGCATTAAAAGGTTACTATTTTGTATGTTTATGTGAATAAAGTGAATAAGTTTTAAGCCACATTAAATTGAAAATCAATATTTGCTCTCTTAAGAAACGTATTCTCTAGAATTATACTTACATTTCTGGTTTGCTACGTATTTACTTCATATTCTTCAAATTTAATGTTTCAAGGCAATTTGCAAATTTACTATAAAAAATACCCATTACTTTCAATGTTACAAATTCAGCCGCGCGATTTTCATTTCATTTGGCTGGTTTGTAAACAATCAGGGTGCCAACCTCATGGAAGAAAATTATGGTGCCGTCGACTGAAAATAACCACGGGATACTGGGGTTTAATCAACGCAACGCTAATAATCATAGATCTATTAAGGCGGTATTGCTTTAATTCTCCATCTACACACTAAAAGCGCAGCGCTAAAACACACTAAAGTACGTTTTTCGAAATGTCTTTGAATCTTCTGGCCGGATCCGAAAACGCATTATCAGTTTCCCATGAGGAGACCGAGACGCGTCGAATGGCACCTCATTTGTCTCGATTGGTGCGCGGGAAGTGGCCTAGTCGTGAGAGACGGAACCGCACATCCGAACATCCGCACACTCGGGAGTTAGTCAAATACTTTATAGGGATTAAAATAATAATATTAATTTGAAAACGTGCATTTTAAATTAATATTAACATTTAAGTTAATTGAAATAAATATATTAATAAAATAAAATTTTATGCAACATAGTGCAACGCAGAGGCGAAGCCACGAACGACTGCCACCGAGGTTTTCAGAACAAAAAAATGGATTGCAGTCGCTGTGGACTGGCACATGTGAGAAACCGTTGTCCAGCGTTTGGTAAACAATGTATGAAATGTCAAAAGTTTAATCACTATGCAAAGTATGTAAATCAAACGTTGACGGGACCATTGATTCAAAGATTGAGCCTGAGATTAGGTATGTAATCGGTACTGTGGAAATTGACGAGTGTAATTTAGAATTAGATTGGCTTGGAAAGCTAAAATTGTTAAAGTGCAATAAAGAGGTTAGTTTCAAGTTAGATACAGGGGCACATGTCAATGTAATTCCTTTGCGTATTTTTAAAACCTTGAAACTCTGAAATGTGTTAAGGAAAACCAATGTTACTATGTCAAATTACGGTGGAGATAATTTAGAAGTTAACGGCTCATGTGACTTGACGGTTGTTTCTGAAAATAATATGAAGAGAACTTTGAGATTTTTTGTAGTCGACACGAAAGTAAAATCAGTTGCTATTCTAGGAATTATTGCTATTCAGTCATTGAAATTGCTTTGTAGAAATAACTTAGTGTGTGAAATTAATGCTAATCTTGATATGCACGAATTTCAGGAAATATTCGAAGGAATTGAAAATTGAAATTATTGAAGGCGTTGTCATTGTCAACAATATTATTTATTTTAGAAATAGCAGCTTTCGATGGCTTAGCCATCATCATCAGTTTTCTGCTGTCTGGGAGCCACAAAAACGACTAAAATAAATAATATTTCTAAAATAAATAATATTGTTGACAATGACAACGCCTTCAATAATTTCAATTATGTGAATGTCAACTACAACTCACCACTGAATCAATATTCGAAGGAATTGGCAAAATCAGATGCAGTCCATGCGTTATTAAACTAAAAAATGACTAAGAAGCTGTTGTAGTTCCCTGTAGAAGAACCGCATTTGGATTAATGGATCCCTTGAGTAGAGAGCTTGAAAATATGGTCACAAATCGGTCTGAGTTAACCCAATTGTGCTGGTGCGCAAACCAGACAATTCCTTTCGAAGATGCCTGGCTCCACAAAATTTAAACTCAGCGATAATAAGAGAGCATTTTAAGATGCCGACGTTCGAAGAAATAACAGCGGATATAGCCGGAGCTGAATTCTTTACAATATTAGATGCGAACAAAGGTTTCTGACAAATAGAGTTGTCTGAGAGAGCGTCAAAGTTAACTACATTTGCCACACCGTTTGGTAGACACGGATTCTTGCGATTACCGTATGGACTAAGCAGTACTCCAGAGATCTTTTACCGCTTATTTTCGGAAATATTCGATGATATTAAAGGTGTTAAAATCTATATTGATGAAATAATTATTTATGCAAAAACTAGTGTGGAGCATGATGAAATTCTTCGTCAAATTTTGACCAAAGCAGGAGGGAAAGGAGTTAAGTTAAAAAAATGTTTGATTAAAGTCGCAGAAGTAAAGTCCTACTCCTACAGATTCCTACTCCAACAGATAGTAAAGAACTCAGCAGATTCATGGGAATGCTGTCTTATTTGGCCAGGTTTATTCCTAATTTGTCAAGTCGAAATTCAAATTTGCGAAATTTGATGAAACAAAGTAATGTTTGGTTGTGGACTGAACAACACGATAAAGAGTTTAATGAGTCGAAAGATCTCTTGAGTACTGCTCCATTGTTGCAATTCTATGACGAACAAAAACCGATAGTTTTGTCGGTAGATGCGTCAACGGATGAATTGGGTGCAGTCTTGCTCCAGGAGGGTGCTCCAGTGACATATGCATTGAAATCGATGTCAGAGGCGCAGCAAAGATATGCCCAAACAGAGAAAGAGATGTTAGCAATTACTTTTGGTTGTCAGCGATCCGACTAGTATTTGTTCGCTCGGGAATTTACAGTCGAAACGGATCATAAGCCACTGGAAGCAATTTTTAAGATACCGTTGTCGAAATGTCAACTGCATCTTCAACGTTGCAATATTATACATTTACAGCTGTTTACAAACTAGGATCTAAAATGTGTATTGCAGACACCCTGTCGAGAGCACCTCTCCCCTGCAATTCCCCCTCCACAATCTTTCCCCTACGACGCGACGCCAGGCGGCGTTTCTAGAGACTATTTTACTTCACCACTGATAAAATTAAGGGACTTTTTCAAATAAATGCGACAACATAATTGCAAGGATCCACTGTGTATTTCTACTTTACTTTCGGGAATATAGAAAACACGATCAAGAGTGTGCTTTTCTTTTTTTCGGTCAAAATCTTTTTACCAACCGCCAGTCGGATATCGGGAAGGGGATTTGGTTGGTTGGCTGGTGATTCCGGGCGCGTCAACAGCTTAGGTCATTAGTCCCGTAAGTGTAGTGCATGCTTTTTCCTGGGGAGATGGCGGTGATCTTCCCCCGCTGGATAGCGAGATCCGGCGCCGACCTACCGTCGGTTAGCGGGGGTTCCCCCAACCAGGACTCTCCCACCAGCGGGGCACCGCCCCAGCCGGCACGAGCCCTAAGCTCCCGACCGGTCTCCCGGAATAGGTGGTAGTGTAGTGGTTCTTAGTGTAGTGTCTGTGTGTAAGGGGAGAGGATAGGAACGACAGATCGCGCGCGGTGCGTGGCCCGTTTGTTAGGGTACTGCTCCGGCATTCGCCTGGTGTTGATCGGAGAAACCACGGAAAACTACCGATCAGAGCAGCCGGCCGCTAGAATTCTCCTCCAGACAGCGACTGAATTCGACCTAGCTGAAAAGCTAGTGTCGAAAATCCTGCCGCCGTCAGGACTCGAACATAGGACCTCCCAGTCAGAGGCGCTGCAGTGAGATCAGTTGATGCACTGAGCTCCCGCTCCCGCTCCGGGAAGGGGAAAGCTGGGCGTTCTGAAGGGGAAATAAATCGTATATAAAGCCGGGTACGCTCGTGCTTCCTTAGCCGTTTTCAGAACCCGGCGTTCGCAACCAATTGCCGGGCGAGGTGCGGAAGCGGGCGGAGGCGGCGCTCGCAGGGGCGCTGAGGCCGTCCGCTCCGCGCAGCCTGCGCGAGGTCGGCGGCGTGCACAGGGCCTTCCACACAAGGAAGGGCCCGCAGCGCGCCGCCTTCGCCTTCCGCGCACTTCCCCCGCACAAGCTCCCTCAACTGGGCGACGCGCGGAGCAGCAAGTGCGTGGGAGGCGGTCGCCGCTCACTGGAGCCAGAAACGCGCCCCGCCGGGCCTGGTCCACCCGGAGGAGAACATTTCGCGGCGCCACGGACGCTTAAGTGAAATCGGCGCCGTGGCGATTAAAGTGATATGTGTACGAAGTGCAGTAAAGTGTGAATGAATGTGTTTGTAAATATAGATTAAGAATGAATGAGAGTCTGAATGATAAAGAAAAAGGACATTATAAAGAACTTTACCGGGAGCGGTAGCTCAGTCATAGAGTAAAGATGTACCTCTTTAGTCTATGGCTCAGTGCATCAAATGATGCCACTGCAGTGCCTCTGACCGGGAGGTCCTAGATTCCAGTCCTGACGGCGGCAGGATTTTCGACACTGACTTTTTTCAGCTAGGTCGAATTCAGTCGCTGTCTGGAGGAGAGTTCTAGCGGCCGGCTGCTCTGATCGGTAGTTTTCCGTGGTTTCTCCGATCAACACCGGGCGAATGCCGGAGCAGTACCCTCACAAACGGGCCACGGACCGCGCGCGATGTGTCCTTCCCCTTCCTTGTCCTATCCCCTCCCCTTACACACTCACTTACACTAACATGCACTACACTACCACATATTCCGGGAGATCGGTCGGGAGCTTGGAGCTTGTCCCGGCTGGGGCGGTGCCCCGCTGGTGGGAGAGTCCTCGTTAGGGGAAACCCCACTAGCCGACGGTAGGTCGGCGCCTTATCTCGCCATCCAGCGCCGTATCACCGCCATCTCACGAGTAAAACACATGTACTACACTAAGGGGACTAATGACCTGAGCAGTTGACGCGCCCGGAAACACGAAAAAAAATTAATCAATCAATAAAGAACTTTAATTGAACAATTAATATCTTCATTATTAGAAACGCACGAAGTGGCGTGATGTATTGGTTTTAAGTTAGATTTAATGTCGTTTTTTAGTTAAAGCCCGCCCCTAGCTCCAAAAGCAGAAATGCTGCAGCGAAATGCATTGTATTCGAGTACATTAAATAAATTTCTGCCTCGCCAGGGGAACTGGCGGGGGGGGGGGGGATTGAAAAAACAAACATTCCTTAGCTGAGGGGGCGGTTGGGGTGAGCGGTGCTCTGATGACTGGTCTGGCTGGCCCCGAGGCCGAGCGATGCGCTGAACGGTTAAGACCCATTCACAATGCAAACATAAACATAAGCATGGCGTTAACATTCAAGTTAGGACTACGTCCATAAGCGGACTCTTTCACAATGCGTTCGCGTAAGCATAACACGTATGACGTTAACTTAAAAGCCTGCAAGCTTCAAGCTTCTGTGCTTATGCTTATGTCAGAAATAAGAAATGAACCGATCACAGTACGTTAACTCAAAATCGAGTATCGAAATAAGTCGATAGACGAACTAACGCAAACCGTAGCAAGAGATCCCCCCGTCATGGACACAGTCTAAATCTCGAAATCGATTCTTACATCCAACCAATAGTAAACTAGAATGCCTCACAGCCAGTAGAAACTCTTATTTTGCTTACGTTTATGTTCGACATTGTGAATACGACAGTCTATCACTTATGATTATGTTTGCGTCTATGTGTCATGCTTATGTTTGTGTTTGCATTGTGAATGGGCCTTGGGTTTTCGTACCGTGGCGGATGACATTAGGTTACACCTCCCGCCTTATAAAATGAATCTTTTTAATTCATTCGCGAACGTCCTCAACGGAGCTCATGGCTTCAAACATGTGCAAATCAGTGTTATAAAGATTCGTTTTTTAAGGCAGGAGGAGTAAAAATGACCTAATGTCATCCGCCACGTTACGAAAACGCAAGTATACGTCCAAGTGTGATGTCCTCGCCTCAGCGTGCAGTTTGGGGCGCGGCCAAAGGTCGGGGTTCAGTACTGGGCAGGGCTTTCCCCGCGGTGGGCTCTCGTAAATGCAGCGATCACCTCCAATGGGTGATTCTGTGGCTATGTTGGGTTCTACCCATCCCTCCCCCTTTGGCTTACTTAACGAGCGCACGTAGTTTTGTAAAGGTGTTGAATCTGAATTACTGATTACTTCTTTGGTTATTGGTAGCTCATCAATATAGATGTATGAAAATTCAGACCAACTAATTTGAATGTAATTATCATGCCGGAAGGAATGAAATGAGTGGTTGTAAATAAGAGTAACCTGTGCACTTTAAGATGATTAATGAACAAAATTTAACTAGCAGTATTGTTGAATTTATTGTTACATAAAATTATGCGATATGCATAATTTGTTTTTACTGACTCATTGACACAGGCTGGGATTTGAAATTATGTACGTGAATTGCTAACAGAATAAAGCTGAAATTTAAAATACAACAGTGTGACATGCATTTTCCATTCTCGCTGTTAACCACCTGTCTTCCTGATGCGAGGAACGTTGAAAGTTGAGTTGAAATGCTTTACAGTACCTTACAAACTGAAGAGGTTTGAAAAATGATGTTCGCTTGGCGCCATGATCTTGCACGACGAAAAGAAACCACACTTAGTTTTGAGTTAAATGCGCCTTCCACGTGAAGAAACGTCTCCATACGTAAATTGAATTGCACTGAGTCTTGTTAACTTTGAGTTTTGCGACATTGTATGGCTAATTACGCCCGTGAACGTGAAGAACAAGGCTAATGTTGCTTGCCGTATGAACGCGTGTGCGAGCGCGTGGGCCCCACCGGCGACATTGCCAGGCGACCGCTTGCCTGGCCGAGCGTGTGAACTCTCTCGAACGCCGCCTGCAACCGATGCTTCGCGGAGCCGCCCGACCTGAGGTGCGTCAAGCTGGAACAGCCAAGTCAGCACGCCACAACGAAACATGTCAAATCATTTATTGCTAATTAAATGCCACGATTTGGAATTAATTGCCACGTATTTTCGTGGTGAAAACGGGTGTGAGCTGGCTTGAAGCGACGCCAGCACACATATAAGTTAAATTCGAGTCGTAGCTCAACGGAAACTCTTAAATCATTTATTGCTAATTAATTGCCACAATTTGGAATTAATTGCCACGTATTTTCGTGGAGAAAACAGGTGTGAGCTGACTTGACGCGACGCCAGCACACACATAAGTTAAATTCGAGTCGTAGCTCAACGGAAACTCTTAAATCATTTATTGCTAATTAATTACCACAATTTGGAATTAATTGCCACGTATTTTCGGGGCGAAAATGGCTGTGAGCTAGCTTGACGCGACGCCAGCACACACATAAGTTAAATTCGAGTCGTAGCTCAACGGAAACTCTTAAATCATTTATTGCTAATTAATTACCACAATTTGGAATTAATTGCCACGTATTTTCGGGGCGAAAATGGCTGTGAGCTAGCTTGACGCGACGCCAGCACACACATAAGTTAAATTCGAGTCGTAGCTCAACGGAAACTCTTAAATCATTTATTGCTAATTAATTACCACAATTTGGAATTAATTGCCACGTATTTTCGGGGCGAAAACGGGTGTGAGCTAGCTTGACGCGACGCCAGCACACATAAGTTAAATTCGAGTCGTAGCTCAACAGAAACTCTTAAATCATTTATTGCTAATTAATTACCACAATTTGGAATTAATTGCCACGTATTTTCGGGGCGAAAACGGGTGGCGGGGGCTAGCGCGACGCGACGCCAACACACATAAGTTAAATTCGAGTCGTAGCTCAACAGAAACTCTTAAATCATTTATTGCTAATTAATTACCACAATTTGGAATTAATTGCCACGTATTTTCGGGGCGAAAACGGGTGTGAGCTGACTTGACGCGACGCCAGCACACACATAAGTTAAATTCGAGTCGTAGCTCAACGGAAACTCTTAAATCATTTATTGCTAATTAATTACCACAATTTGGAATTAATTGCCACGTATTTTCGGGGCGAAAACGGGTGTGAGCTGACTTGACGCGACGCCAGCACACACATAAGTTAAATTCGAGTCGTAGCTCAACGGAAACTCTTAAATCATTTATTGCTAATTAATTACCACAATTTGGAATTAATTGCAACGTATTTTCGGAGCGAAAATGTGAACTGGTTTGACGCGACGCCAGCACACACATACAGGTAAGTTAAATTCGGGCGTAGTCGTTGTCGCGTCAAGCCAGCTCACAGCCATTTTCACCCCAAAAGTACGTGGCAATTAATTCAAAATTGTGGCAATTAATTAGCAATAAATGATTTGACATGTTTCGTTGTGGTGTGCTGACTTGGCTGTTCCAGCTTGACGCACCTCCCGACCTGTGCCATGTTGTCAAGGAACCTCCTGCGCTTGAAGGGAGCGTTTTGTAACAAAAGGAGTAATCGGGCAGGGATTGTTTAGGGTTCAAATTAAATGATAATGATTCAAACTTCTTAATAAGTGAATTCTGGCAGAATATTGCTTTCAAGTATTTCTTTACACAGTTTTACTTCAATATTTAAACGAAATAAATACGTACATATTAATATTTAACATTTAATAAATTTAATTGAATATTCGAATATTAAGTTCAATTTATAATTGTTACAATTAAAGGAATTTGAGCATATTTTTACCCTCCCGATTTCTCTTTTTAACTTAAAATTTCATGGAGTCTTGAGGGAGGATGTACAGCCATGCCCAGTTAAATATAAGCGAACCTCTTGTGCCATATTAGATCCGCATGCAATAATTTCTAGTGTTCTCTGAATGCGTTCATCGATGAGTAGCACTGCGGAAATCGAGCCTGTAGAGACCCTTCTTAGTTTGGCTCGCTTATATAGGTCCGTTGACTTTGTTTGCGTTAGGGCATTGTCTGACAGTCGGGGGCCATAAACAAAATTTCGTAGGTTCGCCCTCCACTGCCGGATAGCCTAGGTGCATCGTTGATAGAAACTCATCAAAGGAGGTGGTTCCCCGAAACTTCCATTCGAGGAAAGAATGGTATCTCCATTCTTTCTCAGAAACTTTGGGTCTGCCTCCCGTCGCAGGATTTGGCTTTTTTTCTGGAGTAACCGTCAGGAAAAAGAAAGTAAAAATTATTTGGTAGACGTGGCATAAGAGTTGGATGGGATTTTTATCGTGTTTTTAAAAATTAAAAGCTTCGATTATTTAAACAAGTGTTCAAGAACCATCGT
Source organism: Teleogryllus occipitalis (assembly GCA_011170035.1). Taxonomy (NCBI): domain Eukaryota; kingdom Metazoa; phylum Arthropoda; class Insecta; order Orthoptera; family Gryllidae; genus Teleogryllus; species Teleogryllus occipitalis. The sequence goes on from BLKR01000583.1 coordinate 216,942, forward strand.
AAAACGTGGTGAGTAAACGATGAAACTTCAAATTGATGTAAATAAATAATTAAATATCTATATAACGGCACTTTTTATATTTCAGATATCTGTTTGTACTTCATACTAAAAATCAAGATTTTCAAGAAATCTAAAACTTGAAGTTGGATCTTGAAGATGGAATGGAAGATCGAATCTGCCATGAATCCGGAACGATTGCTTCGAACAAGTGTACCACTTGTGGGGAGTTGGCAGAGGGCGGAGTGTAAAGTGGTGGGTTGTAATCTTTTTCAGACCGGGTGGGATGGGGATGGGGATGGGCTATTAATTGGGGCTTTTCTTGATTTCAGAATCGCTGCTAGCCGTCCCGCTCGCAGGAGGCGCTGTTTTCCTCCACGACACCGCTTCCTCGTTATGCGCTTTTTGCGTCAATCTGCAAGTAGGGCACATGATTACGGGAGGGATGCAATTTCTTTTTCAGAACGGGTGGGCATGGTAGGGGCTATTAATGGGGTTTTGCTCTTGAGTTCAGACTTGCTTTACCATCCTCGAAAAATGCCTCTCAAGTGAAGTTTGTAAATGGCTATTTTGTAAAACTCGCGGGCATGAACCTGGCTTTATACCGCCAGCGTCTTCTGTCTCTCTACAAGCTTCGATAATGCTTAAACACACCGCTCTATTAGGAGCTCCACGGGAGAAAAGACGAATGGGGATGAATTTATGAGAGTTTGTAACTTTTTAAGATGTGAGTGCGAAGGGAAATTCTTACTAGCTATTTTCTGTTTCAATTGAAGTTTTTTATCATTTTCGCCACAATACTAAAGTCTTCGTAATTTCAAATTCGTCGCCTTTCCTCTTCTCGGATTCAGCATGATGGTTGGAGCCTCCACAGCCCACATAAATCTCTTTTGTACAATGCACATCTGGTAAAGCAATTTCCTAAAGAATAACCTTGTTTTAAAGGACTTTTAATTTTGCTTCGTCGAATGGAAAATAAAAAGGGGGAATTAAAATGGTTAATTTGGATTAATTTTTATTTTCAATAATCCCTTTTTGTCCTGCACTATCAATCTGAATTACATACCTTTCAAATTATACAAATATGCTTTCAGGAAGTGGGCATGAAAAATCTTTACATCCTGTCAATACCTCGACAATTCAATTTTTTCAATAAATTCCTAATGAACTTTGTTTCATTGCCTTTTCATTGCCAAAAAATTCCTTTCAATAGTTTGTAATAAAAATTATCAAAGTAAGCATTCAGTTAGGAATGAACCTAGAAGAAAAAAATAGAATTTTAAGCTGCCGAAGGAGAAATAATTCAAATATTCTAAACTGTTTTTTTCATGGCAAATAATATAGGAATTAATAAAATTATATTCATTGTGCGAAATGTAAAACATTTATTCTTCAATATCGTAAGTCAACAATATACATTAAACGCACCTGAAATAAAATTCAACTTGAATGATTGCAAATTTCATTTTTACAACGTCAATTTTGGCCAACATTTTTCAAAGCTAACTAGTATGTGGTAGTATGTGGTATGGAGCAACGTTGAAGATGCCAGAGTTCGCATTTTAATGACTGGTCGAAACGAATAGAAACCAAAGTGAGTTACACGAAATTGAATTTCACCTTTCGAAAAAATAGGGACAGCATTTTTAAGGAGTTACAAAAGTATATGGAAAAATAACTGTTAATAAGGATCTCCCTGAGTAAAATTGGTTTATTTCGAAAATTAATTTCATTGTATTTGTAGCAACTCGAGCCAATAGCTTATGTGATTACAAAAAATGATTTAATTTTTTTTCTTATATGTCTTACGTGATTATAGAATATATTGAAAAGTTCTATTCCTAATATTTTTACTTTTTTATATTTTTAATCTTCTTTAGTCTAGACATATGAAAACATTTACGACCCATATAAAAAAAAGAAACAATATATCCTACACTAATTCAGATTTTTAGGGAATAAAAGAGAGGGTTAAAAGTTGAAACAAAACTTAAGTTGAAAATAAGAACAAAAATATAAAAAAATAGAAATAAATCATACATTAGATGTTTTTGTTCCATTTGAAACATATTTATTTACTCCCATTTTCACGCGAATATTTAAATCACTTTCATGTTTGTTACAGCACACAATATTTTTCTCCAGATTTTGTTGCAAGACAAGATATGTTTGTAAATAGAAGAATATTCTCTCTACCTGCAATGAAGTTGATCAGAATTTAATATATATTTAAGACACATTAAAAATCTCTGAAAGGGAAACTTCGACAGATTCACATCTTCAATTGTAAATTTAAGAATGGATGCTTCCTTTGTCAAAGTTTTCAATGCATAGTTCCGGCTTTGTTCTCTTGAAATTTTCTTCTGTCAGATCCGTGTGCAGTTTCCAAATCACTTGGCGCCTTTGTCAAATTTTCAACCGCTTGGATGATTGGAAAAATCACTTTGTTCCTCTTAGTTTATTGTTTACAGAACGATGAAAAAGCAACATCTTATAAAAGCGAAATCAGCTTGTACCTTTGTATTTTTAACGAAGTATGTGCTTCTGAGGTATACCTCGAATCATATGCATTTCATGGTCCACCTCTCTTGGAAAACTCCCAAAATTGTGAAATATGGATTTTATGAACTAAAAACCGAGATAGACATAATATCCAAAACAGGAAATTTTCCACGATAAACAAGGTTGTAGGAATATAAATATATATTGAAAGAATAGAAAATGTATATATTTCTTCAAATTAATTTCTTACTTCAATATTATAATTTCTTTACTTCAATATTATTCGAACAAAATAGGCACTTAATGCAAGATCCATTCTCTAATAGTGCAATACATCACTTGAAATATATTAAAACCTAAATACTAATTATTTGCAACTCTGAAAGAGGATTTGGCAGTTTAAAGTGTTATATATATATATATATATATATATATATATATGTATATATATATATATATGATGTTGCAAATAGATTTGACACTAACAAGATAGCGAGGTTCTCGGATGTTCGTTAGAGTAGTGTAGTAACATTTCTGGAGATTGTTTCACCAGTCAGTAAACCATAAAGATTATATCATTGAATTGGTGTGCTATATAAGACAAATTTAATGGGTAAAGGGCGCACGGTTTTGTACCAAAATTGCGTAGTTTCTTTAAACAATAGCGTAATTAATTTCATTAACAGAAATTCGCTTAAAAAGTTTCAGCTCAATTGAATAGTCAGCTAGCTGGGAATATTGCCCGTTGCTTAACGAAGTCAAGAAAAGTCTTTTGTGTTGAAAGCAGTATATACTCTCTGGCTGAAAGTAGAAACCGCACTGGATTGGTTTGGTTTGGTTTTTTCGTGTTTCCGGGCGCATCAACTGCTTTGATCATTAGTCCCGTTAGTGTAGGGCATGTTTTTTCTCGGAAGATGGCGGTGGTCTTCCCTCGCTGGATGGCGAGATCCGGCGCCGACCTACCGTCGGCTAGTGGGGTTTCCCCCTAACCAGGACTCTCCCACCAGCGGGGCACCGTCCCAGCCGGGACAAGCTCTAAGCTCCCGACCGGTCTCCTGGAATACGTGGTAGTGTAGTGCATGTTAGTGTAAGTGTGTGTGTAATGGGAGAGGATAGGACAAGGAAGAGGAATTAAAGATCGCGCGCTGTCCATGACCCGTTTGTTAGGGTACTGCTCCGGCATTCGCCTGATGTTGATCGGAGAAACCACGGAAAACTACCGATCAGAGCAGCCGGCCGCTAGAATTCTCCAGACAGCGACTGAATTCGACCTAGCTGAAAAGCTAGTGTCGAAAATCCTGCCGCCGTCAGGACTCGAATCTAGGACCTCCCGGTCAGAGGCGCTGCAGTGACAGAAACCGCACTGGACCCAACGTGCGATTCGCCTCACAAGAATTCCTGCTGCAGCAACACAATATTTGTGACGAACTTGTCACAAGACTTGCGCTATCACACTTCACAAAAATATGATCCTTGTTGAATCTAAGATGTATGACTTTGCCAGAGGAATGATTCTTCTAACACAGTATAACTGTGCTTCTATAAAACTGTGTTATACTGTGCTTCTAATAAAAACAGTAACTGTGTTTTCCTTGCCACTTCTGTTATGATGAAGACTCTTGGAATCTTCAGTTGTTGTAGCTATATTTGATGCTTTTAGTTTATGACCAAAAATCGTAATAAACGATTGATTTTATTTCATTAATGAGTTTGAAAAAATCGTTTATTAGGTTAGGGAAACATTTACCAAAAAGCTTAATAACTATTAGGGATAAAAAAGTGAGTTCTGTATTCCGAAATTACAAAAGTAATTTTACTGTAGTTCAACACAACAATCAGATTGCATATGATATTGCAAAGTTTGAACTTCTTATTTTATATGTACGACTGTTCCTATTTTTCTTTAAAGTGAAAAATTGTGGCATAACATCCAATCTTGGTTAACCCCTTGTAGTACGTAACCGTAAGTTTGTACTTTCCGTAAGGCATTTCAGGAAATTCAGTTAGAGAGTCTTCCAAAATAAGTCCAGAAGTCCTGTAGTGGCCCTGAAAAATAAACAGAGAAATTGTTAATGAAATTAACATTTATTAATCAATTTATTCTTTTGAATCAATTCATAATTTTATATGGGGTTAGTGAATAAAAAAGTCAGTAAGTCAAATATCTTCTAAACGATTCAAGATATTGAGATGAAATTTTCGCGAACGATTCAGGACATAGTGGCTCATCAGTTGTAGTTATTAGCTTTCTGATATTTTTTTTATTTTAAAGATTTTGATTAACTTCTTTTTTAAAATGAAACACTATTAACACTACTAAACTTTTGTTTACACGAATAGATATATCTTGTTAATACAAATCCAACAATGCTATAGTATTTCAAGACAAATTATAAACACGAACGCGTTTTAAAATCCGGCATTATAGCACGTATTACCCGCGCAACCTTTCGTGACCCATGACCTACCTTCAGCAATAAACAATTAATAATAATGTTTACTTTAACAAGTTTACATTTGCATTGTATAATAAAAAAAGACTCAATACGCCTGTAACAAGTAATGTACTTCAGCTTCCCCCATCTCGATCGGGTTTTTGTCCAGTTTCCCTGATCCATTGAGCAAATGCTGAGATGGCCCCTTGATTTGCTTCTGGACGTAAATGTAGCTTCACTATGCGCACGTTTTGTTGAACTTTCCTTTTGCTTGTAGTGGTAGTAGAGCTTAGGGTGAGTTTCTATTTTGTTAACAATACAGAAAAATCAAATCTGTTCGTTCCTTTACCGTTAAAAATAAGTTTTCTATAATTCGGCGACGAAAATATCTAGTTTTTGAAATGTTAATCTCTCGCTCTTTTAAATTTATTATTATTATTATTATTATTATTATTATTATTATTATTATTATTATTATTATTACTATTATTTTTCATCTTTCAACTATTAATAGTTAAATTGTTGGCAAGGAATTCTGAAACTCAAGAAAGCGTGCGCAGATGATTTTCTCCCCCATACGCCACATACAGTTTTTGACTTTTTTTGACTAAATAAATAAATAAATAAATAAAAAGCAAAAGCTCGTAGCGAGCACGGATAACATTCCAAACACACCTTCACTAACGCGTAATAGAAACTATTTTCTGTTAAAAACGAGAACTCCTGGTTGTATTTTTCTAAACAAAATCTAAAGAAATGGCCAAAGCAGATCCAGATCCAACACCGGAGATACCTCGAACTCCTGAGAAAGTTGGAACTCAAATTATTGAGAAAGTTGCCAAGGCACCACTGATATTCCAGAGATTGGCATTGCTTCATAAAATGTAGTGGCCGATGTCGTAACTAATACCCCTACTCTACCCGCATTTCTCCAAGCCATCGATGAAGAAAAGTTGCGTGATTAATAGGGAGTTCGCAGTGCAGCTGTTTTTCGCCGGTTCCAACTGCCGCGCCCGCCGCTCCGCAGCGGAAGATGTCAAGCGCACGTTGGCACCTTTAAACCACAATGGACACCTGGATTCAGAAGTATAAAGCATCCTAAAAATCGCGCACGTGGAAGGTAAAATTATGCTCTAAATCGTTGAGAGAACGAATTAATACAAATTCAAACGTTGCATGGAATTATCACCGATTTTTTATAATATTTTATTACTTAACGAATGCATTAGCCGTACGGCATGCGATCATAATTAGACGCTATTCCGTTCAAGTTTTGTAAAGAGGTCAGGAGTTATTTATTTTTTAAAAGACTCGGGCGTCAAAGATAATAAACTCAGTTGTTTTATGATACTGTACCTTTTGGCTCCTGCCATCTGTTGACGTAATCACGTTTAAGTGATTACATTAATGACATCTAGGTGGCCACAGTTATTTTTTTGTAATTATAGTTGATATGAATCATGACTGAATAACTTAAAGTTAAAGCCAATAAGATTCATTTCATTTCATAATAATTATAGTACTACATACACATTTATTTGGTTCCGTAGCAACGAGTCACCTAAACATGGCATAAAGAACCCGACAAAATCGCAGCGGACTTAAAACATTTGGTCGGACGTTTAAACATGCACTGCACTTACGGGAATAATGACCTGAGTAGTTGACGCGCCCGGAATCACTAATAACAAACCATATAGGTCGTTTATATTTAGCCATTGTTCTCCAATCGTTCAGTTCATAACTTGCTACACTGCTTCTTGCGGAAGAATTAAGAACAATATTTATTACTTTTATATTACAAAATAAATCCAGAAGGAAGAAATCAAATCAGGATGTATATAATTAAAGTTTTGGAATCACCTCAACATTAAGATTTAATAATATCGATCGTAAGGTGTTTAAGGTTCTTTCCAGCTACAACATCACCCACACGTCATGATTAAAATCACTTGTTAGTGATGTTTCAAAAAAATAGTTGATTGGTGCGATGGAGAGGAGATACATGCAATTTTCTACCTGAAAATAGATTTGTAAATATGGATGGATGTATCACGCATATAATGGTGTTAGACTAGAGGTTTTGAGCTGAAACTTGGTAAATACGTCAAGTGTAAGATCTAGTTGTACCGTTCCGGAGATCATTGAGATATTTTAATTTTCTGAGGGTACTACTATACATGATGCCCCTATGAAATTTTCAACATTTTCTGGAAAAAAGTTTTTTTGACTGTTTTGTTCGTGTAGAGGAAAGTGCGTCCATAAATATGGTATAGTTCTGATTTTCATTATAACCTTTGACATTTAGAAAATTGCAGACATTTTTACGTTTAAGCGTTAACTCATATCCAATTTTCGACGTGCATCCTGCTACTTCTAACTTTAAGTCTGTTCCAAGCCATTTTTCAACCATATTGATTCTTGTGGTTTGGATGCTTTCTGCATCAATTCATTCAGTTGTAGATATTTAAACGATGCTTTTAAAGTTAGCTTTTAAAGTTAGCGTAGCTTTTAAAGTTATCTGAGTTGAGTAATTGTTGAGTAATAACTCTAAGAAAAGTAATAGTTTTGGTATACCGCGTATCCCATTAGTTGTTTATTATTATTATTATTATTATTATTATTATTATTATTATTATTATTATTATTATTATTATTAGGGGCAACCCCTTGGCTGGCTCACGAACAGCACGATAGCTTTTCGTGGCGCGATCCCGGTTCAGTGAGTTTATGATATGGATGTACGCAAATATTTTCAAATAGGATTGAATTGAGACGCCTTAAATTTTAAATTATTAGAAAATTCATAACTATCAATTTAAGCATATCAGTTTTCATTACCTTAATTCATTTTTAACACTGAAGTACGACCACAAACATGAAGGTTTCAAACCCTTTTACCTGTTCAGGAATGTTAACATTACATTTTTGGCGATTCCACGAAATCTCGAAACCACGAAATTTCTCTGCCTACAGGTATGTCAATCACAAAAATAATTGTGCAACTTTTGAACAATACTTTTCTATATGGACGGCGTTAAACTGGAATCTACCCTTTCTGTTTCTTAAAGCACATAATCTGGAAATATTGTCATTTGCAAACACATTTGATACGAAATTATGAGACTCAGCAATTATCAGAACATCAGTGCAAATAAATAAATGGGACGTGTTTGAGCTTGTTTTTCTGTCTCAGCTTTTAAATATTTTTTCAACTTATTCGATTACCAAAACAAATCTCGCGTCAAATCTCTTGTAGTCTGTCCGTCTCTACGAAACGATTTAATGCAAACAAATATTGTTATTGATTCCGGGCGCGTCAACTATTAGCGCTGTTAGTCCCGTAAGTGTACTGTATGTTTTTTCTCGTGAGGTGGCTATGTTCTTTCCCCTCTGGATGACGAGATCCGGCGCCGACCTACTGTCAGCTAGCGGAATTTTCTCCAACCAGGTATCTCCCACCAGCGGGGCACCGCCCCAGCCGGGACAAGCTCTAAGCTCCCGATCGGTCTCCCGGAACATGTGGTAATGTAGTGCATATTAATGTACGTGTGTGTGTAAGGGGAGAAGATAGGACAAGGAAGAGGAAGGAAAGATCGCGCGCGGTCCGTGGCCCGTTTGTTAGGGTACTGCTCCGGCATTCGCCTGGTGTTGATCGGAGAAACCACGGAGTGTGTCGAAAATCCCGCCGCAGCCGGATATTGAACCCTAGGAGGCCAGAGGCACTGCGGTGACATCAGTTGATGACCTCAGCCATCTTTGCCGGTCCGCGATCGTGACTTTCACTGCGAACATCCAGGCGTAATGCAACTGATGTCACTACAGCGCCTCTGACCGGGAGGTCCTAGGTTCGAGTCCTGACGGCGGAAGGATTTTCGACACTAGCTTTTCAGCTAGGTCGGATTCAGTCGCTGTCTGGAGGAGAATTCTAGCTGCCGGCTGCTCTGATCGATAGTTTTCCGTGGTTTCTCCGATCAACACCTGGCAAATGCCGGAGCAGTACCCTACCAAACGGGCCACGGACCGCACGCGATCTGTCCTTCCTCTTCCTTGTCCTATTCTCTCCCCTTACACACACACACACACACACACATACACTAACATGCACTACACTACCACATATTCCGGGAGACCGGTCGGGAGCTTAGAGCTTGTCCCGGCTGGGGCGGTGCCCCGCTGGTGGGAGAGTCCTGGTTAGGGGGAAGCCCCACTTGCCGACGGTAGGTCGGCGCCGGATCTCGCCACACAGTGGGGGTAGATCACTACCATATCCCGAGAAAAAACATGCACTACACTAACGGGACTAATGACGAAAGCAGTTGACGCGCCCGGAACACGAAAAATTAAACAAAAAATCCAGGCGTAATGGGCACGTCCATTGCCTTCGCTTCCATTAAGAATGACCACTACTTGCCTTTTCTATAGGACACTTGGCAGGGAGGCCAGCTAATGAAAGAAACTGCTTGAAGTTTTGTTTCCCGTACTGTATACATTCTGAGCATGGTTTTGTGCTGATATGGTTGAAGGCATTTATGCTCCAACCTCCAATTGAACGCCATCTCTGAATATTTATAACAGCCTGAAATACAAAAAAGTCATCACATTTAATGTAGAGTAGAAAAAACAAGACATACGAGGAGTAAAAAAAAACAGTCGTATTTATTTATCTGGAACCTCGATCATTCAAATTTAATTTATTTCAGTAAGTTGTATTTACAGTAACTCATCACAATAAGTGGTACGTTATGAAAGAACAGTCAAAACATTTATTATTTTCTGGGCGCGCCGTTAAATCGTCGTATAGTTATTTTTGTTTCCATGCCTTTCATATTCTGAACATGATTTTGCGTTGAAGTTTTATTTAAAATTGACCGATTAGTAGCTATTGTATTAATTTCATTGTGGGCTTCCGGGAGAGTCATTTTCGATTCCACAGGTACTGAATAAATACGACTAAATACTAAATCAATTCGACTAAATACTAAATAAATATTGCTAAATACGGCACAATTTCCTGATTGTTCTTGATTACCTTCAAGGAATCGGAGAAGGTGATGTTCAGCATCCAGGAAATGTCCAGTGCGTAGTGCGTCCTGTTGGCCCTTGTCATTTTGTACTTGAACCGAATGAGGCCTTTCCCCTCGTCCTCGCACCGCTCCAGTTTCTCCAGCACTATCTCGTACGGCCCCTGCCAGACAGGAGGAGGAGCGATTAGGCGGCAACGTTAAAATTCACGCTCTTAAATACCGAGATATTTTTATTGTTTTGATTGACTGATCTTTCCGGGCACGTTAACTGCTATGGTTACTTGTCCCCGCTAAAGAAGTGAATGTTTCACTTTGTTGCCACCCGTGAGGGGGTTATCGCAGGCTCGCTAGGGTGGCGTTTTGCCACGGAACGGAGGCCAGGAGCGCCGCTAAGGTTTAACACGCTGGGGTACTCTGAGTCAGGCTGGTTGATTGATTGATTGATTGATTTTTTCGTGTTTCCGGGCGCGTCAACTGAGGTGGTCATTAGTCCCGTAAGTGTAGTGCATGTTTGTTTCCGAGAGATGGCGGGAATCTTCCCCCGATGGATGGCGAGATCCGGCGCCGACCTACCATCGGCTAGTGGGATTTCCCCCTAACCAGGACTCTCCCACCAGCGGGGCACCGCCCCAGCCGGGACAAGCTCTAAGCTCCCGACCGGTCTCCCAGAATATGTGGTAGTGTAGTGCATGTTAGTGTAAGTGTGTGTGTGTAAGAGGAGAGGAGAGGAGAGGACAAGGAAGAGGAAGGAAAGATCGCGCGCTGTCCATGGCCCGTTTGTTCGGGCACTGACCCGGCATTCGCCTGGTGTTGATCGGAGAAACCACGGAAAACTACCGATCAGAGCAGCCGGCCGCTAGAATTCTCCTCCAGACAGCGACTGAGTCAGGCTTGGGCGGCTTGCCTCAGGAATTATAGTGCTGTAAAGTACAGCGGTAGTTTCCAGAGGAGTGTAAATATTGTATAGTAAATATAAATAAACCTGTACATAAAACTTCCGTGTCTGTGTTTCGCTCACATCACGACGACGTCACAGTGGCCACAACAAAGTATTCCCGGAACGTAATACGCAAGCGGCAAACGCAATGACAAAGGTTGGGAAAAAGGTACAACTGTCGAATATTATTTTCTTGCCTGAATGCAAAGAAAAATAAATTTCGAGAGTCCCTGAGAGATGAAAGCCTCAACAACTGTCAACGGCTGAAGAATTCAAAAAGGTTTTCTCCGGAATAAACAACATTGTTAGAAATAAATCAAGCAACCAATAAAAGATTATGAAATAATTGTGTTACACATTCTTAACTGATCTGAAGTATATGTATTATTTCCTTTCCTTTTAACACGTGAACCTGTTAGCGTTAGAACATCACGTGCGGAAGCCCGGCATTCATTCCGCACCGCACAAATACCCCAGCCTATCGCCTTTCGTGTTGCCGACCCCAAGGCAACAGCACTGCTCTGAAGTAGGGATGGGCGATTTAATCGCGATTAGTACAGCAATCGATTATTGCATACGAGTAATCGAAAATTGAAAACAATTATTTTTACACCGATTACTTTTTCCGACTTTAGTTCGATTATTTTAATTCAAATATTAATTTTCAAGACGAGCAAAATATGAAAATATATCTCTACTTTTTATCTTTAGCAATGAAATTCTTCGTCTCTACACATTAATGTATGTAGTTTATGTTTCTATTTCATGTTGATCATTTAAAGATCTGTTATTAATATTTATATAATATCAAAATGTTTTTGTAAAATAATTTTATTTTATCGTTTATTAGAAGAAAATTTAAAAAAAGAAATTTGTTCGATTACGTAGTTGACGTTTATTTGTGCAAAAACAGTGTGTATTACATTCTTTTGTATTTAATTTAAAAAGGTTTACGGTATTTTAGTTGATGAACACGCTTTTTCTGATTTCATTAAAATAACAACTACATTTTACTTAAACGCAAAGCTTAATAAATAAAATTTAACAAGACAGAAAATTGAGAATGATTTGCATTATCGTGATAAGTTTTCTTAAAATAAGATAAGTGACTACACGATACATTAATTTACAAATTAAAAATGAACTATTTTACGCATTATTTAAAACCTGTGAAAAATTAATCGATTATGTAAAATTAATCGCTTAATTGGGAAAGATTAATCGATGCTGTTATGTTCGGAATAACACACGCTTTTAGACAACACAGATTTATTACACAGAAAGAACTCACGGTACAATTCCAAAGCCAAAAGAATGTACCGTATTACAATAGCCAAAGTTAAATTCCAAAATGCCAGGAGATGTACAAATACAAAGCAGGGTCTAACCGTAACACAACACAGAATTTCCTAATAACTTGCCGGGCCAACTATAACTCTATCCAATACAAATCTCCTAGCTCTATTACACCAATCACGACTCTCAGCGCTCTGCTGTCCGGGCGGGCGGCGCCCGCTCTTAAAGCGGGCGGCGCTGCAGATTCGCACTCCGTCCGCTGGCTCTCCGGCCAGCTCGTCGCTCGGGATTGGGCGGCGTTTTCCAGGCTCCGCTGCCTCTGCCGCCTCCCCTAACTGCCGCCGAGCGCTGCCCTCTAGGCGCGCACTTTGAAAAGTGTTCACAGCCGCGACAGATGCATATTAATCTAATAATAATCGTCGATTAAAGGTTAATCGATTATTCTTTAACAATCAGCCTTTCCTACTCTGGAGTGGTGGGTAGCGAATTCCGTTTGCCCTAACGCCAGGTGCTCACCGACATTTTGCCGCTGCTGCTGTCGGCGTCTGCGAGCAGCACCAAGCCTCCCAGCAGCAGCAGCACCGCCGCCAGCCCTACCGCCACGCCCACCTCGCCCCCGCCCCCGCCCGCGCCTTTCAACCGCTGCTGTCGCTGCATCGCGCCGCCGCCGCAGAACAAACGCGTGGCCGCCGGCGCACACCAGGCTTTTAAGCGCGCACTCTCTCCTTCCTCTCCCTCGCCTGCCGCTCACCGCTACTACCCACCCTTGCCCTCCACCCCTCCTCCCAATCCCCCCTTCCACTATTCATTTCTATCACTTCCTCTATCTAACACTCGCACCTTCATAACCACTGCCCGACACCCGCCTCCCCCCTGTCACATGCCATGCCCATCTCAACCCGTCCTTCATTCTCCGATTTTCCCTCTATCCTCCCGCTCTTCTGTTGCCTCTTTTGTCTCTCCGCCCTTTCCGAAGCTCCTCTCTCTGACACTTTTAACTACGTAGCAGGACATAACCACTGTCCGACTCCCCCCTCTCCTGTCCGTCAGACGCTCTGCCCATCTCACCCCCCTGCTCTTTATTCTGTTATTTTGCCCTCTACCCTCTTGCTCTCCTGTTTCCTCCTTCCCCCCCCCCTTGTCCGAAGCTTCGCGCATCAACATTGGCATCAATTTCACTCGAAGGCTCCCAGACCGTGCATCACGCGCTACTTGTGACCTCATTCTGAGCTTTTTTAAACATTGAGAGGTAATTTCACACCGAAAGAAATTAGGAAAGCACCCCTCCCCCTCCAATGAAACATTTTAGTGGGTCAGAAAAGGCAACAGTAGATAGATAGATATTATTTCTGCAGGTAGGTTTGTACAACCTGGTGGCTGAACACTGCAATTTACATATTACAATAAGAAATATCAATAAAATTTAACGTTAAATTATTTTAAGACAATAATAATAATAATAATATGATAAAATGCTAACAATAGTAGCAATAATAACAATAGTAGTTTTAACTCTACATATAATGGCTGAACTGCACAATTATTTTAAAATATTAAATACACGACTTTTTAGTTACGCTACACTTCACAATACGACACCACACTTCAATACAATACTACTTGAATATAATTATGTATTTAATAAAGCAACACATTTAGTAGTAATTATCATAAAACTAATAATAACAATAGAAATAATAATAATAATAATAATAATAATAATAATAGTAATAATCCCTGTTATAATAAGTCTAATTTACTAAATTAATAAAGATTACAAATATCATTAGTTAATTTACTTTTAAAACTTTGAACACCTAGAGGAAAGGGTTCCAATACTGTCGCAGGCAACTTATTCCAGTCCGTTATTGTTCTATTTGTAATGGAAAATTTTCCAACATCTGTTCTTTATGGACCAAACTGAATTTTGTGCTTGTGATTCCCTCTACTAAAGTACGAGGGTCTACCGAGACGGATATAGATATCTTTCCAAGCTGGATAACCGGCATGTGCTTTGAACAGGACACAGAGTCTTGCCTTTATCCTCCTGATTCCTATTCTTCATTCTTCCTGTTGCTTCGGAAAGTAAATTTATACGTAGTAGGAAAATGGATCACGGGATCGGTCAATTAATGGATTACACTAGTTTGCCAACGTTTCGGAATATTTTATTCCATCATCAGGGCTTACTAATACATATACTGGTCAACCATAATGTTCCTCCACAGCACAACTCCAATACAGAGTTGCTGAAGCACCCACGTCCATAGCAGGTCCGACCATGGCCACGGCCCGAAAGAAAGTCGGGATCGGTCAATTAATGGATTACACTAGTTTGCCAACGTTTCGGAATATTTTATTCCATCATCAGGGCTTACTAATACATACTATTATGTATGTATTAGTAAGCCCGGTCAATTAATGGATTACACTAGTTTGCCAACGTTTCGGAATATTTTATTCCATCATCAGGGCTTACTAATACATACTATTATGTATTACTATTATGTATACTACATACTATTATGTATGTATTAGTAAGCCCTGATGATGGAATAAAATATTCCGAAACGTTGGCAAACTAGTGTAATCCATTAATTGACCGATCCCGTATGTATTAGTACTTATTAACGGTCGTGATTTCTACAATGGTAAATGTATACGCTCTTCTCTGTACTCTATTCAAATATTCCTTTTGTGAATTTCTATAAGGGTCCCAACAAACCGCCCCGTATTCCATTAATGGATGAACTAGAGATAAATAAGCAAATCCTCTCGCTTTCGCAGTACTCTTTTTTAGCATTCGCGTAGTAAAATGCAAGGACCTCCAGGCTTTCCCTACGACACAGTTTACCTGATTTTCCCAACTCAGTTTGCTATCACAAATTATTCCCAAGTACTTACAAGACAAGACTCTTGGAAAATTTTCGTTGCCTTAACGATATTGAGTTTCACTATATTTGCGGCCCCTACCAAACGTAATGGTATAGCTTTACGAACTATTTATTGTCATGCTATTTTTTCCGCCCATAAATGTAATCTATCTAGATCTCTGCAAAATATCTTCGTCTTCTTTTGATTGAATAAAATGTAGTGTTCATTGTCTCAGAAGTGTCTACAGAATAATTGGAGATCATTTTATTTTGGCATTCCAATAATGCTACATAAGCTGGAACGTTTTTGCACTTAAGGAGCCTTAAACATGTTCAGTAGGAAGATCTGAGTCGAGTACCAAACTATTACCAAAATTGTGTAGTAACGAGGCGGCCGATACTGGATCAAAATGGTGTTTGGGTATAAATTAATAGAGAGGAAATTGAAAATTGGTCATTTTTAGGCAGTATTCTTTAAGAGGAAAGCACATTGAGTTTCACATAAATTTAGTACTGAAGCGCAAGAGTAAACTAGTGGTGCTATAGAATGGCACAGACTTTCTCGTATTAATTTCCTTTTTTCTTTGGTCTGGGCTAGCTATTCGGACTTGACACATACTCTTGCCAGCTGCCATCTATCGCTTCCCAAAGCACATTTTTTGGACATTTTCTCAATGTTTCGGTTTCCTAATAGTAGAACCGAAATATTACTTTAAGAGTATTAAAGTAGATTAAAACATCGTCCTAAATAGCAATTTTCATTGAAAAATTAAGTCTTTTTAAGAAAATGGCGTTTAAGCATTACTGTAATTGCAAAATTTGAAGGTTTCTTTTTCACAAAAATATACCCTAAAATTAACTTTATGTCATATTAAACAGTGTAGTTAGGACTATACGTTGTAAAATTTTGAAGAAAAAAATTGGAGCCATTTTTGAGAAAATGGCGTTTGAGCGTTTCTTATAAATGCGGAATTTTGAGCTCATTTTAATAAAAACTGTTGAGTTTTTCGAGAAACTTTATATGACATTATTTAAAGTACATGTACTCATAAATATAATAATGTCAACAAATCGCAACTTATTATTAAATATTAACGACGTGAGGGATAAGTAAAAAATATTTCATTTTCGTAATTTTTGAAAAAAAGAAAAGGAGCCAGAAATATTGTGTTTATGTCATCTCATAGAGTACATTTAGCACTATCTCTACTTAAAGTTTAAAGAAAAAAATTATAGCCGTTTCTGAGAAATTCTAGTTTCTGTTATTTCTTATTATTGCACATATTGCATGCAATAATCCACGAAAACTACGAAAAGTTTAAGAAAAATGTACATGACCTGAATAAAAGAACTAAATATAGAGAACAAATTTCATTTGAAGGAAAAATCTCTATCTTCAATTTTGTAGTTGCAGAAAGTCGCCGAAAAATTCACTTTTTAAATTTTCGAAAATTCAGAGTTAACTGTGAAAATAGTACCTAGGCCGCCTTTATAAATGTATTTGACTCTATTCATAGAAGAAATATAAAGAAAAAAATTGGAGCTGTTTTTGACAAAATTTTTAAAATGTCCCAGGAGGTCCATGTAAAGTACCCCTAAGTTTTAAAGAATATTTTTCAAAATTTCAAAGCTTCAACTAGAACCAGATGGACAGGGGTTTCTTCAATTTGGAAAAAAATCTACGGACGTGTCGCAGACGCAGACGGTCGGACGTTAATTGACGTTTTGGCGTCAAATGACTTTTCGGTATCGAAATAGGGATTCTGGCTACACCACATATTAGAGGATTAGGGCAAAAAATCCACCACTGTAAGTTTTATGGCATAAAAATCCTCTCCTTACTAATGACCTTAGCAGTTGGCGCGCTCGGAGCCTCCAATGAAGCAAAGCATTGTGGATTGCCCCCACCCCAATCAGGAGCAAATAATTCGTGTAACTTGGTTCACGAAATTTTCCACCGTATGTTTCTGAAAAAAAAGAGGCTTTTCTTGAACCCCCTTACAGGCCTCCAAAATTTGTAACATTAATTCTGAGACATCTGATACACTCAGATTATGTTAAGCAAAGTCTAAATCAAAATTACCCGCGCATTACCCGGTGAATGTGCAGATAATATAAAATGGCATGAAGTTCAAATTATGCACAGATTTAAAGTCGTGAGTACAATTACTTCGGTAATTGTCCGGATAATAAGTACATTAGCCAAACGACGGGGCTTTACTGAGTGAAGTTCTTTGTGGTGGCGAGGAATAGCGATCTTAACAGATAAACGGGAATCAAACTGCTTCTAGGAAATTTATAAAGCTAGTGAGGTGTACTAGGTGTATAGTATTGAATACCACATTGTGAGGGGTAAAATTATTTGTACACGATACCAACTATCTTGACTTAACCTAACCTAAACTTACTACATACACTGAGGTGACAAAAGTCATGGGTGAGCAATATGCAAATATACAGATGGCAGCAGTATCATTTAGAAAAGGTATAAAAGGGCAATGCTTTGGCAGGGCTTTCATTTGTACTGCATTAATTTTTAGTAAATACAATATTCCGAGTTCAATATTGAATTGAATATAAAATTTTGATGAAAATCGTTCTTACAGTTTAGCCGTTAGCGTTCACACACACACACACACACACACACACACACACACACACACACACACACACACACACACACACACACACACACACAAATGGAGAGTCAAACAGACTGAGAGATATTTTGCTTTAAACATTTTTCGGCATTAAGGTCACATACAACGTGGATTCTGACTACACAACGTGTTAGAGACGGTATTTTACTTTGTATAGAAACAAGAATTATCCAGTCTTCGGTATCAGAAATGTGTAATTCGATTTTTTCTGACGAATAATTGCAGTTTTCGCTGCAGCATTACCTAGCTTTCTCTATACTACTATGTAGTATGCGAGAAAATAAAAAAATTGCTTGTGGCGCAAAGAGGAAAATACATTTTCTGTACAAATTTCCTTCAGCGCTGGAATTCCTACTTCCGCTTCTTTCACTTTCCCAATTTGAATTGTTGATAAAGGTAGCAACAAACGTTTTGAGCAAAATTTTATTGCAAGAAATATTTGCTGCCGTGTAATAGAAACTATCTGCAAATGCAAATGAGCATCAGATTTGGGTTCTTATCCCTGCCCCATGTAATGGAATCCATACACTGACCCGAGAACATAGAGATTCTCCACTAACACCCCCTGTGCTGAAGATGTCGACTGCAGATAACGAATCTGCTTTTATGTCTAGAAGCAAAACAAGGGGTAGCTTTCGCTCATCAGATCAACGGAAATTGTATGAGAAATTTGATCAAGATGAGGGAGTCATTGAACCAGAAGCTGGAGTATTTTAGTTTTTACAATCATATTTACATACATACAAATCGTAACTCATTTAAATTCTAGGAAATTCATTAGATCATGAATTATATTCATATTAATACTGAATGGCACTACTGTTTGAAAAACCGGAATCTTCATAATGGTCGAGAAGCAAAACTTTTTATTGATTTTGTCGTGTGGTAAGAGAACTTAATTACAATTATATAAAAGTAAAACAAAAATATATTCCGTTTTGAGAACATTTTCAAATTGTGGTGCTTATAAGCTTCATTTTATCCCCCTTAATAATTGTCAACTCCACTCTAATTGATACGGCCGAAAGTGGATGTATATCAATAACAAGAGGAACAGGACATCGTCAAATACGACTTTTATTAATGAATGGTCTTCAAGACAATATTTATGCATAACAAAAGTATTGTCATCAGCGGCCGTTAAACGTGAATTTCTGTGAAAATCTCGAGGTCGAATTTTTAGTGTGTTTGCAACACTACGTATTCGATCCTGAATGAAACAGGAAAGCATGAACATACAATTGCTCACACAAAGCACGGGTACACACAATTGCTCTCCTAAACGATTACTCATATTAATTCTTCGCACAGAAAACGTTATAAAGTAAACGTATTTTTTGGTGCTTAAATATCATTGTGACGACTTTGAATATAACTTACATGGTAAATTATCGCTGCTTCCTAAACGTTTCCGGATACTTTTTTTCGAATCTCGTAGCTTGTGACCAAGTTATGAAAAGATAAAATGGGCTATTACTTCATGGAGAATTCTATAGCGGAGTATTTACAAACGGAAACCTTTTTGTGCTCTTTTGAACTGGGGGTGCACGGAAGTGACGAAAAGGGGAGGAAGCGAAACGGAGCAATATACTAATGCGTTAGAGTTTTTGCTTCGCGTGAAGCAAGATATCGTATTCGTTATGAAACCACTTCCACCGGCAGAGGTGTCTCAGGACATCAACTGATGTCACCACGATGACTTTGACCGGGAGTTCGCAGGGTTGAAGCCCCGAAGGGTGATACGATTTTTGACACTACCTAGCTAGATAGGATCTATGTAAAACTACGCTTTTCCCAGACTATGGTAAAACCATGCAAGAATCTTGTTCCGTGTTAAAACTATATTCAACCCAAGAAGAGAAAGTGTGTGCTACCACTTTTGAGAATGTGCATTTCATCCTGGAAGCTGCTGCTCGGGCTAACCGGAAACCGGGAGCGGTAGCTCAGTGCATCAACTGATGTCACTGCAGCGCCTCTGACCGGGAGGTCCTAGGTTCGAGTCCTGACGGCGGCAGGATTTTCGACACTAGCTTTTCAGCTAGGTCGAATTCAGTCGCTGTCTGGAGGAGAATTCTAGCAGCCGGCTGCTCTGATCGGTAGTTTTCCGTGGTTTCTCCGATCAACACCAGGCGAATGCGGGAGCAGTACCCTATCAAACGGGCCACGGCTCGCGCGTGATCTGTCCTTCCTCTTCCTTGTCCTATCATCTCTCCTTATACACACACTTACACTAACATGCACTACACTACCACATTCTGGGAGACTGGTCGGGAGCTTAGAGCTTGTCCCGGCTGGGGCGGTGCCCCGCTGGTGGGAGAGTCCTGGTTAGGGGGAAACCCCACTAGCCGACGGTAGGTCGGCGCCGGAGCTCGCCATCCAGCGGGGGAAGATCAGCGCCATCTCCCGGGGAAAAACATGCACTACACTCACGGATCTAATGACCAAAGCAGTTGACGTGCCCGGAAACACGAAAAATCAATCAATCAATCAAGCTAACCGGAAAAAAGATTTGGAACGCGTGAATATGTGACAATTGTTTTTGAATGAATTGTCCATGGAAGAATTGAAGTGTCCCTAGAGTCGCCAGTGTTCGGTGATAACCGTTTTGCCTCCTCTCAACATTTTCATTATTTACTCTTATATTCGACTGCAGGTACGACTGACCGGACGCCCCACCACCAGGGACCGAAAATATATTGAATACCGGTAAAAAATACCGGTATAATACCGGTATTTTTCCATACCTTTTTCAAATACCTTTATTCTTTTATACCGGTAAAATACCTCTATAGGACGTCTATACCGGTATGGACGTCCATAAAGGTTATACCGGTATTATACCGGTATTTTCAATGAAGAAATATAGCTTACCATCCATACATGTTGAAAAAATAGGTTACTTTAGTTAATAATATCTCACAAAATGTTTATTAATCAAATATCATTTCATAATTGTTATTTATTGTTTAAATTATTATTTTGTATATATATATATATATATATATATATATATATATATATATATATATATATATATATAACAACTGTATTAAATTCTATTCTTATTATTGTAAATGTTTTGTTTTCGGGCGTTTACGTTTTGCATACGTTGTATGTATTGAAAACCTCCCTTAATTTAAACTTCGGAAAAGTTTAAATATGAAATAATAATTATTGATTCCATTGAAGAGAACCTTTTCGTAGTGTCCTTCATCGAGCTATCTCCCATCTGACCTGAGAGATGACCTAAGCCTGTCTTTGTATTTTGCACATGGAGAGGCTGTCAACATATGCGCCGGCCGTAGGCGTAGGACCGTTTCTTCCCTCCCCGACCCCTCCTTCGGCGAACTGAGGAAGCGTTGACACCTTGAGATAATCACGAACGCTCAGGCTTTCTGGCCCAGTTTTGTTATTGTTAAAAAATGATTTCCTTTTACTTCATTTCACAATTAAATCTTAATTATACATTAATAAATAGGGCTAAAATAAAATGTTATTTTCCTGGTTAATATGAAGGGTTTAATATATTTTGACATTAACTGCAAATATTGAGAAAATTTGTAATAAAAGTAAATTATTATGTTATTATTATTATTATTATTATTATTATTATTATTATTATTATTATTATTATTACTATTATTATTAGCTATTAACATCGCATGTGGGCAAGGGTTCCCTTCTACGCGGGTAGCTTACATTGTAAAATGCATCTGGAGGAGCCCACTTCGAGAAGAGTGTTTCTTCCTTAATAATAAGAAATATATACTAACATTATTAATTAATAAAAAAGAGTTTATCAATATTAACATTTTTACTTTTTAATTAAAATTAACATTTAATTTAAATAAGAATAGTTAATGTCTATTAGCATTCAATGTCAATTTTTAATATTGTTTTAGTTATAATTAATAATTATATATATATATATAATTATAATTATTAATTATGGTGCAGAATAAGGAAACTGGGCCAACTGAAAAAATTATTTTCGGGAATGTTAGTGATACGAAAAATTTAAGCAAATAATCGTATTTAGTGATAAACACAGTGGTGCAAAAAGGAAGTTTGGTATGCGTGGGAAGACTCATTTATGGATAAGAAGACACGTTTCTCCATTTTTTTATCGCTACTAGAAAGGATAAGATTTATACGGAGAAATTCGATAAATTTTCAACACTATGACGTGTCGCCAAGCTCTGCGCCCGGACGTGAGGTCCAAGGTCAGCGAACGAGCTCGTGTTGATGTCTGCGAGAGACCGTTGGCTGGTCCCTCCGTCTGACGACAGAACTCGACTTCCCAGTCAACGGCAGAACTCGACCTAGCTAGAATATGTGTCGAAAATCCGCCACCCTCGGGACTCGAACCCTAGGACCTCCCGGTCAGAAACTCTGCCGTGTAAATAGTTGTTTCCTCTGAGCCATCTCAGCGGAAAAAATCACAATGAATTTCCCCCAAATCCCTGTATGATTCTACTGAAATACCGGTATTTTCCTATGAAAATACCGGTATTTTGATGAGAGAATACCGGTATAATACCTTTAAATAGAGGTATTTTACCGGTATCGACGTCGGATAAAGGTAAAATACCTCTAAAAATACCGGTATTTGACGTCTTATACCGGTATTTTTAAAGGTATTTTGAATAAAGGTATAATAGAGGTAAAGGTATTTCTATACCGGTATAAATACCTTTACCGCTATTATTTCGGTATTCGGTCCCTGCCCACCACAACCACCATCACCACCAATTCCTCCAGTGTTTTTTCTTTCTTTTTCGAATCTCCGGCACATAGTTTGTTTAATATTTCTTCAAGAAATAACGAAAATATTAGATAGAATTGCTAAATTTAATGCAATTTTATATTTATGGCTTCATCGTCTCCTATATTATTTCAGTAGTATACATACCTTCTGCGACTCTTACAGACAGCCAATCTTTATAAATGAGGTCTCTAAAGAAAGGGAATTTCACGGAGACGTGACAAATTGCATTTTAACTTCAAAAATGCGAAGAATTTGTTGAAGAAACGTATCTAAATATTCATATCAAATGCAACCCCCAACGCTCATTGCATTGTGAAAATCAATATAGATAAATAACTCCTAAAGGAAGCGTTCTAGGGCCGTAAAACTTGAAAATTTGAAGCTAAAGGCTTCAAAAAAAAACAACCTTTTTCACAACGTAATCCACAGGATAAGGTACTTTTGGACATTCTATTACATTTTTACTGGTTCGGCGCTTATCGATATTATTTAATACCAACTATATTACTCTGCCCTGGGACCGGTAGCGGTAGCTCAGTGCATTAACTGATGTCACTGCAGCGCCTCTAACCGGGAGGTCCTAGGTTCGAGTCCTGACGGCGGCAGGATTTTCGACACTAGCTTTTCAGCTAGGTCGAATTCAGCTGCTGTCTGGAGGAGAATTCTTGCGGCCGGCTGCTCTGATCGGTAGTTTTCCGTGGTTTCTCCGATCAACCCCAGGCGAATGCCGGAGCAGTACCCTACCAAACGGGCCACGGACCGCGCGCGATCTGTCCTTCCTCTTCCTTGTCCTATCCTCTCCCCTTACACACACACTTACACTAACATGCACTACACTACCACATTTTTCTGGAGACCGGTCAGGAGCTGAGAGCTTGTCCCGGCTGGGGCGGTGCCCCGCTGGTGGGAGAGTCCAGGTTAGGGGGAAGCCCCACTAGCCGACGGTAGGTCGGCGCCGGATCTCGCCATCCAGCGGGGGAAGATCACCGCCATCTCCCGAGAAAAAAACATACACTACACTAACGGGACTAATGACCGAAGTAGTTGACGCGCCCGGAAACACGAAAAAAATCAATCAATCAATCAATCAAACTCTGCCCTGGAGGCTATTTTTGTTTGTGACGTCACGCTTAGAAGGCTTACATTTCTCCATCTTATATGTACTACTCGCACAACGTTTCTTGAACGATGACCTTGCTTCCCCCTCCCTTGAGCAATAAACAGTTGAAGGCAGAAGCTCGCAGCGAGCACTGATGACAACGTTCCAAGCATTGAAACTTCGTTGGCGCGAAACAAGCTAGTCGAAGCTAGTTGCTTTCATTGTCGAGAACGTTTGTTCAGCTTTGTTACCATTATCCAAATAAATGGCTGAGGTAGGTCCAGGTCCTTCAAGGGAGGCACCTAAAACTCCTATCTAGTGTCCCTGCTGTTGCCTAACCAGAGCCAAGATCTAGTCGCACTCGTAGCATGTTTGGTTTTGATTTTCCAGAGGTTGTCATTACTGTAAATACTCAAGTGGCGTGACTTTGTAACTAATACCCCCACTCCGCCCGCATTCCTTCAATCTATCGTTCAAGAAAAGTTGCGCGAGTAGTATGTTTTCTGTGTTCACCGTGGTTTGCGCCGACTAATGAGACTAATCATTAATTCAAGATTATGCAAATAAATCTAATTGCTCTCGCACCAACAATTTGATGTGTTAATAGTTGCTTGAAACCGATGAAGATTACTTTTTATGTGTGCCAGTATTTTATTTATAAGCAGTGATTCGGTGAAATTTTCCAGTCAGCTTGTTCAGTCATGATATTGCGTTGAGAATGCTGGTAAATAATTTTTTCCCTTGAGTGATTAGTAATTTCAACAAGTTTATATCTTGAACAAGTTGAAGCATTTGCAAGAAAACTAGGAGAACTATTGTCTTAGTACATTTAGTACTGTAAATGCTGTTTTAAGTAGGTTAGTAAAAATATCTAGATGTTTCATGCAAGCAAGTTAAATTTATTATTAAACATATCGATTTATCATGGAAAATATGTTGTAATATAGTTGGTACAGTGTATGATAGTTTAGATGCTGCTACTTCATTTCATGTTTTCTTTTTTTATATTATACAAAATCGTCTCCTATATTATTTCAGTAGTATAGTTTATTTATTATACGAGTATTTGTATAAGCATATTTCAATAGTATGAATTTTGCGCACACGCAATCGATCTTCGTAAATAATGTCTCCAAAGAAGAGAACATGGAGACATGACGATTTGCACTTTGACTTTGAAAATATAAAGGATTTGTTGAAAACATTAATCTAAATATTCATGTCAAATGCATCGTGTCACAATCGAGCAGCATTATCAAAATCAATTTAGTTGAATAACTCCTAGAGTAAACGTTCTAGGGCCTTAATATATGGAATTGTGAAGACAAAGGCAACAAAGATACGTTTCTCGCACCGTTATCTATTCGACAAGAGCTTCTTGGACATTATACGATTATATTTTGCAGTTCCGGTGGTTCTTGATACTGCCCCGCGTGTTCAGAGACGGGTAGAATCTGCAACTGTATGTGAAATGAAACTAATTGCTTGATATTCCAGGCGATTAAATTGCACGGGTGTACCTCTCAGTTCGGTAATAAAGTTAAATAATATTCCAAAGAGTAGGGTTATGTTTGCCCGATACTGTACTTTCGCATTGACAACTTTAAGTAACTTTCTCGAAAGTAAAAAGTTTCTCTAGTATTATTGTGATTATCAAGGAAAGCGAAAATCTAACTGTCAAGAAAGATTGAGTAATTATTTCAAATATTTTTATGGAAGTGTTGTGAATGTCTATAATAAAGGACATGTCTATAATAAACCTTTATTCAATTATTTAATCAATTTCGTTATTTTTTGTTTGTATTTTCAATTATATAAGTACATTGGAAGTTACCTTTTTAAATTTCTTAAACAAATAAACACGTTTCATTAACAACCTTCCCTCTTAATATGGAAAAGGAAAGATAGGGAAGAGGGTGGAATTAATCATGCGCGAGTTATTGCATGGGTACGATTGTAATATTGTATGTATACAATAATATATCATACAATATTTATGTCATTGTTTTTGAATGTCCGTAACCTTTTAAAATAATACGAGAATGTATGTGCGTTATAGCACTACTAGCATCGATTCATCGCAAGTCAAATGTTTGTTAAGGAGAAAACATGGCGATGTACAAAACATCAGATTGAAACAATTCAGAAGTAATTCAATTGGTTTGGGGAATAATTATTCTTAATTGTAATTATTAATAGTACAATTAGAAAAATGTATATTAGGTAAATTAACCTCATTTTCCTCACATTCCATCAAATGAAACTACTATGATAATTGTATTTACTGATGATGAGGTGTCGCCATTGGAAGTCAACGTGCCAATTTCCTAACCGAACGTCATTTGTTTAGATATCTTTAGGTTCAGGAGAATTATTTGCAATTAATGTTCTGTAACCACGGTATACAAATATTATTTATATAGATATTTCGCAAGTAATACCCCACAATATCGTACTAACGTGGCGCACCAACAGAACTCATATGTTTACTACCGCAGTAAAGTCGTCAATTTTCGCATAATTCGTAAGAATTTATGGTGGCCAATAAAATGCTGAACATATCACGAAATGTAACACTGCTATTACTGACTCGTCCAAATTAAACTTTCGGCCTTGGCTGTAATAACACCGATAACATTTCTAGGTATGTTAATGGCTATTACACGAATTAGTTTACAATAATATTAATAATATTTTTCTGTGAATTGTGGCGATTGTAAATTAATTTTCGACTTATTCAGGGGGAGAATATTTTGCCTGGAACTGTTCCTCCGATGCTCTCTTTAAATATATTCCTTAACTAATTATGTAAACAATTAGGCAATGATTTCCATTGTTTGTAAATGTTTGTGTGCCTTTAAATGTTTACTTTTTAAACAAAAATAATTCTTGTATCACTAATACACAACAAATTGGGAATGTAACTGGAAATGACAACTACAGCAATATTTTTTATTAATGGGATATTCAAAGTTGTATTAGGCGTAATCTGTTATCATTGGATTTGTGGCAAATGCTGAAAGCAATGAACGATCGTAGTTGACATTTTAAACTACGTTTACATGAGGTACGTTTTCTCACATGATTCCATTTGGAGCCCTCACTATAATGAAATGAATCAACTGTCTGAATGCTTGTTGCTAAATGTGTTCATAATTCAACTTAATGTAGTACAAGAGTGAGGGTAGGGATCTCAGAGCTCAAGAAAACTTGCTCAAATTGCACTTCTCCGCATAGTACGTCACACACAATATTGTCACACACAATACAAATTCAAAATTTATTGCTTGTTTATCCTTGAAAATAGATTTTATTACATGGGAGTTTTTTTTTTCTCCCTTTCAAAAATTCAAAATTTAAGTAGTATATGACATAGTGTAGGAATCACAGAATTTTGAAAATGTGCACACAATTCACTTTTCCCCATAGCACGTCATACGCAGTTTTTAACTGTTTTTTTGACGTAAAATAAATAAATAAATAAATAAATATTGTTCTCGTGATAAATAAATTAAAACTAAAATGCCTTAATGTGTACTTTTCAATAGGGATGAAGAATACAATTAAATCTACAGAACCAAAACGTCCTACATTGTGATATAACATGGTTAGATTTAAACTTACACCAATCGGATGATCACCAATCAATGCTGATACTCATCAGCTTTGTAGGTGTCGTTACATCTGTCAGAACAAGTGTAACGAACTCCTAGGGTATGTAAGAGGGTAAAAGTGCTACATGTGGATTTTTTTTCTAAATACAATTATGAAGTTACGCGTATGATATTTGCCCCTTATTTTTAGGCAACCCATCATGCACGAGTATCAAGCGGATCACCTAAAGACGCAGTTACAGTAGTAATTCCGTGGACCCGTTGAATACCAATGCATAATTATTTGCCTACGAATAAGGGACAAATGTCGTGTGTGTAACTTCGTTACTTCAATTTTTTCCACCACATGTTCATTGGCAAAATTGATCATCTTTGGTAGCTACATACATCCCAGAAGTTTGCTCTATATCTTTTGATTTCGAGACACTCTGCGTATATTTGTCAGCAATATGTGGGTGCTTTGAAAAGCAAATTGAAAATTGCCGTTATTCCAAACAACCATGATCGATTTTACACTCAAATATTTCTACAGCACGTTAGAGGGGCACATATGCTGATGTGCGCTGTTAAAATGGAATGATCTTACGTTCAAGGCAGCTGCTCGTGCATGAGGATTTCTTAAAGATGGCGAGTGGGGCCATTGAACAGAGAAAACGCAGTGCCTAAATGGCAAGTCAACTAAGGGATCTCGTTGCATGAACAGAATATCTCAGAATAACTGTTACAAACTAGAGGGGTATATACCTGCGTGGTCTACCACACCGTACAAATCCTTTTTCTGCGAGGTTGTTTCCTCCCTGCAGTGGACACCTCGACTCTTTATTCGCACCCCCATCCAGCGCAAGAACAGTCTCAAGCTGGTTTCTGGATCCCCTCTCGGGAGAGGAGAGATTTCACCCTCTCGAGGTACCGCTCTCGGGAATCTCCCCGTTCAAAGCCTGGGTGAGGCCGCCCTGCCAGCTCAGAGCTATTAGCTTTCCTGGCTAGCACCGAAGTTGAATTAAGCGCCACTCACAAAACGCCGGGACGAATCCCTGCTCAATTGCCCAGAGCATCAGGCCACTGCCACGACGAAGCCGAGTGCCCAACTGGGGGCCACCCGGGCGAAGGCCTGGGGAGCTCGAGGCGACCAACCCGTCTCCTCACTGCCTCCACCTTGAAACTATCGACGTGAGTGCCGCCGTAACCTAGGAAAACCTGACAGGGACGTTCATGCTCCCCCTATGGGTTTTAGATCCGCCGCCATCTGTCCAGAGGATGCCGGCTAACAAACCTCTTGATCACTCCCGCCCTAAGGTCGGCGGCGAGCCCCTTACTCACTGCCTCCACCTTGAAGCTATCGACGTGAGTGCCGCCGGAACCTAGGAAAACCTGACAGGGAGTTCATGCTCCCCCTATGGGTTTTAAATCCGCCGCCATCTATACAGAGGATGCGGCTAACGAACCTCTTGATCACTCCCGCCCTAAGGTCGGCGGCGAGCCCCTTACTCACTGCCTCCACCTTGAAGCTATCGACGTGAGTGCCGCCGTGAAACTCATGGTACGGGTGTCCGCTTACAATTCTCCACCAGGAACCGTGACCTATGCGGGAGTAGTCACCCCAGAGTATGTAGAGGCGTAAAATAATCACATTTGAAATGAACTTTAGTGTTGAATTTCCTGGAACGGAGTTACGCCCGTGACATTTGCCTCTGATTGGTCCATCCTGATAGGTCGAGGGTTACTGGTGGGGTCGGCATACCTAACATTCCAAACAGCGGCAATCAGGGACTCCGATTGGCAGGTCACTCGCTATGTACAGGTGTTCGGCACAAGTTGGGTTGCTTTCAAGAATTCATGAACCTGCGTAACATCTGTTCCTATAGGGTTGCACAACCGTCGGGGCCAAATGTCACACGTGTACTTCTGTCGTTTACCCGGCAACCGCCGCTGACGAGGGACTGATCTGCACGGGTGAGCCAACACCATAACTTACCTTCACAATTTCCATGTAGTTGCCCGGCTGCTCTGAAATTACGGGAGGTGATTGTGGCAGGAATGGTCGGACAAGGCGGAGACAGCTAGGCTTACCATACCCATAATGAAAAGATTGAATCCGATGCCATGGATTTCATTATTCTAACCAAGAAATGAGAGATGGAGATGGTCACATGATGCGTGAATGATGGATTTACAATTACAGATGATCGCTAGCGCAATTAAACACCACATTGCATCTAATTATTTTTTGCAGGCCACGGTCCCATTCACTATCATTCTGGCTTGCGACTGCGATGTCTTCCATCACTCGGAATTGTCTGTTTGCCGGGTGGTGATACCTAGTGACGGCACATTTTACAAAAACATCGATACTTCGCTAAAGTTGATGACAACATCGACGACAAAACATCGGTGTTTAAAATATCGATGGCGGCATCTGGGCGGGGATGGGCTGGGCGGAGTGGACAAAATTAATTTAAATTTGGCGCCGTACTTGGAATTCAAACATTTATAGAAATTCTTTGGGAAGGGTATACATTTCAAACGTCCTGCGTTGGACTGAGTGTCATAACAGTCTCCTCGTACAAACTTCTAGTTACGTGCATTTCGTGCTCATAAAATGCACAAGGATATAGGGGGCGACAGCGGGCAGAGCTTGCTCAAAAGGACGCCTTTCGGAACAAAGGAAAGGATGTATATTTGGACGGGGAAAATCTGTGCTCGAGCTGGGCCACGGGAGGCACCCCAGCAGAGCGGCCGTGACGTGGGTGGCCACAGGGGCTGACTTGTAGACCCCGTCGACTTGCCGGCTGGGGAGGCGGAAACGGCTAGATGACGTAGTTTCGTCAGTCAAGCCAGAAAGTATATAAGCGAACCCCAGACAAAAATACTTCTGATTCTTGGGCTCGTCCGTAGGACGTCGTGTGAGTTGCGCGCGGCGTGTGGCACTTAGATGTGTAGGCTACGGAAGGCAAAGGGCTGGAGCCGGCGTGCATGCGTCGAGACGTGAGGTGCGGCATACTCGCTTGTATACGCACGAGGAAGTAACGGTGCATCACACCGCAGGAGTAGTATTTAATCAGGCAAGCGGTTGTGGTGACC
Organism: Teleogryllus occipitalis; assembly: GCA_011170035.1. Lineage (NCBI taxonomy): Eukaryota > Metazoa > Arthropoda > Insecta > Orthoptera > Gryllidae > Teleogryllus > Teleogryllus occipitalis. Next base: position 247,231 of record BLKR01000583.1, read on the forward strand.
AATAATTGTTCCACCTTCTAATGGGCCAATCGACAATATTGTACATGTTGTAAATTTGTGATTCGAGTGTCGGAGCATATCTGGAATAAAATTCTATGTTACAAACCGTTCACGTCTGTGAATTCTTGCCCCAATTATGACGCCACATTAGTATACTTTTTCTGTAAAAAACGCGGGCGAGCTTCCAGAGAGAAAAGCAATACATTTTCATATGAAACTCTTCGGAACGGCTGAACTGCTTTGAAATTTTGAACTGCTTTCTAAGAAGGGCGTCAGAGCGCGCCACAGAACGAACACTATGCACGAGGAGAGACATAATAATCCATGTTGTCGTGATTTCGCGAAGTCCTTGCCTCCTAGTTGAGACGCGACGCGATCGCATTGTTTGAAGATCGAGAAGCCGAGTGGTGGCGCGTCAACGCACCGCGCTCGTGTGAAGAGCGAAGGAATTCAAAGATAGTTTTACGTTTGCAGTGCGTCTAATTTCACAGCATTTCAGGCTCCGTGAACAGCGTTTTGGCGCGCAGCATCTGCATAACATTTGTCCCGCCCGAATTGCGACAGAAAACGATTTTCTTTTCAAGGTAATAGACAACTTCTTCAATACTCAACAATTCTACATGATCACAAACAAGGTAATAGGCAACTTTTTCAATACTCAATAATTATACATGATCACAAACAAAAGTGCTCGAGAGCTACTTTAGGAAGGCAATTTTTGCCTACTGTAGGCGCTGAAAGTTTTATGCAATATTTCTGTAGCTATTGTCGGTATTGAAATAGTGAAATGGCTAGGTTGGTAAGATGGACTTCTTCCTTCTTCTTATTACCAGAGTGATGTCTAGTGCTGATAAGATGATGTCAGTCCTGTTTCCGCTATCCCAATATTATTATTATTATTATTATTATTATTATTATTATGCCAGTCTACATGATCAATTTCAGAATAAATCTACCACTCTACATTTTTCCAATGGCGCCTGTCCTTGGCTACTTTTCGCAGAAGAAAGGAGTTATATAGATTGTAGAAGCTAAAAAAATGAAAATTTTATGTTTCGAATGCATCTTGTGAATAGAAAAACAACGAAGTAGTGAATTTTATTATAGTTATTATAAAACAACTGTATTAGAAAGGAAACTTAATAAATATTTCAGAATACAGAAATTAAGCTTCCTTAATACTTTATATTAGTCATTTATTTCATCATATTTATTTTTAATTTTCATTTAATCCTCGATTTACATGTATTCCCATTATTTTTCATTGAAATGAAATATTGCTGACCAACAGCCAAGTTTTCTAATCCCACTCTTGTAGGTAACACTGAGTTTGAACTTTCCATATGGCATTTCAGGAAATTCTGTCAGAGAATCCTGCAGTATTAGTCCTTTACTTCTGAATTTTCCCTGAAAAAGAAAAGGATTTAGTTGAACTGTTTACCTAATAAGGGATAAATCAAAATGTACATATTTGAGACTACTAGTTACGAGATTTTGTTGCCTTTTACTTCCCTGCAATTTTAACTAAATAACATATAACTAAAATAAAACATATTCGTGGGAGTTTCGTGAATTCAGCTTTTATTAATATTGCAATTTTGTTTTCTGTTGACAATAAATTACTAATGATTTTATAATCACATTCACTGTACGTTACAAGGTCCGTACAATATTTGGGATGATTCATTTCAGATGAGAAAAACAACACATCTCAATTATAAGACAAATTTACAGTCATTTTGCTGAAAAACGCTTAGTTCCTTAGCAGCAATTTCTTGACATCTTCTCTCCTATAAAGTTCGGATAGTTGTGCTTAAAGGGAGTTTCAGGGACAATGATATTTCTAAGCATAGCCAAAGAAAAACTACCTCGAAAAAAATAAAAACTATGCAAATCGCAGATTTGTGATTTGACGGAATTGAAGTGCATTTTACGATAGCCCTGCATCGCGTGCAGCCCTGCGATCTCGACCAGGGTTGCCAGGTTGTAGCATAATTATGGAATCGTACCATAATTTACACTCCAAAAAACAAATGTACCATTTTACCATAATTGTACCATATTAGTTTTTAATAATGAAATATTACTGATTTTATACTAAAAGTAAAATGGTGAACCTGAAGGCTCCTAGATGGCTAACCTAAAGCTGAGTATCCATGTTAAGGTATATCAAAGCACTTTTAGGAACACGCAATAACTGTTTATGCTTTGACCACAAAAACAGATATTAGCAAAATATTTTCATCTAATAATATTTTGGTGTTATATTCGGAAACTAACGCCAAGATCACAGCCGTCTGTGATTTGGTAGAAAACTAGAACGCGTGTTCGAAAATTCAGATATTTATTGTTTAAATATTATATATATATATATATATATATATATATATATATATATATATATATAGAGAGAGAGAGAGAGAGAGAGAGAGAGAGAGAGAGACGCCCCGTCCATGTACGGGTTGCCATGTGCGAGTCGCACCGAAAGTGTTTAAAAACCGCGCGCAGAGTTTCTCCGTGACCACAGAGCTTTAACAAGCGGCGAGTGTTGTTATCAGCTAGCAAGATCGCGCCGAGAGGGGAGGTAAGCGAAAAGTAGTAGATGGTGAGACGCCAGGCGTACAAGACTGAAATTAAGGCGGAAGATATTTCGAGTACTGGCGAGTGAATTGTTAAAGTATAGTGCTAAGGTTACCCGTTTGAATGTAATTTACCAGCGATTCACATTTTAGAAACATATTTCATCTATGTGCTGGCAAGTCTGTGTACAAGCCATTGTGACTACTTTCAGCTTTCCGTAGCACTGTAAGAGCGATGTCTGGTACCAGCGAGGCCGTCTGGTGCCTGGGAGTGTGACCTCAGCAGGAGTGTTCGAAAGGTCGGTGATTCAAAAAATATTCTAGATGGGAGCCGACAAGACAACTACGAATTGGTACTGATATTCTTTCGCGCGCATATGTGAAGTGTCGGCAACAAGCTTTGGTGTTCAATTTTCTAGAGTGGCTAACGCTCGTCGTAGAAAATGATCAAATGCATTGGAAAGAGAAGTTCTCGTCAACTAACGTGAATAAAAAAACTTTCATCCACGGATGATAATTATCCACCTCCGCAAATTTCTAATAGTAAATGGGATTTATATTTTAGAAATTACTTTTTTCGCGATAATGAATGAACACTACATGAAACTATTTCCCGTGATTCATGGTGGTGGGAGAAAGGATCAAAGTATTGTATAATTAATGTGTCTAGTTCGGAGGAGGCTCTCTCTGTTAATTGGAAATGAGATAGCAAATGTCACTCAAAGGAATGTTTTCTCTATATGCATTGAAAACAAAACTTAAAAAAATGATTAAATTGATCGTCATTATCTGTTCTTTTGTTGTGTTGTGTTTTTGGGGCACAGGAAGCCCAATACAGTTGAGAAACCTTACTTCTGTGTTATTGTTTTTTTGTTGTTCTGTTTTTCGGGCCCAGAAAACTCAATCATTGTACAGTTTAGAAACATTATTTCTGTGTTTTTGTCTTGTGTTTCTTTAGGGGACATACAGATGCTTATGTATACTACAGTTCCTCATTAAATGTTATTGTTTGTTTCACAAAACAGTGCACTTGCTTTTCTTTCCGTCGGAAGTGTATGGAACAACGCAAGACAAGACTCGCCCTTTTGTCCTCGTTTTCCCATTTGACGAAATCACCAAAAAATATTTTGCATCTACTTGACCAACCACGAACGCCGCGACTCTGGGCACTGCCGCCTGCCAGAGCGTTGCGTCGCTACATATCACACCCTCCGTCACTGCTATACATGTATGTGTGTGTGTGTATATATATATATATATATATATATATATATATATATATATATATATATGTATAATATATATATATATATAATATATATATATATATAACGTTTAATACGTAAAGACGTTAAAAGTGAGAGGAGAGAAAAGGGAGGGGAAGAGAGAGAGAAAAGAGAAGGAAAGATTGGGGAAGTGAGAAGAGTGAAGGGGAAAGTAAGGGAAAAATGAGAAAACGAAAGAGTGAGAGAGAAGGAAAGAGAGAGCCGGAAATGGAGGAGAAGGAATGGAAGAGAGGAGGGAAAGAGAAAGGAGAGAGATGGGGAAGTTAGGGGGAAAAGAGGGAGAGTGAGAAAAAGAGTATGAAAAGAGGGAAGGAAGGAGAGGGAAAGAGAGAGAGAGAGAGAGGGCAGGACGTCTGCTCGGTTCTGCTAGTTATACCATGATCTTGTAGATTTCCATTGCAACATATTGTACCATACTTTTATACCACCCATTCCATAATTCACACTACTGCATCTGGCAACCCTGGTTTCGGCCGACCTCGCCTGCTGATCATCAGTATTACAGGGTGCTCGCTGTTTGCAAATGGTCTCCTGAGTCAACAATAGTGCTTCGAGTCTTGGAAATGTGCATAAAGTTCCGATGACATCCGATCTATGCCGAAATTGTAAAATTAAAACAAAAATCATCACCTTATACGAGAACCTATGCTTCTGAGTTGAAAGCAGTAATTATTTGTAATATCACGAGGAACATGCTGGTTTACGTATTCATCTGAAATGGCTCACCTAAAGATAAAGTTAAATTTATTAGTGGCCATTACTTACCTTCTTTATGGGACATTTAGCGGGGAGTCCAGCTAATTTCATAAAGTCTTTAAAATTGTGCTTTCCATGCTTTATACAGTCTCCACATGGCTTTTCACTTAAGTAATTGAAGGTATCTAGCCAACCTGCAGGAGGAGTCCATTTCAGAACCTTTATATATGCCTGCATAAGAAAGAGTAGATTCTTTTAAACAGCGACAGTGGAAATCTGTTTACGCTTCAGCGACTGTAAATTGTTTTATTATTTATGTCGGTAAACACGTCCTTAGCTCCTTAGCAACGAATCATTCAAACAACGCATTAAGAGCGCGTCCATAGCAACGGCCGTTAAAATGCTCGAGAATCCATTAAAAACATTTTAGTGGACTCTCGTGTTTAGATTTTACCAGTGCCTCTAAATATTTAGATAAATATGACGTTGCCACAAAACATAATTTTTAGGAATAAATGTAAACAAAATTTATTTTTACAATTGTTTTGATACATATCTATTAAAGTAACAATTTTTTAAATTACCACTAAATGTAATGGTATTTGAAGCCGTGACATTGATGTTTGGTAGTATTACAAGAAATCGATCCTGAAATTTATGTTCCACTTGTCCCTTTGTCCTTTTTACCCCATTTTGTCCCTTTGTCTTCATTATCCTATTTGCTCCCTTGTCCCATTGGTCAATTAGTCCTTGTCCCACTTTGTCTCCTCGTCCCACATGTCCTTGTGTCCTCCTTGTCCCACTTAGCCCATTTGTGCCTTTTGTCTCCATTGCCTCACTTTGCTCTTCTCCCCATTGTTCCCTTTTCCTTGTCGGCATCACGACCCGGAACCAACAACCCTTGTAACAGAACATCGAGAGAAATGACAATTCTTGACTCATTAAAAAGTGTTAAATATTTGAATAACTAGAATAATTAGAAACAACAAAAAACATTATATGTAACACGTTCTATATTAGTCGTAAAGTCGGCACTTAACCTTCCAGCCTCGTCCTTAAAGACTAATCTAGAGGACTTGTTACATAAATAACTATATTTGCACTTACCATAAGGGATTTTCCATGTAAAAATAGCTCTCATTCCAATATTTAAAACGCTGTATATATGTAATTCATTCTAGTTCTTTTAAATAAGAAATATGTACACATTGTAATAGTAGGATTTACAAGACTCACTTTTAAAGTGAATAACAAAATATCTTTTTCACAGCTAAAATTAATATATTGTAGTCATTCACATCGTTTTCGTATGTTTGATCAGTTACGATTATGATGCCACATACTCAGATTAAGACAATTCTTAAGAAAATAACCATCATACTCTCTTCATTTATTCTCCCACAATTTTGTTGCTGCTCAAAGTGAACTACCAGTGAGAGGTCGCAGGTTGAAGCTGTTGAAGTCTTTGAAATACTCCAGCGACTTTTGTAACAAAAAAGCCCTTGCTGATTCGTTTGATCTTAGCACTTATCATTAGATCCTTTAAACTCTTTATATTGTTGCAAAATAAGTGTACTGTAGTTACGTAGTTATAAAACTTGCATAGTGTTTATATAAACAGTTACTATTTTGTTCCTTCACCATCTCCGTCTCAACATTAAACTCTCGGACCGGGTTCATGAATGATGCGAGTTTCATCATATTCAGCACACTAATTTACATTTTCTTCTAGTGACTCTACCTACCTTCATATTATCTGTAAAGTCGATATCCAGTGACCAATCAATATCCAAAGAATAGTGAGTCTTGTTGGCTTTGGACATTTTACAAGTGAATTTAAATAAACCTTCCCCGACGTTTTCACATTCTCCCACTTTTTCTACAGAGATTTCGTACGGACCCTGCAACATACAATTAAGAAAGTTTAATGCAAAAATTGATTCTCAAACTGACACAAGAATATAATTTGACTAACGAAAAAATACAAAATTTAACTTTGCACCATTGGATGTCGCAAACCTTTCGCTTTCGTTTATGTTTGGAAAACAGCATATTTTACGTTATTGTACGTAATAATAAACTGATAAAGATTGCACACAAGAGAAATTAGCAGGTCTTTCAAAGGAAAGATGGTATTTATAAACGTAAATGGATTTCGTGATAACTGAAAGAAACGTATTTGTAAAAGAATTTATTGATGAATATTTCCGGCACGCCAACTGCTATGTAATTTCATATTTTCTGTCCTACTTATCGTGCTCAAAATTGTTATCTTATTGTTATTTTGGCGAATCGTCGCCGTCCGAACACAATATCAGATTTTTTTCGTTACATAATTTTACATATTTAGTATTATGTTTCATATTTTACATATTTTGATATTTTCACAAAATATTTTTTATTCAATTTTTTTTACAATTTTTACATGAAAAGAAACAGTATTTTTAAAAAATCAGCATTTTTCCTACTCTATTACGACGTGATGTCTGCTACGTGAATGCGCGGTCAGATGTTCTGATAGTCCGGAACGCCTACTTCAGTTTTCTCAGTGGCAGGAAGTGCCCGTCAGCGACTGAGATCATATTCACTTTTAGGTGTAAAAACGAACTCATAATCCCGCGAGTTTGAAACGGATATTTTGATTTTTGGGGTGTTGCTTTACTTGAAGTCACAATATCATTTTCAAAGTTGTTTTCAAAAATGACTTCAATTTTTTTATTAAACTTTGTCTTCAGGTATTATAAAGAACACTTAAAAGATTGGCGCAAGTCTCATTTTCGAAATCTGAGAAAAAAATCTTTTTGAAAATTGTGAAAGTTCAAAACTTTTTTCGGCGTCAAAAACAAAAACACTGTTTCTCCTCATTATATTTGGCATTCGTCACTTCACTAAGCACAAGTTGCATATTTGAAAGAATATTTGCAATCTGAACCCGAATCACTTTCATTTTAGTAATATTCTATATTCTATACACATTCGCTACACCTTATATGAATTACTATTCATCCTTGGCAGTCTCGTCTCGTCTCGTCCAGTCTCGTTCGTATCAGCTGCTTCTCTGTCCAAACATGTTAGGGAAAGTAGTACAAGGAAGAGCCGTAAGGTAGCTGCACAAGCTTTACGGTGCTACCAACATTATTCGTTTTGCGTGGTTTAACTCTTAGCAGTCGCTACAACTGCTTTAACTCTTAGCAGTCGGCCATGTTAGGTTGCTGGTCATGGACCTGTTATTTTTCAACTGTTATTAATAACAGCTATTACGTGTAAGCTGTTTTTGTGATAACAGTTATTGAAGAAAAGCTGTTAAGCCCATCTCTAGTGCGGCCGAGCGACTGCGTGGTGAAGTGGAAAAAAATCGGCGCGAAAAAAAAGTTTTGCTGTTTGAAACAACTTTTGCAGGTTCAAGTTCATAATGTTGCGGAGCCAATTCAAATAATGCGGAAAATCATTTGCTGATGTAGCACCACTGGTTAAAATTTCTATCATGTGCACATCCGGGAATATTAAGAGTGTACAAAAACAGCTCCTTCAGCTTATTGTGCGAACGAAGGATCGGGAGAGGCGGCCCAGGGAGTCTCTGACCAGGAGGTCCTAGGGTTCGAGTCCCGTTGGAATGACAGAACTTTTTCCACACTAGCTACACAGCTAAGACGAGATATGTTGCCGTCTGGAGGAGAATTTTAGCGGTCGGCGGCTCTCATAGGTAGTTTTCCGTGGTTTCTCCGATCAGTACCCGGCGAATGCCGGAGCAGTAAATTAACAAATGGGTCATGGACTGCGCGCGATCTTTCATTCCCATTCCTCGTTCTATCCTCACACTTAAACACTTACATCCACCATCCACTACACTACCGCACTTGCGGGAAGACCAGTCAGTAGCTTAGAGTTGATCCCGGCTGGGGTGGTGCCTCGCTGATGGGAGAAACCCGATTGGGAAAACCACGTTAACAGACGGTAGGTCGGCGCAAGATCACGTCATCGAGCGGGGCAAGATCGCCGCCACCTTCCCAACAAAAAGCACATGCACTACACTTACGGGAATAATTAACATAGCTGTTGACGCGCCCGGTATCTCTGGTAATCAATCAATAAATCTGAACGAAGCAAAAGTTGCTTCGACTGATGCAAAAGAGAAAATTATCTTCTAATAGCTTTTTTAAAACGCATTGGACAAAGTCTGATTCGCAACAATTGAAAATTATAAAATTTCGCTTCCGAGTATTAGCATCGGGGGACAAATTACAAATTTGATTCCATCAAAATTGCTGACAAAATAACACTCATCGACACATACTCGTACCACGATTAGTGAAAGATGAACTCAATAAAACATACTCAAGGTGAAGCTATATTGGAGACGTTTGATGCCCAAGGGATTGAAGTCCATTTTTAGCCGTTTAGGACATGTTTCAAATTTAAAATCACTATATGAAGATTTATTCAGAGTTTAAAAGATGGATGATCGAAGTTTGTAAAAAAGCGTATAAACGCCCAAACATTTCCCTGAAATTAAACTTTCCGTAAAAACTACACATTTTTCTGTTAAGTTTGCTCATGTGATTTGATTCCCTTTTTCTCTGAACGCCTCATTTGAAAATAAGGCAAGGAAAGGCATTGTTTTAGCATTTGCTAAGGGATCAGGTAAATTACACGAAAACAACTGATTGAGGTGGGGATCATTGGCCCAGAAATTTGAAATCCAACACTTGTTTCAGGCAAGTTTCGTCTATTAGAATCAAACGATAAAAATGGAAATTAATGAATATATACATTAATAAAATAAATACGTTCGTCTCTTTTGGTCAAAATAGTTTCCTATTGTCTAGAATCAGTTACGTGTCAGAAAATAATTTACTGGGCACTAAAAAATTTTGTGTATCGATTTTGATATTGTTTAATACCGCAATGTAATATGTTGTAAAATAAAGACCTTGTATTGAAAATACTTTTTTGTAGTGAGCTGGTAGTACTGATAAACATGATTTTTACGTGTGTTATAATACGTGTATTACACGAGAATATGTTCCCGCCCTTAAGTCAGTTTTGACCCAAACTATAAACAGTCAAGTGTTTCATAAATGAAGTGACAGAGGAAGTGGAGACCAATGGCGAATTGTCCAATACATCGCGTATACCACCGGTATACCTAGTAATTGAAAGTGTATAAGAAATGTTATATAAGTTTTGTAATCCTGTAAAACGTTATTGAGATTTTGAAAGCTTTCTAACAGAAGCGAAAAAATAACTCTGTTTTGCGACCGATAGTCTTCCGCATACGTAAACGCTACGAAGAGCGGTAGAGTGAGAAGTGTCACATCTTATGCTCTCCATTGAATATGCTGGCGCAGGGCAAGGCACCGCATGCCAGCAGCGATGACCTAGGGCTTCACATGTTTCACAGGCGGGGACAAGGGAGAGCGCGCGTCCGGACGGTCGGTAGGCACCGCAAAATATTGCGGTGAATAGTCCTTCTCTGGTCGTTCGTAAGTTACGCTTCTCTCAAGTTTTTAATGATGTGTGTTAATGATCCAGAAGTTAGTGGTTTGTGTAATTGTCTTACAGAACAATTATTAAGGACGGAATATCATTGATTGATTTTTTCGTGTTTCCGGGCGTGTCAACCGCTTTGGTTATTAGTCCCGTAAGTGTAGTGCATATTTTTCTCGGGAGATGGCGGTGGTCTTCCCCCGCTGGATGGCGAGATCCGGCGCCGACCTACCGTCGGCTAGTGGGGTTTCTCCCCTAACCAAGACACTCCCACCAGCGGGGCACCGCCCCAGCCGGGACAAGCTCTAAGCTCCCGACCGGTGTCCCGGAATATGTGCTAGTGTAGTGCATGTTAGTGTAAGTGTGTGTGTAAGGGGAGTAATAATAGTTGGTAAATTTTATAGATCTTTATATGCTTGATTTTTTATGTATATGTCACATTATTACCGATAATTTTTCCTTTTTGAAAGAAAAAAAGGAAAAATTAGGTAGTAATGTTAGTTTTATTTATCTTGTTGAAGAATATGTAATTAATTTTGTTATGTTTAATTTTATGATTATAATCAATATTATTATATGAGGAGGCGTTGGATGGTTTGGCTGGCTGTTCACGTCTCTGAAGTGTTTGGGGGACAAGAAAGAGTAAGGTCAGATCGCGCGCGGTCCGTTTGGTAGGGTACTGCTCCGGCATTCGCCTGGTGTTGTTCGTAGAAACCCCGGAAAACTACTGATCACAGCAGCTGGCTGCTAGAATTCTCCTCCAGACAGCGACTGAATTCGACCTAGCTGAAAAGCTAGTGTCGGAAATCCTGTCGCCGTGGGGAGTGGGAACCTAGGACCTCCCGGTCAGAGGCGCTGCAACAACATGAGTTAGCTACCGACACTGGGCTACCACTCCCGGTACGGAATTTCATAGTGTTGCGATTTCAGAAAAGCTCAAAATAAAAGACAAGGGTAGAGGTAGCTCCCGTAAGTGCGGTGTACTTAAAATAAAGTTGGGGATCGGCCACTGGCGGGGACCCCCGCGCGCTCACCGACATCTTCCCGCTGCTGCTCTCCGCATCCGCGAGGAGCGCGCAGCGTCCCAGCAGCAGCAGCAGAGCCGCCAGCCGCCCCCGCCGCCCCCACCGCCCTCGCCCGCCCGCCGTCGCCCCGCCGCCGCCGCCGCCGCCGCCGTCGCCGTCGCCGCTCTGCATCGCCGCACCCAACGCGGCAGCGCCGCCGCCGCCGCCGCTTTTATGCTCTCCGCCTCACGCTCCGACGCCCACGCTCCCGCCCCCCGCCTCCCTCGCGCCCCGCCCCATCCACTGAAGTGACTCGGACCGGGAGGTCCTAGGGGGCCACTCCCAATACAGGCAGGATTTGGGGCACTAGCCAGATAGCTAGGTCGAGTTCTGAGGCTGTCTGCAGAAGAATTCTAGCGGTCGGCTGCTTTGATCGGTAGTTTTCCCTGGTTTGTCCAATCAACACCAGGCGAATGCCGGAGCAGTACCCTAACAAACGGGCCACGGACCGCGCGCGATCTTTCCTTCCTCTTCCTTGTCACCCCTTACATACACACACACTTACACTAACATGCACTACACTACCATACACGCCGGGTGACTGGTCGGGAGCTTAGAGCTTGTCCCGGCTGGGGCGGTGCCCCGCTGGTGGGAGAGTCCTGGTTGAGGGAAACCCCGGGAGTTGACTGTAGTTTGGTGCCGGATCTCGCCAACCAGGGAGGAGAGATCACCTCCGCCGCTGCCGCTGCTAATTCTGTTTGGGTAAGCGGTCATTTAATTTTATGGACAGAAGTTGCATCCAGAAAGAAGAATCCTAGAGCGCTCCAGAGATTCCACGAGACTGAAATTCCAATATTACTCCATCGTCGCAAATTTCGGGTCATCGGAATGTAAGCTCCGCAAAAAACAAGAACTTGTAATGAAGAAAATCGTAAAAAGTATCGTTGAATTTTTTTTAAAAAAGGACTTACCAAGTTCAACAAATTTTATGTCGAACAAAGAGGCATGCTAAAATCATTTAATGAGTTCTTGAGAAATTGCAGCAAAGAGACTAAAGCTGCTATTAAAACTAATTTAAGTTAACATAATACTAAAGAGTACAACATTAAATGTTGCATTTTTTGGCGAAATTTTTTCAACATTGAAAAAGAAACAAAGGAATTCCTTTGTTTATTTGAAAGACTGTAGTGTCGAACAAGAAATAAATTTTAAAAAAAGTCGGTGACATGACGCAAATTTGAAAAGATTATTTGAATAATCTAATAAATATTGTAAATGTTTAATTGAAAAGTTTGATTTAGTAACCAATTTAACCCGCAAACCAATATTTTCTGATATAATAATTTTTATGAACGATTCGAATCTATACAAGAAGGTTCATCGACCCACGTACTATTAAGTAAGTTAAGACAATATAAGTATTGATTGGCCACACAATGATTCGTCTAATATAGGAGAAATAAACATTTAAAAAACGTTTCAGTATCGCTAAACGCGGAACTCAAGTGAAAAACGTTTCAGTTTGAAGTCTTTTGTTATTCAAAAAGTTTTGTCGGAGTTGTATTTTGCAAAAAACAGTGCATTTGTGATGTACCAATGGCGAGAAGACCGCGTGCCCAGAATCACGTCCTTTGCGTGTCTTTCGTGCCAATACTCCCGCTTTCCACAAAGGAACATTTCACGCCCCAGAACCTTCGACAGTGTTCAGATAAGGCAGAGGAAAAACTATTTCCGCTAGTAAACGTTCGGCAATTGAATGTCGCCGACAAACAAGAGTCCTTTGTATCCTTTCATGCCTTTGTCGCCACCCATCGTATAGTAAAAGTTATATAATTGTATAAATAAGTGTTTATCGAACGAACTTCCTCTACCAATGACATAATAGTAATCACACAATTTGAAATGGCCCTGTACACATTCTTAGTTGATTCTTGTGAAAAATATATAGTTGTCTAAATTGCGAATCGTTTGGTAATCTCATCGTGCAAATCATTAATCTTTTTTAGCTCACTAGTGAGAGTTTTCAATGTAATGGAACAGTCTTCCTGTGGAAGATTTCACTGCAACCTTTTTTCTCACATTTTATAAGTAATAGTAGACTATAGTTGAAGACGACAAGGTAAAATATTATTCCAGTTAAATGTTCTACAAGCGAGGCGACACAATAGAGTGATTTTCACAAGTGGATAAGAAATATTTACTCTCGAGAATGATTTTTTTTTTTACTTTCAATAAATTTAAAACTAATAAGATTAAAAAATATGAATTCAAGTCTATACTATATATTATTAATTAATCATGCGAATAAGCCTTTCATTGTTTTAATCGTCTTGTTACAAGAAGACGTAAAGCAATTCTCAGTTAATACCGGTCTGATCGGTAGTTTACCGTGGTTTCTCCGATCAACACCAGGCGAATGCCGGAGCTGTACCCTAAAAACAGGCCACGGAAATATATAATTTTATTTGGAAATGCCTAATTTTTTATTGAACCCTTTCTTTAAGAATATTTATTTTTTCAAATATCGCTATATCGGATAACGAAGGTATAGAGAGAGAGTTAACGAAATGTATATAAAAATCTAGAATATTATAAAATTTGAAGCTTCAAAGGTCGTCGGCTTCCTCATGGTATTTGTCCCGTAACTGTTGAGCATGTTTTCCCCTCAGGAGGTGGCAGTGTTATTCCCCAGCTGTAGAGCGAGTTTGGGTCCCGACTTACCGGCGGCTAGCGGGGTTTTTCCTAACCAGGTATCTCCTAACAGCAGGGCACCGCCCAAACCGGGACAAGCATTAAGATCCAGACCGGTCTCGTGGCATGTAACTATGTGGCATGTAAATGTGCGGCAGTGTACTGTAAGTGTGTGTAAGGAATGAGGGAAGGACAAGGGGGAGAAAGGAAAGATCGCGCGCGATCCGTGGCCCGTTTGTTAGGGTACTGCTGCGGCAATCGCCTGGTGTTGATCGAAAGAAACACGGGAAACTACCGATCAGAGCAGCCGGCCGCTAGAATTCTTCTCCAGACAGCGGCCAGTGGCGGCTGGTGGCGATCTGGAGGTTGCAGCTTCATCGAATGACGGAAAAGTAATTTTCAAATTTCAGAACACTAATATTCAAAACACTAAAATTTCAGAATACAATAACATGCAAGCAATTCATCTAAAATAATTGAAACTAAGTTAAATAAAAATCTATACTGAAACATTACTAACAAAATTTTATGCGTATTGACCTTGCCAGGTATATACTGTAATAATCTCCCCCTCTCTTTCCGCCCTCCTTTGACACCGCGACGCCTCACGTCGCGGCGCCAATGTAACAATATACTACTTCTAATCAAACACGATGGCCCACGTTAGTGCGCCACTGTAATATTCTCTTACAAAACCTCACGACGATTGTAATCTTTTCCTCGTCACGCGCACTATCTTGCCCTGCCCTAGCCCTGAATTATAATTGGGTGCCACATTAGCGATTGCCCGTACCTCTGCTAGCTCGTACTATTGTTTATTTCTTACCGTGTCGTAGTCCGCGCGCTCACTCCATACGGAGTTGAAGGAAGGGTCCGTTTCGTTCGTGCCTGGGTCAACATTCATACCACTACCGAATAAAAAGACATGGAATCACGGCAATTATGAGCCATTGGGAGACTCATGCATTTAATTTAGGATTTTTTTTCCGCTGATATTTCTTTTCATTAACACAATCTGCCCCTCCGACTTACGAAACATAACAATACGAATATATACACACACAGAAAAAAAATAAACATACACACTGAAATTACAATACAAAGAAAAATCTCATCCATCCATCAGAATGCGCATTCTGTCGTGACCTTCCTTATTATCCTTAGCCTAATAGCATAACTTGGTCTTCGACAGAACTTCTTTTCTTTCTTTTGAATGGAGCGTAAACAAACCAAAAAAAACAATACAGTTATTGCACAATTCGTGCCACTTCCCTTTTTTGCAGCGATGTCACCTTCCGTCAGCGCCCGTCGCTGGTAGTTGTCACGTGCATTATTTACGCACGCAGTCCCCCGTTCAGCTGCCACCAGATCCTCGATGCACTCCCCCGTTTCAAGTTTGCCAATGCATCCACAGGTATTTTTTTTGTCTTAATCGCGTCTTCCCTGAATGTTATTTCTATATCTCGCGATATATATATATCTTTCGCGACGCTCCTATTTCCTGACACCTAATTTGCGTAAATATTGTCTATGCGGATTTTTTTCATGAATTTCTAAATGAATTTAAATAAATTTTCGATACACTCAGTCTCAACAATTGTTTTTATGCAACCAAAATATTTTAATAACGTTTTACACGACACTTCCGCAAACATTTTCAAAAACTTAACACAACATAAAAACGCGTGCGATCATCCTCAGATCCGAACTCATTCTGTCTGTAACCCAGTTTGCATTGTTGGTCCACACAATCCAAGTGACTGTCTTTTTTCCAAACATATGCCCATCACCATAATAAATGTTCGAAAATGTTTACATTTTTCACTGTTTTGGGGCATCTTGCGTCTTACTCTCTCTTTCATAGTTTTATTAACTTTTGGTTTGTAATTATCACATTACCGAATTCCCTTTTCCCGTTTTCCTTTTTCCAAAAAACCTTTATTTTCCGTCTTCCCCACTCGTGATGACGTCACTTACATCTTCGGTCGCTCTTTTAATTCTTTCTTAGCTCGCTATGCTATGGAACTGGATACTGATTTATTAAAGCCTTACATAAATTCCCCCCCGCGTCGTAACTAATTTTGCCCTGATCTAAATATTTTTCCCTATAATTTCTGTACGTTTGGCCAAAATCCACCCAGGCATTCACTGGATATTCAATAAAACTCGTTTTGTTGTATACTTTCAGAGGTACAACAATGGTCACCATGTCTTCAACTTCGCCGTTATGCATGCAATTTATACCATTTATAATATTTACGGAACCCGTGGCTCGAATAAAGTGATTCTTGGTTCAAAATGTTCCTAAATTTGGGTTCTATTCACTGTTCACAATGCCTATTGCCCCCCTTTTGTTTTCTATTACTTTCCTAATAATTATTAGTACGCGGCGCTGTTGTCTATTGTTTCTTTCATTATTGGCTCCTCTTTGCTTATGTAGTTCCTTGTCCCACGCATTCTTGCGGGCTAGTCTCACAAATCATTACAATACACCTCCTGCGCACGTGGTTTTTGCTTTGATTTCCACTGGGCACTTAAGGTTTTGCATTGAGACAATTGAAGGAAATAGAATTCATACAAAAAAAGAACTTGTTGCGAAAATACCGTGATCGCACTTCAGCACTTTGCAACAAGCACTATGGTTTGGACTCGTTTTACACAAATAATATTATTTTCTTCGAAGATTTCACTACCTATTGTAACGTCTTCTTCTATGTATCTAACGTTCCTATATATGTAACGTTCCCCCCCCCTCTCTCTCTCTCTCTCTCTCTCTCTCTCTCTCTCTCTCTCTCTCTCTCTCTCTCACCTCCCTTCTATGATTGCCCGGAAATACTACCACTTCTTATTACTTACTTTCACCAAATTACCATCGCATCATTTCTTTGTGCCCAGCTTTCACCCTTAATTATGCCCGTCCGCTACCTGCTTTCAAAGAACCTCTTATTTTATTTACTTAAACAATTTCTTATATGGGCTGTGGCTGCCCTATACAGGACCTAAAACAAGGTATGTGGGCACGTGGGCATTGGTCTGCATCTAACTACTCAAAAAAAAAAAATCAGAATACATTCTGTCAATTCGCTGACGAACCTACTGATGTCCGTCATTATTTATTCTTTCCTCATCAAATTTTGAATTATTGTTTCGGCTAATCCATACATGAATGGGGGTTGCTGCCCACTGACGACACACATGAAATTACCCCACAAAAACAAAACACATAAACAATACGATAACATATCATAGATCACTTTAACAACAAAACCAAAAATACTATTCATTCACACTGACAAATACATATATATACAAGCTCATTCACACTGAATGCGCATTCTGTCAGCTCAATTTTAAAATTATTTATTTTACGACAGAACTTGATCTTCAACAAAGGCGTACTTGACTTTCTTTTCTTTCAAAAAACACGTGAAATAGATAAATAAATAAAGTTATCGTCCACTTCTCTTTTTTTGCTGGCTGGATATTGCGACTCGCGATATATCGTTGTTGCCTGGACCAATACCGCATTCCACGCAGTATTTTCCAAATTATACTGCAACTGCTTCTCGTTACTACGTTGCACGGCCGAAATTCCACCGACACACTAGTATCTCCGTCGCGCGCCAATTTTGTCATTCTAATATTTCACCTTCGTTATAATATTAATATACTACTGTCTGTCAATGGCGTACTTATGTTTCTTTGAAACCACTCCATTACGCGAAACATAATATATACGCAAAACTGCTATTGTTCTGACACGCATTCTCACTACGAATGTTTTTGTCCGATAACAATATCAAGTAACCCATCATTAAATTCAAAATATCAACTAAGAGAACCGAGAGCAGAGAACTGACAACGGACTATGAGTTGTCCTGAGACATTTGTAATAGAAGTGTAAAGTTAATTAATGAAGAATATTACTAGAGTTGATATTGACTGCTTCTGATAATATATATTACCCCTGGTGAGTGGTTATTTATTCAGTTGCATAATGCGAACTGTTTTATGTATAATGCATCTAGGCACGTGGCGTAGCTATGCTGGTGCAACCGATGCATGGCACAGGAGCCCACGAAATCACAGGCCCCGAATAAGGTCTTTCGCGTACCCCAATGAAGATCGGGTTTTTGTTCAAAAATAATTTTAAGGTACCACTTTCTGTAAGAAAATGCACGTCAATGGAATATTTCATTACGGTTATTTGTTATTGCTGCTTTTGTATGTAGGAGAATTAGATAGAAAATAAACAAAATTTCTTCATGGGGCAACGGCTGACGGAGAGGAGATTTGCAGTGCGTCGCCGTGTAGCCTGTTTACTCACCTGGCAGAGTAGAACGAACTGAACTGAAAAAATATAATAAAGAAGACAATTTATACTATCAGAAAAATATTTTTTGATGTTTTCTAAGACCCAAATTGAAACACAAAAAATATTTTTGAAGCAAAAATAACAAAAAATAATTTTTGATTGTCTTAGGACCATGAAACAGACTCGAAAAAATCTCAAATGTTTCTCTTATAACACAAATTGATGTGATTTTTTTCAAATTTTTTCGACAGCTGGACTGCAGTTAATAAAATAAAAAAACATTTTCTCGCCATTATATCATCTTGACTTTAAATATACTTTGAAAATGACTGCAACAGTTCTGTATATATATTTTAGTGTTTATTATACATTTGTATACATTGTTGTATCACCCAGTAAAATTTTGATTTTGCAATTTAGTTACAAATTATCATTTATTTAATCTTTCTAATCATTTGCATAAGTATACCATACGCTAAGGGAAGCCGAGTTTTTGGCTATTTATGAGAAACCATCGACACACAACCTTGAAAGTGTGATACTGGTGGATAGAGAATTACACCCCATCCTACATCGAAAAGATTTCAGAAAAAAAAAATGTTTGCAGACTATAACATACAAAAAAACATTATTGCAACACATAATTATTATTCGAGAGTATAATAATATCGAATAACTCGGAAGCACGTAGGCCTTTTACACCAGGTTTGCGTGTGTCATGGGGACTTAACTTTTTTTGAGGACAAGTAAATTTTGAAGATGACGTGTTTTGGAGGACGGCTAGTTGACAAATGGGAAAATGATGAGAGACAGTTCGGGTGCAGGTGAAGGATAGA
Source organism: Teleogryllus occipitalis (assembly GCA_011170035.1). Taxonomy (NCBI): domain Eukaryota; kingdom Metazoa; phylum Arthropoda; class Insecta; order Orthoptera; family Gryllidae; genus Teleogryllus; species Teleogryllus occipitalis. Next base: position 266,125 of record BLKR01000583.1, read on the forward strand.
TGGGAGACAGTGGGGAAATCAAGGGGGAAAGGCTGGATCCGGATTAGGTTCTTACACAGTATTCTACAATATACGACTTTTATGATCGTCTTTTATTTCCAATTTTACGTTTTTGCCCGCAATTTACGTACAGAATCAGAAAGTAAGTTTTACGAGATGAGATGAAGGGATTATTTGGTCCGCAATTTACATACGACCAAAAAATGCCATGAGTAATGCTAGAGAATGAAAGCACATTTACGTTTCTACGATGGATATGTCACATTTACGTTCTCAAGCGCGCAAATACTAATTTTCAAATGCATATGACTAAGAACTTATTCTTATTAAACTAACTAAAACTTTATTCACATAAATATACTGTAACAGTACACTATTTCACGCCGTAAGGTCTCATTCACAATGCAAACTTAAACGTAAACGTAACGTAGCCGCAAAACCTACAAATGAGTTACTACGCGAGACCATTCACAATGCCTTGACGTAACCGTAGACGTAAGTCCGTTAACTTAAGAGTTCATATCTCCAAGCTTTTACGTTAAGTTTACGTCAGAATTCTACCGAACACCAATCAGAGAGCAGCGTGGAAGGTCGATTTCAGATTGTGATGAGGTAGTTTGTGGTTATGTCATATTGCTATTGTAATGAAGAAAACAAGTTTGCAAACAGTTATGATGCGTATAGTGAATTCAAAGTAAGAATTTGGGTCATTTTAATTGCGACTTTAACTTGTGGCGAATAAACTAATTATGTTCGACGAATTACTCGTGAATTTGGTACTAGAGAATCCTTGTTTACACGATGAAGGAAATGCGAGCACTACTTCAACAGCTACGTTATATATACACAAGAAAATCCATGGAAATGTCGAAGAAATAATTAGAAACTATGGTGGAAATATCTTTTCACCGTGCTAGAAACGAATCGATCAAGTTTCAGTAAGTTTAATTTAGATATTTATTTAGCCATAAACAGTAAAAAACTGTATGTGACATATGGGGAAGAAAATCATCTGCACACGCTTTCTTGAGTTTCAGAATCCCTTCCTAACAATTTAACTACCAATAGTTGAAAAATGAAAAAAATAAGAGTAATAATAATAATAATAATAATAATAATAATAATAATAATAATAATAATAATAAATTCATAAAAGCGAGAGATTAAAATTTCAAAAACCAGATATTTTCGTTTCCGAGTTATAGAAAACATTTGTAACGGTAAACGAACTGCAGATATAATTTTTGTGTATTGCTAACAAAATAGAAACTCATTCTAAGCTATACTACCACTACAAGCAAAAGGAAAGCTCAACAAAACGTGCGCTTAGTGAAGCTACATTTAAATCCAGAAGCAAATCAAGGGGCCATCTCAGCATTTGCTCAAAGGATCAGGGAAACTGGACAAAAACCCGATCGAGATGGGGAATTCTGATTGGTTCAGGCGAAACTTCCGTTCTATCTTACGTTCGTCATTGTGGATGCTTGTTTTTACGTGTGAATTTTACGGCTAAGTTTACAGCGTTACGTTACGTTTAAGATTGCATTGTTAATGAGGCCTAACTAAATGTGGAATTATGCGGAATACGCGATGTAAGCAGGTGCAGGAAGAGCTACCCTTCTCCGCTCCCGCCTCCGCGCCCGCCCTACGAGCCCTTTCTGTCGCTGCCTTCTAGGAAAAGGGCGCCCATTCACCATCTTTAAGGCCCGTGACTGTCAACGGCTTGAACCGCTCGGCCCAGTCTTACCGGATGCCGGAGCTTAAAGTTTCCCAGAAAGAAATGAAACGTAAATTACCATTTTCGGAATTCTACCCACATTCGCAAATAATTTTCAACGGGCATGCGTCGCTATTTTATTGGGTAAGATAGGCCTCACTCCCACACCATTCGTCCAAATAGAACGAATAGAAGGCTACCGGTGGAGGAGTGCGAGGAAGAAGTTTTGCGGTAAGAGGAGTTGAGATGTCGAATTAGATTTAGAAGATGAAGTCGTAGGCTTCCGCGGCCGGAGTCATGTAAATGATCTTGGCTGTCCGGGTGACGCCGCGTCCAAGGCTGTGTTGCCGACCTTTCGACCACCTTTTCGTGGTCTTCCTCAGGGCTCGTGAAGGGCGGCCCTCCGATTGGCCGACTGACTCAGCCAATCGTGATCGGCCCCCAGACCTATATAATTCCGAGCGCTCACCACTCCAGCGCAGACCAGCCGTGAGGAAGACCACGACAAGATGGTCGAAACGTCGGCAACACAGCGTTCGACGCGGCGTCACCCGGACAGCCAAGATCATTCAGATTTAGAAGATTGCACCACCATTACCAGTGACATCATGTCACGGAGCGGTACTACGTGAACCTTATTGTTCTGCCCTCTGCACCGTAATTCGGTTAGGGTCGCGTGGTGACAGGTGGTTGCGTGGACACCAATCGCCAGCATCTGATGGAGCCGATTCTTCCGTAATCTGCCGGCGGTCAATTTCCGCTTCCACCTTTGCCGCCGCCGCCGCCGCCGCCGCCGCCACCACCGGTGCCAAGGGTTCCTAAGGTTGAGCCAAAGTGACAGTAAGTGCTGGCAACATAGCTGGAGGTTCTGTGGTCGTCGTGCCCTCGAGACCAATGGACTCCCTTCCTGCATTTGTTCGTTTGCAGTTGGCTAACTCGTAAATGGCTTCGACTCTTCATTTTGTGATGTCCTCGTCCGATAAAAATGTAGTGCGCCACGAGAAATAATCAAAATTAGGAAGTGCAGTGTTATGTGCTCTTCTGTAAAAATTATTTTTTTCTATTAACATTACATTGAATTTACCTTTTGTGTGATAAATATTATGTTTATTTTAAAACCGAGACTTGAATGAGAGATGCGTACCGATGCACGTGGTTCCGGCCTTGGTGCTGTTATGTGGCGAGCTCTGATTGAGAGCTTTCTATTTACATTCGTGGCAGTTTTCTTTTACTGATTGTGAGAGCATGTTAAGAAATTTTCCACATACGTAATTAAATTTAAATATTTCCCGAACTCGCGTACGTGCATATATTTAAGCGAAACTCTCAGACTTCTGCATAGGGATGTTTTAACAGGAGCTATTAGCACTTTACGAAGGGGTGTGGCTGATCAGCTGGCGCGGCGGAGGGATAATTCTCTGAAATACATGTGATGTTCACTTGTTTTCGCGAACTGTCACTTTGGCTCATCCTTAGCAAAATCGTTCTATACCTGCGAGCTGGGGCCTCCCTTTGCTCGCCTCGCCAAGGACTTGGTACTGGATGAACTGAACTTTGACCTCGGAGACATGTCAGCAGCTAGGTCGCCGTGCGTTGTCACGAAGAGGCCTATTGGAGGTCTGTGAACATGGCCTTGTAGGGGACGCGGTCGAAGATGGCCTGCACCAGGCCCACGTACAGAGAGCGCCCCACGTCGTCCATGACGGGCGTGCTGGCGGCCAGGTACGCGCGGATGTTGCGGTTGATGAGGCTGTTGGTGACGGCCGCTGCGACACAACACATGAGGCAAAGGGCTACTTTTAACATCGTTGAGAGCACTTAATGTTAGGGAGTTTTTGCAAGGCGAAGCATTGCACCAATCGACAGCAAAGTTGATATTCTGTGCAGGCACAGTTTGAGTTTCGCGTGCGTCTGCGCGTGGGCAGAAGTTCGCAATTGCAGTCGATTGCAGTAAGCTATGCTGAGCAAAACCTCCCTGTTATGATTGTGATTTATTATTATTATTTATTAATATTAGTATTATTATTACTATTAATAATAATAATAATAATAATAATAATAATAATAATAATAATAATAATAATAATAATAATAATAATAATAATAATAATAATAATAATACCGTTCCTAACCCCAAGTGATAGTTTCATCTTTCAGCAATTCTCAGATATTTATAAGAAAATTGACATGCGTAATAGCTTCGCAGAAACTCGGATATTCTCTTACAGCCATCCCCTAAACACGTTTAAACCATTTTCCTCAAAAACGGTCCCACGCCTCAAAAACGGTCAATATTTTAACAAACGCATGCTGATAATTATTTTAATGTATTGGTAAATGCATGTTGCATTAGTTCTTATATATTAACAGCAAATAACAGACGTAGCCGCGACTGTTATTTGTGTTTTCTGCCGTCATTCAGAAATAAGTTTCCTGATGTTTAATTGAAATTTTATAAATAATGTTTATTTTTCAATTCCTTTATATATTTTTTTATTTATCATTATTATTACACTCACAAAGTGCACTGTTGTTGAAGAGGTTCCTGAATTCCACTTCATACGTCCCAAAATACTCTGACTTGAGGGTTGCGTCCTCTACGGCAAAGAAGTCTTCTCCGTTGCGCTCCTCCAGGCGGCCTCGTACTGTAACTGCACACGTGGAGTTGGCTGTGGACAAGCAGGTCACTTTGTCATTTTCACATGCCTTCAGACACAGACTCAAGGCGACATCACAATTTTAAAGTCTGGATCGACCCTTTGGTAGTGTTTCTGAGGGAGATATTAATTAGTAAAAAGTGTGTAACAGTCAAGATTAGTGACACAAAACAATGAAAAAAATATTGACAACTGGATCTCGGATTTTTATGTACTAGATTTTTCCAATCTATGATTTTGGATCCATCTTACTGAATTGTTTAGCACACGTACTTCCATTGTGTTAATATAAAATAAAAGGTCTGCCACGGATCCACTTAAGTCCAGATCACGGCTCGTGCCCGAGCGGCTCCTGTTGGTTGCAAGCGGTCGATTTAACAAATAAAATAAAATAAAATAAAATACAATTAAAATACAATTAAAATAAAATAAAATACAATTAAAATACAATTAAAATAAAATAAAATACAATTAAAATAAAATAAAATACAATTAAAATAAAATAAAATACAATTAAAATAAAATAAAATACAATTAAAATAAAATAAAATACAATTAAAATAAAATAAAATACAATTAAAATAAAATAAAATAAATGGGATTGTGGAAGCCTAAGTCGTATGCTGTATTGTAGTCCAGTCGCTAGGTATCCAGGAACATCCAGGAACAAATTCGGACTTTTTTATCATAAGTTCTATATGGTTTTCAGGCGCTAAATTTGAACTTTGTTTGTCACCTCGAAAAAGTTGGGCTTCCCAGACAAAATCACAAAAAAACTAAACATTTCGCACTTTTTTGACTTACACCTCTAAACCTAAGCGTTTTATGGAATCATCCATTATTTTCAAAATTAAAATTAACAACAACCAAACTTTCTACAAAATATGCATCTTCATTTCAATTTTTTTAGACTGTCGTCGGCGCAAGCACACACGAGCGTTGTTAACGCGCGTCTCGAGCGCTACTCCGTACTCAACAAGGACGGTATTGAAACAGATGTTATACGTTACGAGGCGTTGAAAATGCAGGAGGCATTAGATGCACTCTATTAATAGTCAGAGGCTCTCATGGCGATTACTTCATTCTAAGTAATAAACTGCGAGAAGAAAAAAGTGTGCTTATTTTCGAATGTCTGAAGTCATTCTAAGAGCGCTCCATACTACAATATGTGTTTCGAGGTTAACCTTTTATTAAAATCGACATCAATAAAATTGCCTAAATAAAGTCTTTCCCAAACTTAATTTATCTTTGTACACATTAATTATTATGTTCCAAAGAACAGGTATCCTCTTGACTTCTTGTTGTCTCACCATGTCAATTGCTAATTAACACACGAAGTAAATAATTCATTAATTATAATAGAAGAAATATACTATTGTCAGAATAATAGAATAAACACAATATCTACTGCGTTTAGGTTAAATTAAAACAACTCACTTTTTACTTCGTCGCTACGGAGTAGATAGAAAGTTTTAATCTAAATGCAATTGAGGCGTTGTTTGGTTGTATATGTTTGATTTAGCATAAAGCTTTTTCGGCCGTATTGCGGCCATCTTCAGTGCGATTCTGAGGCGGCTGGGGGCCTCGGTCCAAACAAGACAGCCTGTCTTCGGATCAGCGTGTCGATATACATGGAGAAACATGTGCCACGTCTTTGGGTTTGACAACTTTTTTTGGTGTGTGTGTGTGTGTGTGTGTGTGTGTGTGTGTGTGTGTGTCTGTGCGCGCGTGCGCGTGTGCGCGTGCGCGTGTGCGTGTGCGTGTTTTGGTGTGAGTAATTTAAGTATTTTGTCAATTGAAAACGAAAAAACGATGTGGCTAAAAATAATATTCCTACTGCCATTGTCATAAATTTATATGTGCGAAAAAAAATTCCAGTATTTAAATTTTAAATTATATCATGAAATTGCAAAAACGCAATTGCAATTTTTTTTCTCACTCCTAAAATTCAGTTATATTAAATTAATGACTAGATACCGGCAATGTATGTAGAATAAAACATCAAAATGTATACATACGAGGGCTGTTTGATAAGTTTGGTAAAAATGGAAGAAAAAAATTTTTTAAGAAAAAAACTTACCTTATTTTTCAACGTAGTCTCCTTCTCGGTCTATACACTTTGTCCAGCGTGTTTCCAATTTTTTCGTCCCATCGGAAAACTAGGATTTGTCAAACTCTGCAAAATACCCGTTTACAGCAGCAATCACTTCCTCATTTGAGGAAAATTTTTGGCCACCAAGCCAAATTTTGAAATTGGGGAATAGAAAGAAATCACTCGGGGCTAAATCCGGCGAATATGGTGGATGAGGAACCAGTTCGAGTCCTAACTGATGCACTTTCGCCATTGTGACTGCTGCTGTGTGGGATGGAGCATTGTCTTGGTGAAACAGCACTTTCTTGTCCGACAACCTTGGCCGTTTTTCGATCAATTTCTGTTTTAAACTATCCAATAATGAAGCGTAATAGCATCCAGTTATGGTTCTGCCCTTTTCCAAATAATCTATAAGGATTACACCCTGATAATCCCAAAAAACCGTTGCCATCACCTTTCCTGCAGACAAAATTGTCTTCGCCTTCTTCGGTACACTCTCACCAGTCTTTATCCACAGTTTTGAATCTTTTTTGGTTTCGGAAGTGTAGTGGTGGATCCATGTTTCATCCACGGTGACGAATCTGCGCCAAAAGTCCTGCTGATTTCGCCTTAACATTGTCAGATTTTGCCTCGAAATGTTCTTTCGAGTCAGTTTTTGATGCAAAGTGACCAATCGCGGTACCCATCTCGCGCACATCTTTTTCATGCTCAGTTTTTCGTGCAAGATGAACTGCACTCTTTCAGTTGAGATGCCAACAGCTTCAGCAATCTCACGCACATTCACTCTTTGATCTTCCATTACCAGATCGTGGACTTTTTCCACGGTTTTCGATGTGGTGACCTCAACTGGCCGGCCAGAGCGGACTTCATCTTCTGTGCTTCTGCGACCACGTTTGAACTCATTAATCCAGAAGTAAATTGTCTTCAATGCTGGCGCAGAGTTTACATGTACTTCATCTAATTCATTTTTGATCTGCGATGTTGTCCAGCCCTTCAAATAAAAATGTTTAATCACAGCTCGAAACTCGTTTTTCTCCATCTTCTACGCCGCACGTCAAACTCACGCATTCAGCTGGTTGCCAATAATTAACTACGCGTCGTATTTGTTTAAAAAGTCAAACAGCTGTCTACAAAAAATCGTTCTTTCTAACAATACATATTTAACAACAATACACGCTCTTTCGTAGAAATTTACCAGACTTATCAAACGACCTTCGTTAATATATGATGAAAACAGTAAGAATATGTAACAAAAATGTAAAATCGGATATAATATGTAATATTAAAATACTCCAATTATAAAACACATTTACACAATACTAAATCATCTATAATAACTTTTCAAAACAAATTTTAAAAATAACACAAACGTTTGGAGAACACCATACGACTTCCCATCAAAAGTAAATGCTTCATCTATTGTAATCCAGGACCGTAGTATACTAGCCAGATCAAGGTGCATTTATGTATAAAAAATGTATAAAATAAGATAGTACGCTCCTTGAGCCATACTTGACGCAATAGTAGCCAATCTACAAACTGGCGATATCTACGACCAGCAAACAATCACTGCAGCGTGCAACATTCTCTTCACAGTGTTAAAAGTCGACGATAGCCCAAGTTTCTCGGAAATTAAGGTTAAAGGGCACGAAATGCCGCGTCAATGATACTTTCACGCTTAGATTTCGCCAATAATATACGAAAATCTGCGAATTTTTAAAATATTTCTTTTCATAAAAAATATATGTAACATTGAAGAAAATCGATGGAATAAAAAAATACTCTGTGAAAATTTAAAAACATGTATAATTACTGTAGAACTAAATATGTAAAAATATGTAACGAAAAAATTGGATATTGTCTTAGGAGAGCAACGATTCGGCAAAATTACAATTTTGAGAACCGTAAGTAGAAAAACAAAAAATATGTAATTACATAAAAATTCAGACTCTATTAATGACATTTTTTTTAGTTAGGGGACCCCGAACTATTGTGTCAAACAAAGAGCCTCCAAAGAATGTTATAAACCGTTTAAGAAAAAAAACTATTGGTTACAAATGTAAATATGTGCACATGCTACAAAACAGGAGTTAAGTTCTATGGATTTGCAAAATATCTGTACGTAATGGAGAAGGTCGGATTTCGTTTTTGTTTTCAGCACACCAAGAAGCATTAAGTTTAACCAAAATTATCATATAAAATTTTTGTTGTAGATCTGTGTTATTATTATTTGATGAATTGCCTTCTTCGAATTAAGTGCGGTCAGTGTAGGTACATTTATTGTAATATCTAAACAAAATTAAATAAGTAATGAGAAACTGCTCTTTTTCCCAAGATATGACCAGACAATGTTAAAAGCTTCGCATAAAACAATGGATTCTAAAGAGCGATTGTCGACATTCTTAGATTGTCTCTAAACATCTATTCGTTGTTTAGGTAGGGTTAGAGAGATGAGGTTAGAGAGATAGGGTTAGAGAGATGAGATAGAGTTAGATGGGGTTAGGAGGGCAGGAGGGAGCTATTCACCCGTTTTGACCAGAGATCCAAAAAGTCATCGTTTTTTCAATGTGCTCCAGCGCCTAAACCTTCTTTTCAGGAAATTAGCGCTATTATACACATTTTGTAGGAAATTATGTCAAATTTAATTTTTTGAATTGTAGTTGTTTCAATAAAACGCATATTTTGGACACAAACGCGAAAAACGGCAAAAGTGCGAAATATTTAATTGTTTTGCGATTTTCTGTGTGAAACTGACGTTTTTCGAAACAAAATTAGAATTCAGCACCGCAAAACACACGTGGAGCTGATAGAACTATATAGAACCGGCATTGTTTTCTGGACCGGGCTTTTTTGAGCAAGAGATGACTGAAGCATAAACCGTTTTAAGAGTACGTACTTACTGAAACGCACTTCAAAATCCCCTGAGCCTTCCAATGGGATGCCTATAATCTTGCCAGATATTTGGTACAGGCCTCGAAGGATGTAGTGCGGAAAATACAGCACGAAGTAGAATTCGTGAGATTTCAAGTTGACCCTGAGAAAGTTTGATTATCAGCACATACAATTATTGCATCATTTATTTTACATTAATAAGTCATGGGAGACCAACATTAAACTAAGAGAGTGAAAGAAAGTGAGCGAGATCGGAAAAGGGAGCGAGCGAGCGAGCGCGCGCGCGCGCGCGAGAGAGAGAGAGAGAGCGAGAGAGAGAGAGAGAGAGAGAGAGAGAGTGCGAGAGAAAGGAAGAGAGTGCAAGAGATTTGATTTGATTTGATTTTTTCGTGTTTCCGGGCGCGTCAACTACTACGGTCATTAGTCCCGTTAGTGTGCTGCATGTTTTTTTCTTGGGAGATGGCGGTGATCTTCCCCCGCTGGATGGCGCGATCCGGCGCCGACCCACCGTCGGCTAGTGGGGCTTCCCCCTAACCTGGACTCTCCCACCAGCGAGGCACCGCCCCAGCCGAGACAAGCTCTAAGCTCCCGACCGGTCTCCCGAAATATGTGGTAGTGTAGTGCATATTAGTGTAAGTGTGTGTGTGTGTAAGGGGAGAGGATAGGACAAGGAAGAGGAAGGACAGATCGCGCGCGGTCCGTGGCCCGTTTGGTAGGGTACTGCTCCGGCATTCGCCTGGTGTTGATCGGAGAAACCACGGAAAACTACCGATCAGAGCAGCGGGCCGCTAGAATTCTCCTCCAGACAGTAGCTGAATTCGACCTAGCTGAAAAGCTAGTGTCGAAAATCCTGCCGCCGTCAGGACTCGAACCTAGGACCTCCCGGTTAGAGGCGCTGCAGTGACATCAGTTGATGCACTGAGCTACCACTACCGGTAAGTGCAAGAGAAAGGAAGAGAGTGAGGGAGAGTAACTAATTAACTATAACTATACTCAATTTGCTGCAGGTGCAATACCCTATACTACACATCTTACAATATACCTACAGTACCTCATAATTTGTTTCAAAAATAAAAATGTTACTCTTACTTGGAATGCAAAACCACCGCATCCTTCCAGCCATTGTGAACTGAATCGGAAATGTTGAAGGCCATTGAAGGAAGGTAGCGATTTCCACGCTCAAGAGACAGCAATGGGACGTGCAGAGGATCCATTGGCACAGCATTTAGACTGCGTATACCTTTTAAAAACAAAAGTAAAATCCATTTACATATAGATTAGTGATGTGAATGTCAATGTAAATAATTTATTTATACCATTTTATTTCCAATATTTTCTATATTTTTCTGAATTATGTACATTATTAATAATTTTATTGTTATAATAATAAATATTATTATTACTATTCTGAATGAATGGGAGTGAATCAGCACAAAGCAATATTGACACAAATTATGCTTTTTATTCATGTGTGTGTGTGTGTGTAAGGGGAGATGATAGGGCAAAGGAGACGAAGGAAAGATCGCGCGCGGTCCGCGACCTGTTTGTTAGGGTTCTGCTCCGGCATTCGCCTGGTGTTGATCGGAGAAACCACGGAAAACTACCGATCAGAGCAGCCGGCCGCTAGTATTCACCCCCAGACAGCGATTGAATTCGACATAGCTGAAAAGCTAGTGTTGAAAATCCTGCCGCCGTCAGGACTCGAACATAGGACCTCCTGGTGAAAGGCGCTGTGGTGACATCAGTTGATACACTGAGCTACCGCTCTCGGTGCTGTGAGTAATAATAATAATGGTAATGATGATGATGATGATGATGATAATGATGATGATGATGATGATGATGATGATGATAATAAGCCTTAAGCAACTGGGTTTGAATGAAAACCTGTACAAACCCATGCAGAAGGCAGTTGTTATTTCAACGAGGATAATGCGGAAATTCGTGGGAAACAGTGTATTATAAATTCTTTTAAAAAAATAGATGTATTGTGCTTTGATTTTGTGTATCTGTGCAATTCATTCAAACGTGCCAATAAGATGAGAAAATAATAATAATAATAATAATAATAATAATAATAATAATAATAATAATAATAATAAATCAAGAATCACAAAGTTGATGAACAAAAAATTGTACTCAAGGAATCTAATAAGTGCTATTAACACCTAAGCTGTCCCAGTATTGACATATTCCTTTGATATCCTGAAATATTCAGACACAGACCTTCGGGAACTGGATACGATTACTCGAACCACCCTCACAAAATTCAGAATACATCATCCCAAGAGCGCTGTCGAAAGGCTTTATCTTCCCAGAAACCAAGGAGGTAGAGGCCTGCTTAATATCTTCAATCTGTGCAGGTCACAAGAAAAGAAAATGCGAATGTACTTTCACGCCTCGGATAGTGTGTTACTGAAGAATGTAGTTGCTGTAGATGCAAACTATTCAGCTCTAAATCTCCAGAAGACTGAAACCAACACTGAAATTGTTTCCCAGATATGTAACATGCAGACAGATTGGAAGAGCAAGACCCTTCATGGAAAATATCCTAATCTCTTAAATAACCCATCAGTTGATAAAGTCTCTTCTCTCCTGTGGTTGAAAATGGGATATTTATTTCCTGAAACTGAAGGATTTATAATAGCAATTCAAGATGGGGTAATAAAAACACGCAATTATGATAAACACATACTGAAGAGCAGTATAAAAGATGTCTGTAGAATGTGTAATCAACCAAATGAGACCATCGACCATGTGATTGCAGGTTGCCCAGTTCTTGCCAACACTGCATATCTTGGGAGGCACAATCAAGTAGCCAAAATAATCCATAGACAATTGGCATCAAATTATAGACTAATTGAGAACCCTCTACCATTTTACAAATATTCACCTTCACCGGTTGTAGAAAATAGTACTCTACTGGGATAGGCCTATTGTCACTGATAAAGCTGTGGATTATAATCGCCCGGACATAGTAGTGATCAATAAAATACAAAAGTATGCAACAATCATAGATGTAGGCTGTCCACTGACAAAAAATCTGAATAAGACAGAATCGGAGAAGATTTCAAAATACCAGAATTTGGCAGCAGAAATCCAACATGTTTGGCAACTGAGTAAGGTTGAAATAGTGCCAATAATCATCTCAGCCACAGGAGTGGTGACAGACCGATTTGCTTTAGGTCTTACAAAAATAGGATTATCAAAAGGAATCTGCATAACCATCCAAAAAGCTTTAATCCTACAGACTTGCCATATTGTGCGAAAATTTTTAAATTGAACGACGGACAAAGATGAATTTCTTCTCCGTTTTCCTCAGATCTGTCATTACCAGTTGCATTTGCTAGAGCCTAAGTCGTATGAATAGATGAATGGTTCTCAATGCTTACTGAGAAAAGTACAGAAAAATATAACAATAATAATAATAATAATAATAATTATTATTATTATTATTATTATTATTATTATTATTATTATGCCGACGGGAGCAGGCGTTGTGTGGAGGCCTGGCCTAAATCGTTCAGATGATTTTCTTCAAAATTGATGTTCCTGGATTGTTATGAATACTCCTCGACTGATTTTTCGAAAGTTGCAAAAGTTTCAAATTTTTCTGCGTCTTCCTAGAACTACAATATTGAAATTAAGGGACTTTTTCGTAACAATCTGTTCTTCGAAGACAGAAATAAGGTAAAATTTTTCGCAATTGTGCATGAAATATAACTAATTTTAAAGCTACTTTATAGCTACTAAAGTAGGTGCTTCCTTATTTACCCGACTTTCTTCTAACTAAGGCGTCTGAGGAGAAATGTTACAATTTGGAGAGGGCGCGATTGGTCGATAATGGTACTTTTTACTTTCTCGCTACGTAGTAGAGCGAAAGTTATGTAATGCTGCGCGAAAAATTTTCGGCAGAAAAACTCGTGATAAAGGACTCTGGTAACGAAAAAGTGGATAAATTCAGTTGCTAAATTTATAAAAAATTCTCTGTCACGTGGTGTAGCCAGAATCCATGTTTTGTGGGTCCTTAGCTCATCTATCCTCATACAAATAGCTCATCATCCTTCCATACAAATCAATTTGAGTAGAAAGCCCAAATTGCTTTCTAGACGAAAATCCTTAGTGTTGTAAACATAAAGATGCGTTTATATATTACTATCTTTACCCTATACTTACCTGTCATAAGGTGTTTCATCATTATGTTCGCCGAGTTGGTGAAACATTCATCGAGATTTGGATCTTTTGCGCTGCATATTTTCACGTCAGGAGCTGTGAAAATATCGAGCAAAGTTTTCAATAATAAAAGAAAATGGAAACTAAATAGATGAGTAAATGATTAACATTATTGCGAACATCGTTTATTTAAGATAATTTCACCTTAACGATGGAAATGCCACTTTAAAAAGGATTATATTTATTTTACCAAACACATTAGTTATGGATTCAGGTAGTTTAAGAAACATTTCGAGAACATCGTCAGCCTTTTTAACTGTTTGATCTATATCCAAACTATAACCAAACCGAACTGTATCCAGAATTCTTTACTCCTCGACAAAACGGTACCTAGATTGTATTCGATTTTACACGGCACACTATAACCAATTTGCCCTGACTACAAGATGACTATTTTCGTTGTTTATTTTGAGATATCATATGAAGCTGTATCAGTTATATTCAGTATAAAATCCACTTTAGAAATTAATTCAATTTTTACATTAATGAAAATAGCATCAGTTATTTTGTATTAACTGCTCACTCGTAAACAGAGGGATGGGAATCATTTCGAAATGTAAACATTTTTAACTTAAGTATAATTTGGAAATATTGCCAAGTCTCTTACCATTTTCAATCGAAATCAATAGGCTTGAAACGGTTGGAAAAGGATCAGGAAATGTAAGTTGGGTAAGTTGATCAAGTAATGTTTTTTGGGACGTGGGAATATTCCACAATTTAAAACAAATCACATTCATGAATTAAAGCTTACTGTCCTATACATATTTGAAAAACAAGAAACCTCAAGAAGAAAAAAAAACTATTCCACTATAGGACATAAATATTCCTATAAAACGTTTAAGAAATGCAATGAAAAGGAATAAAATATGGTAACATAGCTTTGTGACGACAAAGTCACAGCAATCAACCTTTGGAATTTGTTCGAAATATAAATAAAATTGTCACTAAGATTGTTAGATTGAAATATTTGATAATCTGGTTCGTGTAATCACTTGGGAACTGATCGTCCAATGACATTTAAACTCTTTTTTCAAATTATTGTAATATTACTAGGAAATTTCAAGCATTATTTTGAATGGAGGATACCGGATATGGATTTAGCCGGTCCGGATAACATCCGCTGGTCATTTTCACCGAAAACTTTTACTTTCACATCTTCTGTAACATTATTAACCTCTAGTTACCTTCTATTTTAATGTTTCTCAAATGCTGAATCTGGGATCATTGAGTTAGACGTAAAGGTTTCTTGCTAAACCTGCCACAATCATGAAAATCATTACTTCAAGAAAAAACCCTGATTCAATCATTCATACCCCCGACTCTACTCCTATCAAAACTAGCTAAAAAAAGCGCGCACAGTGAAGCAATTAATGCAAAAGTGTGTGTGTAAATTGAATCGAGTAAACTGGGTGCATTTTTATTCCTGTGTTAATTTTTTTAATGAATAAATATATTCATTTCTTTCGTAAATAATTAACAATTTACATGTTTCTGGAGTGATTATGTTTATGAAATGCAAATTTTTGCATAGAAAGTATTTTTTCAAAATTAATTTTGAGTAATTATTGCGGGTCAGCCATTCGGAATATCCAAGGAGTTGGTGAGACAAAATATGCTTAAAGTTGTTGTAAGAAGTTCTTTTCGAAGTTTCGGCGTTCCCTCCCTGGACCACCTGTGTATTTGTGTGTGTGTGTGTGTGTGTGTGTGTGTGTGTATTAATGCGCAGTGTATTTATACACTGTATAAAGAAGAAAATGAACAATGCAATATAAAGCGAAGATGAAGCGAATTGAGCGTTGAAAAGTTTGATGTTAAGATCTACAGACCTTCCAAGTTGTCTCCAAAAGGCTCCACCACCACACTCAACTCACGTGCTGTCAATGATGCGAAAGGCGCCTACGCCATTAAAAAATCATTTGGTCTAATGCCTGTGAACTGTGAACGAGTAAAAATATAATAATAAGAAGGTGGGGTAGGGATTATGGAGCTCAAGAAAACGTCCGCACATTATTACTTCTTCCGAATATGTCTCATACAATTTTTACTACTTTTTAACGAAAATACATCAAATCAAACCAAACCAAACCAAACCCTCGTAATACATCGAAAACTCGTACTTACGAAAATATGAGTTATTTGAATGGTTTTCACATGACACAGAGAGGCACAACCACAAAAGGATAAAAACGCGAAGACCGAGAAATAGTTCGTGTACGAAAAGCATCGTGACTGCATAGAGAAGAACGCGGGTCTGGTGTAGCGCCGCTGCTTATATACTACATACTCTTGCGCCGTGAGCGGAGCCGCACCCATTGAAGAACTGGTTTACGACAAATATTCGGGCAGTGAGCGCGCCACTTCAGTCTAGAAAAGAGGGTCAGCGAGGGCTGTTTTTGCGGACAGTTAGGATGTGTGTCGCTGTGAGCAATCTCTTAGGATGGAATTTTTAATTATTTAATGTCTAAAACAGAAAAAACTGGGACGTTTGGGAGAGTATAGTCAGTAAGTGTAATCAACAAGTACTTGAGCTCTGGAGTCCTGCTTTTTCATTGTAGTTTTTTGCTACGGGGAGAAGTGTATTCTGTGCAGTTTTTTCTAATTCTGGGATCCCTACCGTAAACCACATACAAGTTGAATTCTGAATATACAAAAAAATTAACGTTTTTAGGAAGAATTGATAACAAAATATTCTCTTCGATGTAATAAAATTTATTTTCAAAGGCAAATCAGCTATAGATTTGGCTCTTGTCTCTCATTATGTTCTTCGCGAAGAAATATACTTCCTGTCGCGACAACATGGAGAACGAAGATTTGAAAAACTGTATCTCCCACTGAAGTCTAAAAGACGTGCACGGATAATAAAGTAAAATGTCTTCTCGTGGTACGAGAGATAGCTCCGTTTCATATCAATTTATGAGTATATTCGAAATACAAATAATGAATTCAAATATAAAAAGTGTTTGTAAAAAATGCGAAACTGACTTCATTCCTTTGTAATATGCAACTGCCTGGGAAGAACCACTTCGGTAGCTTTTAAATAAAATTCCACAATAAGTACTTGAAGCACGATGTGGCGTTGCGGCAATCGACAGCAAAATTGATCTTCTGTGCGCTTCAAGTTTCACATCACTTGAGCATCTGCGCATGCGCAGATACTCAAATGTGATGCGAAACTCAAACTGATGTTTCGCATTACTTTTGTGCATCGGCGCATGCGCAGAAGAACGAGATTGCAGTCGATTACTGTTTCCTATGCCGTAAAAAAACTCCCTAATGATAACCGGCTGGGGCCAGCGCTACGACTAGAGCCAAACAAAATATCTTTGGGTCGCGTACGAATGAAAACCTTTCTCAGTAATCACAACGCGCTTTCAGATTGCCATTATGGATTTACAAAATTAAAATCTACGGAAGCAGCCATATATTCTTTTTTTTTTTTTTTTTGAAGATGTCGCCTCATCATTGGATCAAAACGAAGCACCTATTGGATTGTTTTTAGATCTTTCTAAAGCTTTTGACATCATTAATCATGAGATTTTACTTTCAAAATTACCTTCATTTGGAATACGTGCTATTACCCTAGATTGGTTACGTTCGTACCTTAAACAACTCTCTCAGAGTGTAGGAATCCTCACTGGAACATTATGTACATACCTTTTTCGACTCTTTGCCAATTGCACGTGGTGTCCCTCAAGGATCGATTTTAGGCCCTATTCTCTTCGTACTTACGTAAACGATATGCTTTCGACGATTCGAGATGGAAGAACAGTTTTCTTTGCGGATTATACGAACATTCTTTGCAATAAAGAAACCGTAAATAGTACAATATCAGATGTTTCAAATTGGTTCCGAAATAACAAATTAATAGTAAACGAAAAGAAAACGGTTTTAATGCAGTTTTCCATATCAAATAAACAATTCTGTGCTCCATTGAAAATGAACAGTGTACCATTGACTGATGCTAGGACAACAACATTTTTAGGTCTCTCAATTCATTCAAACCTCAAATGGAACGTCCATTTATATGAATTGAACACAAAATTAAGTTTATTATGCTACGCGTTCAGAATTCTTTCAAATTCAGTCAGCCTTCATACTGCTCGTTGTGTATATTTCTCGAATGTTCATTCCCGCCTTAGATATGGCATAATATTCTGGGGACATATATCTTATAGCTCCCAGACTTTTAGATTACAAAAAAGATTTGTACAAATAACAAAGAGATCCCATCCACATTATTCTTGTAAGCCTCTCTTTATTAATCTAGGAATTTTAACTTACCTTGTCTCAGTGATGTTTGTCAAAAATGACTTGCTTAAGGGCGGGAATATATTTTAAGAAAACGCCGAGGTTTATAACTATAACACTCGACGTATTAATCGTATTTATCAGGTGGCAGTACCAACAGCTC
Source organism: Teleogryllus occipitalis (assembly GCA_011170035.1). Taxonomy (NCBI): domain Eukaryota; kingdom Metazoa; phylum Arthropoda; class Insecta; order Orthoptera; family Gryllidae; genus Teleogryllus; species Teleogryllus occipitalis. The sequence continues at coordinate 284,127 of BLKR01000583.1, forward strand.
ATTACAAAAAATTCACATACAATACATGTTTATTATTTTATAACATTTTGCCAGATGACATTAAACGATTAAATTCGATAGAAAAGTTTAAATCCAAAGTAAAATCGTTTCTGCTGAATAACTGTTTCTATACAATTAGAGACTATACTGAGCATCACAAGGAAAGTAACATTAACTTTAACAGTGATATTTAATGTAGTATTATTTGTCATTTGGACTGTATAATTCTAAGCAACCTGTAACAAGTATTGTACCGCAGCTTCTCGGTCAATGACCCCATCTCGACCAGTTTCCCTGATCCTTTGAGCAAATGCTGAGATGGCCCCTTGTTTGCTTCTGGATATAAATGTAACTTCAATATCTGTGCTCTTCTTCTAGAATTCAGTGGGAAATATATTCAAATTATCATTCTCTATGCCGACCTGGATGGCCGAGGTGGCTAAGAGCGAGTACCGACTCAGCGCTTCGGTCCGAAGGGTCGCGGGTTCGAGTCCCGCCTTGGGCATGGCTGTTTGTCCCTTGACTTTGTGTGTGTGTTGTCGCGGAGGGCCTCGCGTTCTGCTGACCCCAGATCAGAGGAGCCCGCAAGTGTTTGTCTAGTGTATGGTCGAATATGCGTCCCTTCGGGACGTAAAGGGCAACTGGCTGTCGGCTGGATACAAGCCCTAGGAAAAAAATAATTCTCTATGTTGTCGCGGCAGGAAGTATTATTCCTTCACGAGAGGACATGATGGATAAGAGCAAAAATGTATTGATTTAACCTTGAAAATAGATATTATTACATCGCAGCGAATATTTTGTTTACAATCCTAGCAAAAACCTCATTTCTTTCTGTATTCAAAATTCAAGTAGTAAGTGGCTTAGGATAGGGATCACAGAATTTTCAAAACGTGCACAGAATTCACTTCACCCAATTGCAAGTCAAAAAGTTTTAACTGTTTTTAAGGTAAAATAAATAGAAAAATAAATTCCACGTCAAATGGTAAATTTATGGAAAATTTAACCTTGATGTCCCAGATTATTGAACTTTTTTCTGCGAAGAGCATAACAAAACTATGTTACACGTTTTAATTTTTCCCGTGGATTATTTTTCTAAATGATATTAATTTTCACAATTTAAAAAATGCTCGCATCTCTGAAGTTAATAATTTTTAACTCGTGTGGTAATTGTGACAGAAATGTAATATTTTGCGACATTAAAGAACAAAAGATGATATTTCATTTGATGTATATATTGAAGCCAATAATTTTTAAATGCATTTTTGACTTATTTTATTATTTTAATTTCTCCCTTAACCCCACAGTTTAAAATTTCGAAAAAAATATCATTAAAATATCTGAAACTTAATAGACTTATATCGAATATTTCAAAGTGGGACACGAAGAAATAGGTATTAAATAATTTCTAAAAGATTGATTTGTAAACGTATAACAAAAGCTCGAATGTAATAAACGAACAAAGAAATATGAAATAATACACAAATACTAACTTACCTAGTTTTACAACTGCCTGGAATCACTTCTGTTCTATTACTTTCACGTTGCGGAGGACATTCGGAGCGGACGACTAAGATTGATACAAAATTACTAAAAAAAATACTTATATTTTTCGAAACATGCAACATGTCCTTATATGAAGATCAGTTTTAGATGAACACATTTTATTAAGAAAAAGATTGTGTCTTCACAGGTATATCAGTAGGAAGGCGCCGAAAAAAAATTGAATTGTTGCAATTTTCGAAAAATCAGGTATTTCAATGAAAATGAAATCTGCGTCATTCTCTTGTAGTGTTTTCCATTCGCCGCACTGGAGCGCACCCTGTGCGCACTCAGGGCAGCTTTCATGTTCCATTCGACCGCTAGGGCGCACCAGTGCAAAGGAGCGCATGTTCCATTCCCACAATGGCCCGGAACCACGGCGCCCCGAGTGCGCCCTCACCTGCACTGAGCATGGTTTCCACCATGGCACTGAGGAACTCGTCAGTGCAGTCCATTGCACCTGGCGATTTTGAGGTTAGGTACGGAGGTTATGCAGGTTGATTTGGATTCGTGGTGAAATTGTGAAGGCAGTTGAGGATTGTCTGTCATGCAGGGACACGTAGAATGATGGAGTATATCATATTTTGCAAGAAATGTCTTAAAATAATTTTTGTGACTTACGGGAAGTTCGCAAAATCAGTTTGTGTTTTCGTAAAATTCAACCTTGAATAACTTCATGTTAACAAATTCAGTGCTATAAGTAATCAAAGTGTAGGTACGTCTCAATTTCGAAACGCTAATATAGAAGAAAAAAGGGTCACTAATGCCCTTACAAAATCATTTAAAATATACTATGCGACAAGAAATGTTTCTCGCACGCGCAGACATAGCGCCAGCGGGAAAGTTCATGTTAATTTTTGTATAGTTTCAAATAACCAAACAATTCTGCAGAAGCCTTTCGGTTCACAATCTAGTGTACTGTATCGATCACTGGCAAATCGCGAGAAATGAAATTTCGATAGATAGGCGTTTTTAAGTTTTCGGTAGTTTTTAATAAGGAATTCACACGTTAATAATTTATGAATTAAGTAGTAAAGAATTAGGAAAAGCCTCCGTACAAGTTCTATTAAAATAATAAAGAACACAATTAAAAATTCTTATTTTTCGTGTTCCATCTCACTGCGTAGCGCACAAGCACTGACTCAGTTCCGGACTCCGTTTCATTCGTAGCTGCCCTTCACGCGTGTGGGGCAGCACTGTTGAGGAGCGATGACGTTTCTGCCCTGCACTAGGGTGGGTTTCAGTGCAACGAACTGAAAACGCGAATAAACTTTCTTTACGCTATCTAAGGTCCAACTTTAATAAAAAAAATGTTGTGCTGTTTTTAAGAGAAAATTACCTGGAGAGGTGTCTCTGTGCGTATGACCGGGAGGATATAAACAAACTGCACATGTATTTGGCACAGGGCTTCCCTGATTGGCTAGCGGGTGCAGAGCGCGAAACCGCGCGAAATTCGTAAGTTGACCTTCCACGGATTCCTGCAGAGCCACAGCGAGCGTCCGTGCACGTGAACTCGGCTACTGTGTTCGAGGACGAAGCGATCGACTCTGTCATGAACTGTGATACTAGTCATTTCCATTATGGGAACTAACGATCCAACGTGTTTTGTCAGTAAATAAACTTATATTTTGGCTTTATATGAATAAATGCGAACTAGGAAACTAAATTATATTTCTTTCCAAGCGAATTCCAGTTATGAAGTAAAGGATAAAAAAGAAGAAACTGTCGTAAGAAGTGCAATAAGTTCAATTGAAGACATTAACAATTGGGTAGAAGGATAAGGGAAGATCGCTCATAAGAAATGGAGTGTTAGATCATGAAAACGATTTGTTTGTTCGAAAATTGACAGAAATACACCTTATGTTTTTATTTTATTATATTTTATTATAGTAAATATTGTCCTTATGTCATCATACTACATACAGAAATTACATACAGTGGCTGTCCAGCTACATTGTCTGTAAAAATAAAACCTAACACTGCATACACGAGAAGAAAATATTCTTTTTTTAAGGTACGTAGGGTACTCGATGTGTTTATATTGTTTTTAAATTTGTTTTGAGACGTGTTGATACAGCTTCAAAAAACTTTACCACGCAGTGTTTGTGAAGACGTGAACATTAATTTCGAGTTATAATAGTTGTTCTAAAACGAATATCCTCGATTCTCCAAGGAACCATGAATGGTTCAATTCATTAAAAATTAGGGCAACTTGTGATTGCAGACTGTGTGCCTCGTCCCGTAGAGGAATTGAATTTAGTTTTTCTAAAACTTAGGTATCCTTTTCGCTCACAAAAATTGGCCGGTAAAATTCTATCTTCCCAACCGCGGCGACAAACTTGAACACACCGCGGCCAGGAGGCACAGTTGTTACTGATTGGTGCAACATCCCAAGGGGCAGAAAGGACGCTGTCTCAGGAGGAGAGGGCTAGTTCGTTTACGTACGAGGCGGAAATGTCATATGCCGAATGAGAGATTTTTGCCTGCGCGTACGCCACGACGAAAAAATATTTCTGAGCGGGGTTTTCCGTCTAGAATTACTGTCTACAGACCAGTAAATATTTAGCATTTTAGTAACAATTGTTCTTTTAGAAATCGATTTGTAACTCCTGTCAAACTGCTTTTTTGAGGTGTTCGTTTCAGGCACAATTCGCAGACCCTTCCCGGCCGTTCTAACGCATATTTCGAATTTGTTTATAATATTATAAATTGTTGCAAAATTATTAATTCGCGATTTTCGGCTCTGAGACATCGGGAGACTCTCCCCCTTTAGATTTGCAAAAGTTGGAAATTGTTTATACATTTGCAAATGTTGCAATTTTTATTGCCTCATCTGAATGGCGTTTAAATGCGATGCAAAATTCCGGAATCCGATTGGGCAATATCTATAATTGTTTATAAGAAATGAACATCTTAGAATGACCCCATTTGTTTTCACTTTACACAAGCATCCTGCAAAAACAGTTCTTCAATGTCACGCTTTTGCCTGCTACGCTTAAAAAGTACTTAGCTTATAAACAAATTCTGTGGCCAATTTAATAACACTATATCCGTCTTTTTATGGCGAGTATGAACATAACTTTTATTTTTATATTCTCTTTTAAATCCTGCAATTTTCAAGTCGATATATTTATCAAATAGGGAGGAAATTTATTATAAACAATTTATTTTTCAAGGTGCATTACGTCGAAAAGATAGTTCTGCTTTTCTATCAAAGGGATGTTGAGCAACCGCATAGCTGTATTATTAATTTTTTCAAAGGCTCCTGTTAAAACCGAGACTTAGAAACTATTAATTCCTCTTGTTTAACCATTACCATTAAAAAATAGGGAAACATACTATTAGCTGTTTGCGATAAACTGTGTTGGATAGGATAAATGGAGTGTTAAAGTTTTCAAATAAAGAAATATTTATTTTGTGTGCTGAAAGATCACATGAGTAGAATCACACATCACAAAATGTTACTTTATTTACACAAGTATAGAAATTTCTAAATGAACGTATATAAACTTTATGTTCATATTTTTAATTCAACTTATCATTCAATGATTCAGAATCATCTTTATAAAACTGTTAATTTTGTTTTCATTTTATATTCAAATCAGAGAACATGTGCTAAATCTACATATTGTTAATACATATTTTTAAACAACATTAATTATTATATTTAAAACATTTTAGATTGGCGAACATTTCAATGAAATTTCATTATTTCCTAAAAGAGAAAAAATGTTATAACAATTCAAAGAGATTTAGCGTTTATGTTAACAGTTTCGTAAATATCAATGCCGTAGCATTTTCCAGTGAAAATACATAGAACGAACTAGGTGGTCAAGTCATATTACCTTCCCAACGCAGACTATTTTTCAGTTTCAATCCCACAAATATCTTCAGAGTTCCAAGGTGGTTTGCTGGACGCTACTCTCCATTCTACGAAACTACCGAAACCTTGAATTGGGGGACCATCTGGGGGGACGTAGCAGTTTATTAAACGAAAACGGGTCATTCAAGGTATGTAATGTTCAATCGTTGAAAACATTTAACCATTATAAACTACCCGTAAGGAAAATATCAAATAATCAATGTTAATGATCACCAGCTTAACATTGCCTTTATTATTTGAATGTTTTCAACAGCCCAAAAACCTACAGAAAACGCATGTTTTTCCAGGTTATTATAAAAAAATTCAATAAATATAAACATTTATTGACGTTATTATTTGAAAAACACTGAAATATGTAAGATGTTATTTTATTTATGTCTTCATCGGAGGTCTGAGATTTAAAAAACCGATAAGCAGAGAAAATTAAAGTAATTGTGAGTGTTGATGTAGTTGAATGATCAAATGAAAAACAAAGTTTCTTGCTTCATATAATGACATATTGTTTGATAAACATGTAATTACATGTGATAAATATATTGAAACATACAAGTTAATGAAAATTTTCAAAAGTAAAATTATAAATAAAACGTTGTTTCATCAGCTAGTATTATATTATTGAATACTTTTTTGTGATTCATGTGTCCCTGTGTGAATCAAGTAGTACACGTGATTCGTATGATCCAGTTTCTCAGAATAATACAAAACCTACTAGACACATACACTAAAGATAATAGTTGTCAAATAGTTATTTACGACATGAATATCGTAAGATATCTTATTACAATACGAAATTGGAGAATTATCAAACAAGGCTCTTAAGCCGAAATTGTTAACCAATTGAATATTGTAATATAATGTTACCATTTGAATACCATAGAAAGACGCAATTTGTCAAAATTCATGAGAACTATCATTTTTGTTTAAATATGACTCCTTGTCCTGCGAAAGATGACATCTGACAGTACTCATGTTTACAGTTCTTATGCTATTGGTTTGTTCTAATATTACTTGCAGTACGCAAATTATTATTTCTGGTATTAACGAAGCATACATATATACACATACCGGGTTTGATTTCTGTCGGAACGCGACGAAACGGCGTTCCGGTACCTCTGGAATAATTATTAAATTATATTGTATATAAATAACTATTGCTATTACATTAATAATTAATTTGAGGTGCGTTCCGGGACCTAAGATTTTAAAAATAAAGCACTATATATATCATAATAACTCTTATTACGACATTGATCTCAGTTTCGTCAAGTTTGACTTTAGACAATAAAGGTGAATGGTCTGAGTTTACTCACCTAAATAAAGACTATGTTACTATACATATAGGCAGTGTTTTATGTTCAAAACAACTGTTGCTTCAACAGCATGTATTTTCAAGTCTTATTTGTAATGGCTACGCAATAAACAATACGCACTACGTGAACTTGCAAAAAAAAACCTATTCCAGCAGCAATTATTTGCTTCTCGCTGGGATTCGATCGCCGGTCCTTAAAGTTAGCACGCCTGACACGTTTCCCCTACACCACCAGCTACATAGCAGAACTTCCTCCTTCCCGACGCGAAAAGAATATGAAGCATTTGCATTTGCAGTTTTTAAAAATTCAGAGTATTTAATTTACATTAATTTAAGTTCTAGTTTTAAAAACATATTTCATGAAGGAAAAATCTCTAGCGTTAATATTGTTTTTCGACAATGTTAATATTTGTTTGAAATATTCGAAAATTCTGATCTTTCGCCCAAAATTGAACGTACCCCATTTTTAAACGTCTTCTGCTTCGAGGAATAGATTTACAGAAAAACATTGGAGATCTTTTTGAAAAAATTGGAAAATGTGATGGGGTTGAAGTGTAAAGTACCTTCAAATTTAAAAGATTCGTTTCAAATTCGAAGATTCCTAATATTAGCCAGATCGTGCAAGGAATATCCATTTTTGTGAAAATCCTGTTTACTTTAGGATCTAAAATGACTCATTCGCGGTCGGATTGACAAAGAGATTTTTCGAAAATCACTTTTTCGGGTTGAAAAAACAAGCGTTTTGACAGCCCTATGTATAGAATGCAATACAAGAACTAGATCAACAATTCTCTTTTTTGGAATTAGCGACTTACAAAACGTGTTTTTTGTGAACATTTCGACACTTTCTCCTGCAACATTACGTAACTCTCTTTACACTAGTATACGTGGAGGTAAAAATGTGCCAGCGTTTTTAGGATTTGAACTCGGGTCTCTGTAAGGGCCGTCGTTATACCTGCGAGCTGGGGGCCTCCCTTTGCTCGCCTCGCAAGGACTTGGTACTGGATGAACTGAACTTTGACCTCGGAGACATGTCCGCAGCTGGATCGCCATGCGTTGTCACGAAGTGGCCTAGTGGAGGTCGGTGAACATGGCCTTGTAGGGGACGCGGTCGAAGATGGCCTGCACCAGGCCCACGTACAGAGAGCGCGCCAAGTCGTCCATGACGGGCGTGCTGGCGGCCAGGTACGCGCGGATGTTGCGGTTGATGAGGCTGTTGGTGGCGGCCGCTGCGACACAACACATTGGAAGGGGATTAAGCTACGGACTCCAGCGAAGGTTTTCTCGTCGACCTTTGATGAGGCAAGGGGCTACTTTTTCATCGTTGAGGGCTTTTAATGTTTGGGAGTTCTTGCACGGTGAAGCGTTACAGCAATCGATAGCAAAATTCTTGTGTGCATACGCAGTTCGAGTTTCGCATCCCTTTTGTGCATCTGCGCTTGCGCAGAAGATCGCGATTGCTGTCGATTGCAGTCGATTGCTGTGTGGCATGCCGTGCAAAATCTTCCTATTATGAGGATGATTATGATTGTCGTTATTATTATTATTATTATTATTATTATTATTATTATTATTATTATTATTATTATTGTTGTTGTTACCTTTCCTAACCTTCAAGTAATAGTTTGTGTTTCAACGATTATCGTATATTTACAAGAAAATCGAAACCGTCGCCATGCGTAATAACATCGCGGAAACTTCGATAATCTTTCAGCCAGCTCATAAACTCGTGAAAATCTTATTGTAGTATCTATCTACGCAGAAAACAGTTGTTCAATCGGGAGCAACTTAGTGAAAGGTAAACTAGTTCTTCAAAGAAAGGACGTGGCCATTTGTCCTCGGCGAAAGGTCGGCAACTACAGATAAAACCTATATATGTCCTTGCCACACCACGAACCCGCACAATATTTTAACACAAGCTTGCAAAAAATTATTTTTATGTATTTGGCAAATACATGTAGATTAATTCTTAAATGTAGGGCATTCAATTATTTTGCAATTTGATATGATGTTCGGTTAATTCCCCTCCCCACTCCATAAGCGTTTTGCGAGTACTAACAAAACATTGGTATGCGAATGTTGACGTTAACATTAATTTGACCTTCTGTTATTTGTGTTAACCGGCGTCATTCAGAAATAAGTTTCCTGATGTTTAATTGAAATTTTATAAATAATGTTTGTTTTTCAATTCCTTTATGTATTTTTTTAATTTATCAATATTATTACACTCACAAAGTGCACTGTTGTTGAAGAGGTTCCTCAATTCCAGTTCATACGTCCCAAAATACTCTGACTTGAGGATTGTGTTGTCTATGACAAAGAAGTCTTCTCCGTTGCGCTCCTCCAGGTGGCCTCGAACTGTAACTGCACTCGTGGAGTTGGCTGTGGACAAGCAGGTCACTTTGTCATTTTTCAACAGCTTTAGCTCTATTCCGATGCACCTCAGCCCAATAGTCCTGTATTTCGTAGGTTAGTCCCAAGAAGGTTCAGACACAGACTCAAGGCGACTCACTATTTTAAAGTCTGGATCGATCTTTTGGTAGTGTTTCTGAGGGAGATATTAATTAGTAAAAAGTGTGTAACAGCCAAGATTAGTGACACAAAACAATGAAAAAAAAATATTGACAACTGGAGATCGGATTTTCTTATACTAGACTTTGCTATCTTTGGTTTTGGATCCGTCTCACTGAATTCTTTTGCTCACGTACTTCCATTGTTTTAATATAAAATAAAAGGTCTGCCACGGATCGACTCAAGGCCAGATCACGCCTCGTGCCCGAGCGGCTTATGTTGGTTGCAAGCGGTCCATTTAACCAATAAATAAATAAATTAAATTATGGAAGCCTAAGTCTCTGTTGTAGTCCAGTCACTAGGTATCTCATCCAGGAACAAATTCGGACGTTTTTTCTCATCGGTTCTATATAGTGTTGGGGCGCTAAATTCGAATATGTTTGTCAACTCCAAAAAGTTGGGTTTTACAGAGAAAATCACAAAAAATTAAACACTTCGCGCTTTTTCAGAATTTCGCTTACACCACCAAACCTACGCGTTTTATGGAAGAACTCAGTATTTTCCAAATTAAAATTAACAACAACAAAAAAAGTTTCTAAAAAATACGTATCTCAATTTCAATTTTTTTTAAACGGTTTAGGCGCTGTTACCCAACGTTGGTGACGTGTTGCGTCGACGCACATTGATGCAAGCATACACGAGCGTTCTTTAACGCGCGTCTCGAGCCCAAATCCGTACTCAGCATGAACGCTATTGAAACAGCTGTTATACGTTACGAGGCGTTGAAAATTCAGGAGGCATTAAATGCACTCTATTAATTGTCAGAGGCTCTTATGGTGATTACTTCATTCTCTGTAATAAACTGCGAGAAGAAAAAAGTTTGAATGTTTTCGAATGTCTGAAGTCATTCTAAGAGAAGCTCTCCATACTACAATATGTGTTTCGAGGTTAACCTCTTATTAAAATCGACATCAATAAAATCGCCTAAATAAAGCTTTTCCCAAACTTAATTTATCTTTGTACACATTAATTACTATGTTCCAAAGAACAGGTATCCTCTTCACTTTCTGTTGCCTCACTATGTCAATTGCTTATTAACACATGAAGTAATTAAATAAATCAATAATTATAATAGAAGAAATATAATATCGTCAGAATAATAGAAAAACACCATAATTACTGCGTTTAGGCTAAATTAAAACAACTCACTTTTTACTTTCTCGCTACGGAGTAGAGAGAAAGTTTTGTAATTCTGCGCGAGAAAACTGAATTTTCAGCAGAAAAACTTATTACACGCCCCTGGTAACGAAAGAGTGGAAAAGTCCAGCTGCTGAACTTTAAAAAAACTCTATCACGCGGTCTAGCCAGAATCCATGATTGATTGATTGATTGATTGATTTTTTCCTGTTTCCGGGCACGTCAACTGCCTTGGTCATTAGTCTCGTTAGTGTAGTGCATGTTTTTTTTCTCGGGAGATGGCGGTGACCTCCCCCTGCTGGATGACGAGATCCGGCGCCGATCTACCGTCGGCTAGTGGAGTTTCCCCCTAACCAGGACTCACCTAACAGCGGGGCACCGCCCCAGTCGGGACAAGCTCTAAGCTCCCGACCGGTCTCCCGGAATACGTGGTAGTGTAGTGCATGTTAGTGTAAGTGTGTGTGTGTAAGAGGAGAGGATAGGACAAGGAAGAGGAAGGACAGATCGCGTGCGGTCCGTGGCCCGTTTGGTAGGGTACTGCTCCGGCATTCGCCTGGTGTTGATCGGAGAAACCACGGAAAACTACCGATCAGAGCAGCCGGCCGCTAGAATTCTCCTCCAGACAGCGACTGAATTCGACCTAGCTGAAAAGCTAGTGTCGAAAATTCTGCCGTCGTGGGGAGTGGGAACCTAGGACCTCCCGGTCAGAGGCGCTGCAGTGACATCAGTTGATGCACTGAGCTACCAGAATCCATGCTTTGTGGGTTCTTGATACCCAAAAATCGAATGACGGCAAAACGTTTGTCTGTCTGTCTGTCTGTCTCTGAGCAACACTAGCGGCTAAACTGTTCAGCCGATTTTCTCCAAAATTGATATTCCCCAATCGGTCAGAATGATGATACGGAGCCTTGAATTTGAAACAGGTATTTGAATTTTGGGGGGTTCTTTACTTGAAGCCCCTGGAACGTTTTGAAAATTTTCAAAAAATGCCTCCATCGTTTTTTATTACATTTTTTTGTTTGTTAGTGTGAAGATCGTTTAAGAGAATAGAGCATATCTCTTATTAAAAATCCCGATTTTTCGAAAATTGCAAAAGTACAAATTTTTTTCGTAGTCTTCCTACAACTAAAATATTAAAGATATATATATATATATATCTTCCTTTAATGAAATCTGTTCCTTAAAGATAGATTTTGAAATAAAAGAAAATGAAATCAGATGAAAGGTGATGTACAATTTTTCGAAAATTTGAGTGTTTTTTTCGCCCTTTTTGCGTGAAAATTCGGGCGAGAAAGTAGTACTTGCTGTTTCGCACCAGAAGTTTCAAAAGACGACGTTTCGTTGGTTTATTGTATTAACTACGCCGGGGCTAGCACATGTGAACGTGTTCTACTAATCAACATGTGCAATATAATTATCTATAGTGCATTACGTACATAACTTAATCCTCGACTAGTCGCGTCTCTTTGCGGGACGTAGCCGGTCGCGTGGTTCACTCCATCAACCATCGACTTCATGTATAAATTTTTTAAATAACACGGGTTTTTTTCACCTTTTTTAGATCCAATTATTGATTGTATATATTTAAAGTACAAGGATTACAGAAATTACTTCCATTTTCCCGTATCATAAAGTTTTTAAAAAAATTACATTTAAAAATCTACATAATATCTTTAACTAGGAAATCTGAAAACATTGTTCGATCAACACAAAATTAAGAAATAAAAACAATTAACCTTATATTATTTTTTTATAGAAGAGTTAAGAAAATGAAAATTAAACACATTAACTTACGGACATTCTTCACTGTTACACTTCAGTTTGTTTTCATGCGTATGAGCAGTCAATAGAACCGTTGTCGCTTAGACAAAAAGCTTTTTGTTCCACTTGTTCCCTTGTGCACTCTAGGAGGATCATCTCGTGTTAGTAACTAGTAGTAGTCAGCCATCAGTGATCTATTCCATCCTCACTGATAGCGCATTTCAATGTTTTTAATATCTTGGTGAAACCTCTCGCCGTGTTCACTGTCCCTTTCTCTCTCTACTTCCAGGTTTCCTGGAAAGCAGTGTAAATGGGAGTGAAGGAAATGCACTTTCTGTCACGTGCCATCCTAAGGCTTCATATTTTTTTCAGTGTATTACTTACGTAATACTCATTGTTTAGATCTTTATCATTTCCCAAGAACTTATGAACTACTTCTCGGAACCCAATCCAAGCTTCCCTTTCCGGAGGTGTCATACGTGCTTCAAAATGTTCATCTTTAGCTAGTTATCTGATCTGCGGTCTTACTAAGATAACTTCTTAGACTTCTGCTTCTGAGAAGGTAGGAAATTTGTCCGTTAGAACAACTTCCATTCTTATTGAGTGCCTTAGTAAATTGTTTCATTAGTCCCAATTTAATATGTAAGGGCGATAATAGAATTTTGTCCTAACAACACGCACAAAACCTTTAAATCACGATTTAATGGTTTTGTGCAATCACCTTTAAATTTCGAGTAGCAATTTAAGATTGTCTTATGTCTCCTTAAGTTGGTGTTACCAATGTTTCAATCAGATTCGGATTCAGTACGTCGAAATACATAGAGAAACATGGGTCAAGTCTTTGGGTCTAACAACTTTTTTTGGTGAATGTGCGTGTGTGTTTTGGTGTAAGTAATTTAATTATTTTATCAAGTGAGCACGAAAAAACGACGTGGTTAAAAATAATATTCCTACTGTCATTGTTATAAATTCGTAAATGCGAAGAAAAGACACAAATTTAAATTTTAAATTATATCATGACCTTATAAAATCGATAATTTATTTACTGTAATTATTTTTGTTTTTACTCCTAAAATTCAGTTTATAATCACAATATTAAATTAATCACGTGTCTTTAGTTGGGGGTCCCCCTAATTGTGTCGATCCAAGGGCCTCCTCTGGTGAACTTACGCCATTGTTCTATAGGATTAGAACATAATCAGTGTTTAGAATGTTATAAATCGTTTAAGGAAAAACTATTGGGTACAAATGTAAATATGTGCGCATGCTACAAAACAGGAATTGTTCTATGAATCTGAAACAAATCTGTACGTGATGGAGTAGGTCGAACTTCGCTTGCGTTTTCAGCATAGCAAAAAGCATAAAATTTAGCTAAAATTATCACATCAAATATTTGGTTGTAGATATGTATTATTATTATTTGATGAATTGCCTTCTGCGAATTATGTGCGATCGGTGTAGGTACATTTATTGTTGTATCTAAACATAATTAATAAATTAATTATGAAAGTAATGAGAAACTGCTCTTTCTCCCAAGATATGGCCCGAACATCAGTGTTAAAAGCTTCGCATAAATCAATGGATTCAAAAGAGCGATGGTCAACCTAAAGTTATCTCAAAACAAATTCTCTCTCTGTTGTTTAGATAGGGTTAGAGAAATAGGAGAGCAGGGGGGAGCTATTCTCCCGTTTTGACCAGAGTTCCAAAAGGTCACCGTTTTTTCAATGTGCCCCAGCGCCTAAACCTTCTTTTCAGGAAATTAACGTTATTATACACATTTTGTATGAAAAGATGTCAAATTTAATTTTGTAAAATGTGGCTGTTGCGATAAAACGCATATTTTGGAGATAAAAACGAAAACGGCGAAAATGCGAAATATTCGTTTTGCGATTTCCTGTGTGAAACTGACCTTTTTGGGAGATGATAAACATAAAATTAGAATTCAGCACCCAAAACACGCGTGGAACTGATAGAGCTATATAGAAGCTGCATTTTTTCCTGGATTGGCTCTTTTGAGCACGAGATGATTGCACTATTTACCGTTTTAAGAGTACATACTTACTGAAACGCACTTCGAAATCTCCTGAACCATCCAATGGGATACCTATAATCTTGCCAGATATTTGGTACAGGCCTCGAAAGACGTAGTGCGGAAAGTACAGCACGAAGTGGAATTCGTGAGATTTCAAGTTGACTCTGGAAATGTTTGATTATCACGACATACGATTATTGCATTATTTATTTTGCATTAATAACTCATGAGAGATCGACATTAAGCTACAAAGAGAGCGAAAGAAAGTGAGCGAGAGCAGAAGAAACAAGTGAGAGAGAGTTAGCGAGAGAGGGGGAGCGAGAGAGGGGGAGCGAGAGAGAGGGAGCGAGAGAGAGGGAGCGAGAGAGAGGGAGCGAGCGAGAGGGAGCGAGCGAGAGGGAGCGAGCGAGAGGGAGCGAGAGAGAGGGAGCGAGAGAGAGGGAGCGAGAGAGAGGGAGCGAGAGAGAGGGAGCGAGAGAGAGGGAGCGAGAGAGAGGGAGCGAGAGAGAGGGAGCGAGAGAGAGGGAGCGAGAGAGAGGGAGCGAGAGAGAGGGAGCGAGAGAGAGGGAGCGAGAGAGAGGGAGCGAGAGAGAGGGAGCGAGCGAGAGGGAGCGAGAGAGAGGGAGCGAGCGAGAGGGAGCGAGAGAGAGGGAGCGAGCGAGAGGGAGCGAGAGAGAGGGAGCGAGAGAGGGAGCGAGAGAGAGGGCGCGAGCGAGAGGGAGCGAGAGAGAGGGCGCGAGCGAGAGGGAGCGAGCGAGAGGGCGCGAGCGAGAGGGAGCGAGAGAGAGGGCGCGAGCGAGAGGGAGCGAGCGAGAGGGAGCGAGAGAGAGGGAGCGAGCGAGAGGGAGCGAGCGAGAGGGAGCGAGCGAGAGGGAGCGAGCGAGAGGGAGCGAGCGAGAGGGAGAAAGCGAGCGAGCGAGAGGGAGAAAGCGAGCAAGCGAGCGAGCAGGAGGAAGGGAGCGAGAGGGAGGGGGAGGGAGCGAGGGACTGAGAGAACGCGAAAGAGGGATGGAGCGAGCGGGTGAGGAGGGGTAGGGCGAAAGAGGAATTAGAACGTGAGAGAAAAAGAGAAACGAAGTGTGTAAGAGAGAGAAGAAAAGAGAGAGATTGAGAGCGAGGCAGTGGAAGAGTGCAGGAGAGGGAGAGAGGGAAATAGAGGGGGAGAAAGAGAGATTGATGGAGAGAAAGAACGAGGAAATGAGAGATCGAGAGAGAAGAAGAGTGAGAGAGGGAGAGAGAGGATGAGTGAGAGAGCGAGAGAGAAAGAGAGAGCAAGAGTGAGAGAAAGAGAGAGTGAAAGAGAGGGAGAGAGGATGGGAGATGGAAATAGAGAGAGTGAGGGAGAGTAACTAATTAACTATAACTATATTCAATTTGCTGCATGAGCAATACCTTATACTACACACCTTACAATATACCTACAGTCCCTCATTATTTGTTTCAAAAATAAAAATGTTGTTCTTACTTGGAATGCAACATCACCGCATCCTTCCAGCCATTGTGAACTGTATTGGAAACGTTGAAGGCCATTGAAGGAAGGTAGCGATTTCCACGCTCAAGAGACAGCAATGGGACGTGCAGAGGATCCATTGGCACAGCATTTAGATTGCGTATACCTTTTAAAAACAAAAGTAAAGTTCATTTAAATAATATGCATTAGTGATGTGAATGTCAATGTAAATAATTTATTTACACCATTTTATTTCCAATATTTTCAATATTTTTCTGAATTATTCGTTGATGATGTATATTGTTATTAATTTTATTGTTATAATAATAATAATAATAATAATAATAATAATTATTATTATTATTATTATTATTATTATTATTATTGTTATTCTGATGTTGAATTCGTATGAATCAGCACAAAGCAATATTGAGACTAATTGTGAAGTTTTTCATTCATTTATAACACTGCTTTGTAACTCACTGCTTCGTAAGTGTTCAATAGTCAGAAAAGGATTAATGAACTTACTTTGTAGCAACCTAAAATGTGTAGTCCATTTCAGTATAAGAAAATATTAAATCTTTATAAATTGCCAATATTAAAGCTTTTTTGTATTACAAGTGACCATTTACGTTACAAGAAATCGTTCATAAAATGACATCTTATTGCACAGATAATGACGTATTTGGCGCTTATAATACGAATAATTGCATCATCGTTCATTCAGCCAATCTAGAGACTCGTGGGGTGATGGCGGAAAACATACTAGCCGGTCATCACTTTTACGCACAGATTTTAAATACCCGTGACGTCACAATAAAATTGTTTCCCAAAATTAATTTCATTATCCGATTAATTTATAATGCTGTTATACAAAAAAAAATGTTTGAAACTAGTTTATAATGTTCCTTTATTGCATTCGTACAAATTTGAAAACTCGTTCCTAATGACTCTCGTTATCAATGTAATGCAACTTAACAATATAGCCTAGTTGCATAATATACTTTCTCGCCTACTTCTTACACAGTATAGAGAAATATTGTAATACTGCGGGGGGAAACGGCGAATTTTCGCCAGAAAAAACTTTTTGCCGGGCCCTGGAAACGGAAAAGTGGATAAATCGTTTACCGGTGCGTATTATATTACTTCCTCTAACTCTGGGGGTCCGATGTCGCCCAGGTCTCGGCGATGCTAGTAAACCTACACCAATAATTTCCGAGATGCCCTTCTGTAATGGAATCGCAGCCGTAAGGCCGTAATAGAGCCATTCCATCCAGTCAAATCGCACAAGAGTTGACACGACTTTTTTTTAAGTATACAATCTTTTTTTTCTCAAATCTGGACATAAAAAAGAGAAACGTGTTTTTTACTTGGCTGAAAATTGATTATTTGTGTAGTTATGCCTATACTAAATTTTGGAATTTACGCGTACTTCACAAAATTGATTGATTGATTGATGCTCCGAATGTACTTAAAAATTCCTGTTTACTTGTTTCATTTAATACTTCCTTATGTGTATTTTATTTCTCTGTAAATTAATTTCTCAAAAAATAAATATTTCATTAAAAATTGTAATAATTTGCAATATTTCTGTACGAACTCGCTCAGATATAAATTTGAAAAATTATCGACGTATTTCTTGTTCAATTTTCTATAAAACACAAGAAAAAAGTGGGCACTGAACACGTACTCATCTAAAAGAATCGATAGTAAGTATGCGTACGCGGACTTCTTGCCCCTGCACTAACGAATTGTTTGATTAGTCTTTGATACGAGTGCCCAAGAACAATAAAAAGAATGACCGCTGTCTGATTAGCGTTTCAAGAAATATTAGTAACTCATATGTTCACCATGTATCCAGAAGGGATGGGTGACAGCGAATTGAATTCTACTACTGTTTTTCTTCGAGTCAGCGAAATGAATTTTACTGCTGAGTCCCTTTGCGTCCTAGGGATGGGGTGCCCTCCTGACCCGACTCCTGAAATACAACAGACCACTTGTCAAGGATCTTGAGTAAAATTTTCTGAGCATCAGTCGCATTCGCATCTTATAAAGAGAAGAGTGCTAAGAGTTTGTTCTGTGAATCGTGCGTACACTGTGCAACATGAATGGCGATCACCGTCTGAGATACGGCAGATGTTTCAATCAATTTAATCTTTCTGATCACGATTTTAAGAGAGGAAAATCGCGTAAACCACGATTTACTAGTGAAACTTGATTTAGAGGAGTCATTAGATTAGCGAATTTGTTATTCATGTCGTAAAAAAGAGAGTCGGTTTCCAAAAATGCATTTTGTTAGTGAAGAGATTGTCGAGATCAGTGGCTCCCATGGCATTAACGAAAGTAGCGAAAAGTCCAGTGAATTTAGTGAAAACGGGAAATCAAGGATATGACAATTTAATCTTTTCAGATAGTTCGTCAAGTGTCTGAAATGAATGAAAAGAAGATAAACAAGAGTTAAATTGCAATAGGAAAACCCCCCTGTCAAGAAAAGAAAATTGCAACAAAAACGGAATTCCCATGAGAAATTTCAGACAGTACAAAGTGCTATCAGAGATAATTTTTTCACAATAAAGAATCTTCGACGTCAATTGAAAAATCAGACAATAAAGTAATTATTAAGAAACTTATCGATTCCTTTCACTCAACAAATCATAAGACATTGAAAATTCAGATTTTGACAATTATTGAAAGTTGGAGATACAATAAAATTTAACGACACTTCGCAGCTACCGAGCACATAATAAAAGTGGCTAAAAAGGCGGATGGAGAAAATGGAATTTTGCCCAGACCTGAAAGTAAATTCGGTAAGGCATTAGAACTGTGCATTTTGTCAAAAGCTCAGGAATTCCAAGGTAAGCGAGTACAAATATTTGAAGTGAGTTGTGAGGAATCAGAAAATTTCAAAATATCAGTCATAATATGAGTCAAGAATTCGTCATTTAATAATCAAACACAATCGTGAAGTTGTACGACCTCAAGATGTACTTAAATTACTGCTTCATCCAAAGAAACCGACGGCCAGTAACGCAAGAAACGCGTCTGTTACAACAATCTACTGCACAACCGGTAAGCGAAAAACACAGCCTGATTGTTAAGACATATTGAAGGCGAACTTTCCTGGTATTTAAAAAAGTAGTAAATCATCGTAAATAAGATGACCATTTTCTGTTGTAATGTTTTGATTCTTCAGTCACGATCTTTGTAAACATTAATGAAAGCTTACACCCCCATCCTTGCCTGCGCCTTATGATGAAACTACAATCGATTGCAATACAGAGTAATGAATAAATAAATAAGATAAATTTATTTAAAATGCAATTAGGTGCAACTCAGTGACAGTTAATTACATAAATAAGATAATAGATGTCATGCAAATAATATAATAATAATGCTAAAATGATAATAATAATAATAATAATAATAATAATAATAATAATAATAATAATAATAACTAATAATAATATAAAAACTGCTGATTCTTAGAACATTAAGTTACGTGAAAAAGAAAAGAAACGTCTATCATCTAAAGGCCGCACTGAGTGATTATGCAATAAAGAACGCACTGCATTATCCTTCACTTCACTTCACTTCACTTCACTTCACTATAACACTAAAAACATTTCCTTCGTAATTGTTCTGCTCTACACTGCACGACACCTCAGTTCACTGTATAACTTAATATTCTTAGTTAACTACCTGAAAAACTTAAAAATACCCGAAATTAATGAGAGTAGATAAGCGCTCATTCTAATTATTTGACAATTTTATAAAAATTTTGCATTTACAATGTAAAACTAGTAAAAAATAGCAATCTATAACTCATCTGGAGCAATCTGGTAAAAATAGATCAGCTATAAATCATTATTAGGAAACGGATTTGCATATAAATACATACTTTTGTAGGAACGTGATATTTACATTCAATAATATTCTACAGAGTTTTCAAGACATTTTGAATGAGTTAAAACCATTTTTATTTTACACATTTTGGTACAATTTCATACTTTTACATTTTTGACCTATTACTACATATTTGGTTACATTTTAATAGACTTATATGTCAAACCGGAACATTTGAGATGCGAGTTTGCAATGTACGTTGCTGGAATCACCTTTCTTACAAAGAAATGTAATGTTTCTGCACTTCTACGAATGTATAGATGACCTCCAGACCTTCTTCATCAATTGTCAAACTTACTCCTCCCCCTGCTTCTTGAAAACCGCTTACTCGGGATCAAGGATGAACGAATGTAAGTGAATCAGAAGTAATTTCAACCATGTGCCGGCTGGTGTTTTATAGACTCCATGCATAACTCGATCAAAAACTAACAATTATTTTTATAGAGCATTGTATTATTGCAATGTTGGAGTTGGGGGGGGGGTATGTTCCTTTATACCCCTCCCCCCTCCGGGATCCTTTTCTGGCTACACGGTACTACCATACCATGGAAATAATTTCCACCATGGGTACTACTATCAACTTGAGCACCGGCTCCTCGTAAACGATATTGTAAACACCATGAAAGAACTTTGTTACGAATGAAACTAGGATAGAAGTATTTGTGTAATGGAAGTTGTGAAACTTTCTTTCGGCCGCTCCGAATCCACATTAAGATCCTATTGGCGACGTTTTGTGCTTGGAAAATGCTTATATAAAAAAATTTTAAACACCAATGAATTTTTATTTCACATATTTTCTATTTTTTTCTTACATATTTTGGAAAAAATGAATACAAATATATGTATACGATTTACTATTTTTATTACAATAAATTTCGTTCCCTACTCATCATCCTTTCATACAAATCAATGTGAGTAGAAAGCCAAAATTTCTTTCTGAACGAAAATCCTTAGTATTGTAAACATAAAGATGCGTTTATATATTACTCTCTTTACGCTATACTTACCTGACCTAAGATGTTTCAACATTTTATTCGCCGAGGTGGTGAAACATTCATCGAGATTTGGATCTTTTGCGCTGCATATTTTCACGTCAGGAGCTGTGAAAAATATCGATGAATTTTTTTAGACATAAGCGAAAAAGTATAATAAGTAGATGAGAAAATTATGAACATTATAGCGAACATCGTTTATTTAAGATAATTTCACCATAATGATGGAAATACTACTTAAAAAAGGATTATTTTTATTTTACCAAAGGCATTAGTTATGGATTCAGGAAGGTCAAGAAACATTTCGAAACAGATGATTAATCGTCACCTTTTTAACTGATCTGTATCCAAACTATAACCAAACCAAACTGTATCCAGAATTCTTGACAAAACGATAGCTAGATTGTATTTGATCTAACACGACACACTTAAATCAATTTACCTTGAACAAAAGACGACTGTTTTCATTACATATTTTGAGATATCATGTGATAGCTATATCAGTTATAATTAGTAACAAATCCACATTGGAAATTAATTCAATGTATACATTAATGAAAACAGCATCAGCTATTTTGTATTTACTGCTCACTTGTGAACAGAGAGTTTGGAATGATTTCTAAAGGAAAACATTTCTAACTTAAGCATAATGCAGAGATATTTCAAAGTTTCATCGTTTTCAGGCGAAATCAATGGACTTGAAACTGTTGGAAAAGGATTAGCAACTTGTAGGTCATCAAAGTTCTTTATGGAACGTGGGAATATTCCATAATTTTAAAAAAAATTATTTTCATGAATTATATCTTACTGCCCTATAAATATTTGAAAAGCAAGGAATCACGAGAAGAAAAAAACTACTCCACTGCAGGATATAAATGTTTCAATAAAATGTTTAAATAATGCAATGAAAAGGAATAAAATCTAGTTACAGCTTTTTGACGACAAAGTCACAACAATCAGAGTCAGATCTTTGCAATTTGTTGGAAATATAAATAAAATTGTCACCAAGATTGTTATATTGAAATGTTTGATATTCTGGTTCATGTAGTGGGAACTGATCGTTCAATAACATCTAAACACATTTTTTCAAATTATTGTAATATTACTAGGAAATTTCAAGCATTATTTTGAATGGAGGTTAGCGGATATGGATATAGCCAATCCAGATAACATCCGCTGATCATCTTCACCGAAAAATTTTACTTTTACATCTCCTGTAACATTATTAACCTCGGATTACCTTTTATTTTAATGTTTCTCAATTGCTGAATCTGGGATCATTGAGTTAGACGGAAAGGTTTCTTGCTAAACCTGCCACAATCATGACACTCATTACTTCAAGAAAAAACGCTGATTCAATCATTCATGCCCCCACTTGTACTCTTACCAAAACAAGCAAAAGAAGAGATAAAAAAAGTGCGCACAGTGAAGGTAGATTTGTGCAAAAGTATACATGTAAATTGAATCGTGTAAATTGGGCGAATTTTTATTTCTGTGTAATTTTTTCTTAGTGAATAAATATATTCATTTCTTTCGTAAATAATCAACAATTTACATGTTTCTGGAGTATTTATATGTTTTTGAAATGCAAGTTTTTGCATAGAAAGTATTTTTTCAAAACAAATTTTGAGTAATTATTGCGGCTCAGCCATTTGGAATATCCAAGGAGTTTGTTAGACAAAATATGCTTAAAATGGTTGTAAGAGCTTATTTTCGAAGTTACGATCTTTTCTTCCTGGACCACCTGTTTATTTGTGTTTATGTATTAATTCGCAGTGTATTTATGCAGTGTATAAAGAAGCAAAGAAACAATGCAATATAAAGCCAAGATGAAGCGAATTGAGCGTTGAAAAGCTTGAGGTTAAGATCTACAGACCTTCCGAGTCGTCTCCAAAAGGCTCCACCACTCCACTCCACTCACGTGCTGACAACGATGCGAAAGGCCACGCCATGAAAAAATCATATGGTCTAATGCCTCGTTGCTGGGTCAATGTCTTTACGCGCTCGAAAGTATATTCCACAACACTAATCAACTAATTATCCACCAAATCAAATACGTGCGCGGAGAGTATGTGAATTTGATTGCAAGGACTTTTGCAGAAACCATTTTAAGTAACTTTTACAGTTATCTGCAATAGATGTTTGCATAAACGTGGCTTCCCTATGCGCACGTTTTTAGCACTTTTACTAGTTTTGGCAGGAGTAGACCGGCGGTTTGAGTTGCAGTTTTGTTAACACCACAGAAACAATAAAATCTTTAGTTCGTTTACCCATGGAAGTAAGTTTTTTGTTTCTCAGGAGGGAAAATTTCTATTCTTAAAATATTGTTAACATCGTTTTGTTGGCACTTCAATTCATCATTCAACTGTGAACGAGTAAAAGTATAGTAATAAGAGGGTGGATTAGGGATTCTGGAGCTCAAGAAAACGTCCGCACATTATTACTTCTTCCGAATATGTCACATACAATTTTTACTACTTTTTGACGAAAATAAATCAAATCAAATCAAACCAAACCAAACCGAAACAAATCAAACCAAACCAAACCCTCATAACACATCGAAATCTCGTACTTACGAAAATATGAGTTATTTGAATCGTTATCACATGACACAGTGAGGCACAACCACAAAAGGATAAAAACGCGAAGACAGAGAAATAGTTGGTGAACGAAGAGCATTGTGACTGCTCAGATAAAAACGCGGATCTGGTGTATCGCCGCCTGCTTATATACTAGATACTCCCGCATCGTGAGCGGAGCGGTCCCCGTTGAAGAACTGGTTTCCAGTGATTTTTCCGACACCGCGCGGGCCACTTCAGTCAAGAGAAGAGGGTCAGCGAGGACTGCTTTTACGGACGGTTAGGTTCGTGTCGCTGTGAGCAATCTTTTGGAATCGAAATTTTACTTTCTCATATACGTACGTATACACGGAGTAATATACGTAGTATAGAAAAAGTCATGTTATGCTGCGCGAAAAAACGGCGGATTTTCGGCGGAGAAAAATTCATTGTTGGGCTCTGGTGACGAAAAAATACATAAAAATTCTATATTACTCCGTATATACATACGTAAACGACAAAGTAAAAATGGTTAAATGTTAAATTTATGTATCTATTAATTGAATAATTAATAATAAACTATTCACATTTTAATAATACACCTATGGTTTCTTATAACATATAATCAAAATCTTGAGAATGCTATTAAAATTACTATAATTTTATAATCTGAAATGCTTACTAATTTTAAAGTTAAATTAGTAATTCATAAATTTCAATAGTATGATATACATGATCAATCATTTATAGTTGCCTTTTTATGTATACATGCAGATTTTAAACATTTCAGACTCTAAAATCATTATAAAAAATATCCTCATTATTTGTTCAAATTCATTGACATGCTATTGAAAAATTTCAAAAACGAGTTCTTGGAAAACATTATTGAGAAACTTAAAAACCCTTGATATTACAATCTATTTCCCCTCCTGAAATAAATCAAATTACCTTCAATAAGATGACAATATACTATAATAATATAAAAATGAATACAAATGTGAAGTTCAGTAGATATTTGAATAAAGTTTTCAATTTGCAATCTAAGTTAATTTTATTTTAATTTTGCTCAAAATTATAAATAATACTGAGAAAACTTTGTTTCCATCAACCCCTTCAGCCTCCATTGTTTTTGCCACATTTTCCTACTTCTAAAACTAATTTTTTTTAATGACCCAATACAAATATTTAGACATGAACAGAATGAAATCCTTGATTCACCAATGCGTCCATGAACAAATATATATTAATAGGAATATAATTAAATAAAACTGAATAACAAAATGTGAACAGAAAAACGGAATGAAACATATGTATAAATAGTAATAAAATGAAAAGTATATATGCAGTTTCCAAAATGACAAAACAACGCTTAAAACAAACCTTCAACAATTCCGTAGAAAAAGAACATACGAATTTCGCGCGGTTTCGCGCTCCGCGCTCTCTAGCCAATCAGAGCATCCCGGTGCTGAATACATGCCCAGTTTGCTTATATGCGACTGGGAGGTCCAATGTTCGAGTCCCGACGGCGGCAGAATTTTCGACACTAGCTTTTCAGCTAGGTCGAATTCAGTCGCTGTCTGGAGGAGAATCCTAGCGGCCGACTGCTCTGCGTTTTCTGTAATTTCTCCGATCAACACCAGACGAATGCCGGAGCAGTACCCTACCAAACAGGCACCGACCGCGCGCGATCATTCCTACCTCTTGCACACACCCCTTACACACACACTTACCCTAGCATGCACTACACCATCACATTGGCCGAGTGACCAGTCGGTGGCTAAGAGCTTGTCCCGGGTGGGGCGGTTCCGCTCTGGCGGGAGATACCTGGTTAGGGAAAATACCGCTAGTCGACGGTAGGTCGGCGCCGGATCTCACCATCCAGCGGGGGAAGATTACCGCCCCTCCCGATGAAAAACATACACTACTCTTACGGGACGAATGACTTCTGTAGTTGACGCGCCCGGAATCACTAACAATCAATCAATTATTCATTCATTCAGTAAGAAAAAATGGCTTAAAAATTTACGGCATTAACAAGTTTGAACGATTCTCACTTTCTTGAAAAAAAAATTCACTTGACAAAAAAAATTGAAAACCTGTTTTTCAGATACATATACCTTTTTTTTTGTTGTTGTCCAACAGTCAATTTTCAATTTATCAATATTGCTAGCTGTAACCACCTTAATGTACGCTTCTTCTGCAATAATAGGTTTTCATATTAAGAAAATAAGGAGTTTTAGCGCCAGGCGTAAGGAGACATCCTTAAACTCTATTGATCACGTGACTAACGACTTTATACGGTCATAATGAACAACGTTCAGAAGAGTTTTAGCATTTGCGACATTGCGTTATGCATTATAACAAAAGAGACATTTCAAGCGTTGAACAAAGAAGTTGCATAATATATCAGAGAGTCTAAGCTAGCGGTGATACTTTTAAATCACGATACGGGACAAGAGTATAATAAATGTACATCGCGTTCGGAGTTTTAGATTTTGTAGCCCTCTGCGATGAGTATGCAATCTGGAATTTTGAATCGACTGTTCTTGACAACGTAGGAAATATTTTCAAACAGCGTTCATTATGAGAGTAAGACATAACCTATCCCCAAGATATGAGTTCATCTTCTTTTTCGCGAATTTCTTTCCTATCACTTCTCCAACATTTCCTGTTATTTCTTGCCAGCGTTGTGGAATAATTGCAACTGCCTCACATACGAGAGTCGGTTTGTCAGAGATGGAAAAATCTCCGTTTCCTGTTGTTGTTTTTTTTTTTTTGACGGCCATTTTGTCGCTTGTAAGGTGATCGTAGAGGCTCCTATAGGCGTGCACTATTTATGAAGATATAAGGTCGTACCTTGGGCCTAAGGTAAGATGTTATGACTTCAAGGTCCGTCACATGACTGTTAGTGCATAACGTCGCTACCTCACGCGAGGTGCTAAAACTCCCTAATGCAAATAAGAATAGTATATATATATTTTTGTAAGGCTATCTGTGGTCGAGAACAACGCTAATGTTTCTCGGATACCTCTGTTTACACAACTAACAGTATATTTGAGAAAGAAAACCAGCCTGTTTCTGGCCGACCCTAGCTGTCAGTTGTTCATAAATCGTCAGAATTCTTCTATTCGAGACAGTATGCGTGATTCTGCGTATTGTTTAAACATAATATTTATCACACAGAAAGTAAATTTAATGTAATGTTTATAGAATAAAGAATTTTTACATAAAAGCACATAACACTGCACTTCCTAATTTCAATTATTTCTCGCGGCGCACTATATTTTTGTCGGACGAGGACATCACAACAGGAAGCGTCGAAGCCCTTTACAAGTAAGCCAACTGCCACCGAACGAATGCATGAAGGGAGTGTAATGGGCTCGGGGGCACAACGACCAATGAATCTTCAGTTATGTTGCCAGCACTAGCTGTCACTTTGGTTCATCCTTAGGAAAATCGTTCTATACCACAAGTGTCACTCTTCCCGCAATAACTCCCGTCGCAGCTGAGAGCAGCGATCCGATCACCCGCGCATGTCTGAAGCCAGTTGGGCTGGCATTTATTATTTCAGAGCGAGCCGCAGGTTAACGCATTGACTAACAAGATAAAGATTAACTTGAATCGGATATTTGAACTTATTACAATTACACAGTGAACTGGAATTTTTTATCAATAAATAAATATAATATATAATTCTTAAACGGCGTGTTTGTTTTTTATATTTTGAGGCCCCCTAAGAGACCGAGGACCCCATACAGTCGCTGTCTGGAGAAGAATTCTAGCGGCCGGCTATTCTGATCGGTAGTTTTCCGTGGTTTCTCCGATCAACACCAAGCGAATGCCGGAGCACTACCCTACCAAACGGGCCACGGACCGCGCACGATCTTCCCTTCCTCTTCCTTGCCCTATCCTTAACCTTTACACACTTACACTAACATGCACTACACTACCACATATTCCGAGAGATCGGTCGGGGGTTTAGAACTTGTCCCGGCTGGGGCGGTGCCCCGCTGGCGGGAGAGTCCTGGTTGGGGGGAAACCCCGCTAGCCGACGGTAGGTCGGCGCCAGATCTCGCCATCCTGCGGGGGAAGATCACCGCCATCTCCGAGGAAAAACATGCACTATGCTTACGGGACTAATGGCCAAAGCTGTTGACGCGCCCGGAATCACTAATCAACCAACCAAGCAACCAGCCGAATCCCCCGGCGGCCTCCGGGCCTGTCCATGCATTAAAGCGGCACTGCTCCTGTGAACAAACTATTCTGTTTAATGTTATTTGTGTCCCACTTTGAAATGTGGCAGATGAAGTATTTATATGAGATATTTCTACATTAGTGTAGAAATACGTGACTATTTTTTTAAATTAAATTTCGGCCTAATATGAAAATTTGCATTTCAAAAATTTAAATATGTTTTAAATATTATTTCACCTTCCTAGGTTTAATTTAGGTGTAATTGTATTTTTCTTAAGGAAACGATATTTGCGCAAAAAAACAACAAAAAAACATTCGCGCAAGCCGGATTCTTCGGAAAAAAATACTTGGCAATATTTCTGAAAGGAGTGGAAATAGAAAAAAAAAGGGGGGGGAATGTGTAACCAATTTTCAACCCCAGGCCTCGTAAAAAAGTTTCAAACCGCCAAAAAAATAGTGATATTTTATGAGTGTACGATTTGGCATGGAATAATTGCTATCGTGATGTATACGATTCGGCGTAAATCGAGCGCTAAAATATTTTGTTGAAACTGTATCGTGAAGTGCTAAATACTGTAAATTGTTTGTTTTCAATTCACAGTTCGTTCGAAAGTCATTATATGTTGTACATTTACATGAAATATGATAAGCGTTTTTAACAGCATTTTCACAAACCCCTTGGAGATTCAATAAGATTGAAGGAATGTAGTTCGAAATTAAAGTTGTCATACGATGTCATTGAAAGAGTTGTATTCATTGCCGGAAGAAATCATTTTCTATTTTTACTAACTAAATTGATTTGAGTAAGAACATAATATGTATGTCGCCCGTTTAAGCTAGAATTCCATCTATCTTTCCAAATTTGTAATGATTGTAAGATTTAGTTAAGTGACTACGCTTTTGTAGAAAAATATTTCCAAGAATTACTGACGTTGACTTGTAGAATTTTTTTCAAGTTTTCTTCCAACAGTAAATTTTTGAATTCTTAAATTGAGAGGAATCAATCCAGTCAGATCTTGCAAGGCATCCGCAGAAGTTGTTCTGTATGCATGTCAGAACTAAAAGAGCTTTTTGCTGTTGAAAACAGATGTCTTTTATTGTGCTGCACAATAAAACCTGACTGAAAACTGAAAGTCCATATGCAAGAATTGGGAGAAAACATCCTTTACAAAGTTGAAGTAATAGACGGTTAATGTTGTATAAAACTTTCGAAAGATGACTTGAGGAAATGTTGACTTGTCCTATGCCACTCGGATCCATTGTGTATTTGAAAATTTAATTTAAAGTCTAAATCTTTATATGATTATACTTTTTATTTGTTTGCCATATAACAATATTTGAGAAGGGCAACGAATTAAAATCCTATAATCATGAAAATCATCAAATTCATATAATCATGATAACTGTTGTTTTTTATGAAAATTGCATTTTATTTTGCAACCATTCTTCTAGTCTAATAGATGAATATACATTGAATTTCAATTTGTCGCCTTGACTATGATTCCAGAACAATTGCAAAATCAGTGTCAACAATTCTTTGAAAATTGTATGAATCTAGTGTTTCCAATAAATCATTAAAGGCTAATACCCAAAAATATGGTCCTAAAACAGATCTTTGGTGACATCCTTTGGTTAGAGTATAACAATTTCATCTTGGTCCGAAGAGAGCTTCGCGAGACTGTCTTGAAAATAATTGATTATAATTTTATATGATCTTTTTTGATTCTCCATAAATTCTTAATTTCTTCAATATCCCAGACCACCAAACATGATCAAAAGCTCCTTTAATGTCACAAAATAAATCATATTCATATTTAAATTAAAAATTATTACGTATTTCTAATATTTTTTCAACAGCCCTAATCGTTACAAAGAAGATTGCGAAAACATCATTTACGCTACAGGAATCTACATTTAGTAGCCAATCATCGTTTGTTTCTGAAACCATTAAACCTTTTTGACATAACTTCCTGGCTCAAGCACTTTCAATTGCACAACCATGCAAACCAACAAGGTTTACTATGGACCAAATGCATCGTATTTTAATACAGCTTTCGTCCTAGATGGTAACTACTTTTCCAGTTTGCATACATAGTTAGGTCAACTCTCCCCATGGAATGTGGCATAAACAATGTATTTAGGTTGTTTAATAAGTAGCTCTTGTCACAGCTTCGTGTAAATATTAACGACGTGGGTGGTAATTTAACTATTGGTACTACAGATTGGTAACTATTGGTACCGAGCTGTTGTACTACAGAATGGCCTGCACAAGTTAGTTTTCTAATATCTGTGATCTAGGCTAGCTTCTCGTTTTGCCCATCCTCTTCACAACTGCTTCTACAGGTCCCTAAAACACATTTTCTACACATTTTCTATTTTTTTCTATTCCCTAATTGTAGAATTGAAATATGACTTAACAGTATTATAGAAGAGTAAAGCATTGCCCTATGTATCGGATTCGGTGGCATAACGGTTAGCGTACCGGCAAGTTTACGGGTTCAAACCCGACCGAAGCCGTGGATTTTTAAGGGCGAAAAAATTCTTCGTACGCCTTCCTTCGGAGGGGAAGTAAAGCCGGTTGTCCCATGAAGTAGATTGACTACATGTAAAATATCCTCAAGCCTAAAAGAAGCCTCTGAGCTAAATACAAATCGCCTGTTTCGTCGCCCAAGGTAATACCTCCTTTCTCCGCTAGATAGTGAAAGGAGCGTAGCGAAATTTGCGTGGTCAGACAGAAGAGCGGGCCTGATGTCAGAGTCTCGCAACGTAAAATAAGGCTTTAACTAACTAAGTGCAAATTTTGATCGAAAAATTTGACTCCGTCCTTGAGAAAATGTCGTTTGACCGTTTCTGAACGCGCAATTTTCGAGAGACTTACTCTTAAGAAATTTGGACTTGAACTGACAAATGAAATAATGTATAAAAATCACAAGTAAAAATTAACGACGTGAGAAATAGTTCAAAAATATTGTGTAATTCTTGAAATATCAACAGAATATATTACAATGGCATTTATCTCACGTAGTTCAATGTATTTAGCACTATCCGTATCACGTTTTGCACTTCCGTAACAAACTTTGTCCTAAATGTGAAGCATCTGGATTTGAACGATTCGAAACCTTCGTCTGGTGAACGTCTCCCTGCCTTATATACTCCACCGGAAGATCAGGTATCACTCACAAGAACTGCACCGGTTGCAGAACTGGTTTCTGGGCACTTTTCAACTAGCGCCACTTAATGCCAAGGAACAAGGTCAGTGACGGCACTTTTTTCGGCCAGCGCACTGGTAAGTGTGTCGCAGTTAGAACCAGCACTAAAATAAAAATTCTTACTCCAGAAACTCCGCTCTCCACGCAAAAAGAGCTGAATAAACACAGGGAGGAATGTGCCAAATACGTCATGTGAAAGGACGTCTCCAAACTATAAAAAGGAGAGTTTTTGTAATGATGTTTAACGGAACGCATACACGCACACTCACCCTAAAACGGTAACAACTAACATTTATTTCTTCTCAATGTGAAGTAGAGTTCGTAAAAATTGCCAGTCAGCGTGGGACTAATAATTTGCTGGTCCTAAGAAAATGGCAAAGTCGTTGTGAAAGAACTCTAGCGAATTACAATAACAAATTCGTTCTCGTTACTCATTAGTTAAATGCAAGATCGTTCGCTAGAGATCAGTCGCAAAGTGTACAGTATATACTGTACACTTTGCCGACGGAACTAGTAGTGTATAAAAGTGCGTGAGCATATCCTGATCTTGTAGACAAGATTGGGTCAGGATATGCTCACTCACTTTTATACACTACTAGTTCCGTCGGCCGCTGCCGACATCATCGTTGGCAACGTGATTGCTTGAAGTCTCCGGACAAGTCTACTGCTATAGAAGGATTTTCCTAATGATGATCCAAAGTGACAGCTAGTGCTGGCAACATAACTGAAGGTTTTGTGGTCGTTGTGCCCTCGAGCACATTACTCCTTTCCTGCATTCGTTCGTTTGCAGTTGGCTAACTTGTAAATGGCTTCGACGCTCCATTTTGTAATGTCCTCGTCCGATGAAAATATAGTTCCCTTTGAGAAATAATTGAAATTAGCAAGTGCAGTGTTATGTGCTCTTCTGTCAAAATTCTTTTTTTCTATTTACATTACATTGAATTTACTTTCTGTGTGATAAATATTATATTTATTTTAAAACCGAGATGCGTACTGGTTAACGTGTTTCCGTCTATTGTGCTGTTGTGTGGCGAGCTGTGATTGAGAGATTTCTATTTACATTCGTGGCAGTTTTCTTTTACTGATTGTGAGAGCATGTTAAGGGATTTTTCACATACGTAATTTAATTTAAATATTTCTCGGACTCCCGTACGTGCATATACCTCAGCGAAACTCATATTTCTGCATAGGAATGTTTTCACAGGAGCCATAACCTAACACTTTACGAAGAGGCGTGGCTGAACAACTGTCGCGGCGGAGGGATACTTCTCTGAATGACATGTGACGTTCACTTGTTACGCGAACTGTCACTTTGGCTCATCCTTAGGAAAATCTTTCTATATGGTCATTAGTCCCGTGTAGTGAATTCTTAACCCGGGAGGTGGCGGTGTTCTGCCCCTGTTGGATCGAGGGAACCGGTGCCGACGTATACTTTGGCTTGTGGGGGATTTTCCCCTTCAGATTATTTATTATGTATTTTATATTTCGAATAAAAGTGGTGACTCTTCTATTCTTCTTTGTGATGAAGTCTAGTGTGAAATAACTCTTGTACAGGAAGAATCCACTTGAATTCTTAACCCGGGAGGTGGGGGTGTTCTGCCCCTGTTGGATTGATGGAACCGGCGCCGACGTATACTTTGGCTTGTGGGGCATTTTCCCCTTCAGATTATTTATTATATATTTTATATTTCGAATAAAAGTGGTGACTCTTCTATTCTTCTTTGTGATGAAGTCTAGAGTGAAATAACTTTTGTACAGGAAGAATCTACTTTCAGCCACTCCGAGTCCTTGTTTAGAACTGATCGGCGACGTTATATGTCCGGAAAATATAGAGAACAATTTTAAACACAATAATGAATTTCTATTTTACATATTTTCTATTTTTTCTTACATGTTTTGGGAAAAATAAGTACGTAAATATGTACAGTCTACTTCGGTTATGGTGTACTTAGGGGGACTAACATTTTTGGTTCACTATATCCGAGGATGTCAAAATTAAATAGAATTTATCCATAACCATTGATTTTAGTCATATAAAGATACAGCAAAAAACATTAACAGCACGAACTGAAAATTTCATTATCTTTATTTGTCCTTAAAAAATCAATTATTTTCAATTGTTTGTTTCGTACTTTCTCATTAGTAACATATCTAGACCCTTCTCCAGAATTGGTGCTCTCTCAATACTTGATTATCCATTGTCCTCTGTGTCTTTGTAAGTATCGTAAAGCAGTCTTGACACCCTTCAATACTTCCTGCACTGTCGGAATACCGCCCCACTCTCCAAAGGCCCATTTACTCTCCTAATAACATACGAGATGCTTTCGGTAGCGGGATGGCGCAAGTGACTAATGGAACTGATCGCTTTCCCGCGCGATATCGCCAGGCTGTGGCAGTCCCGTCGCCTACATAAGACTCAATGGGCTTTGTCCCGCGGAATATCAAGTAACACCAAGATTGAAGCTGAAGAGGCAATCGCGCGTGGCCGCTGTCAGTTGTAGTCCATGAGGGCACGGCCTTTGTTTCCGCAGTGAAACCGAATGGCATGTCATCAGTAAGGTGCCGATTCCCGGTCCCCTACCTTCACCTCAGGGGAGACTTCTATTATAACCTTTGGCCTACGATATTTTTTCAAGCTGCCTTGTGTTGGAATTTGTGGCACTGAGGCGATATATTCTTCTCCAGGAGGGAATTAATTTCCAGGACGATGTATTTCTGAAATTCATTATAGCCGAAGTTTAGGTTCACTACACACTATCCAACAACAAAATTTAATAAAAAGCCGTTTTTTTGGAAAATGCGACATTTGGGAAATGTCCCAGGGGCATCATATGTAAAGTACCCCTTAAAATTAAAATTTCAGTTTCAAATTCAAGGGGCCGCGACATCAGCCAGATCGATTAAGGAATATCAGTTTTGGAGAAATTCGGCTGAACGATTTAGCGTTGTTGACGGACGGATGGACGGACAGTCAGACAGACGGACGATCAGACAGACGTTTTGACGTCATTCGATTTTTCGATACCAAGGACCTATAAAACATAGATTCTGGCTACTCCACATGTTAGAAGATTTTTTTTTTAATTTAGAAACTGGATTTATTCTCTTTTGCTTTACCAGGGCCCGGCAATTAGTTTTTGCGGCATTACATAATTTTCTCTATTCTACGTAAGGAGTAGCGAGAAAGTAAAAAGAGAAAATACAATATACTGACTCATCAAACACCAAAGCGTAATTTTTAAAAAAATTTAAAAAAATTAAAAATCTCAAAGATTTTGATATGATTCGATATCGACCTTCTGGAATCGATTTTTGGAAGAATCCAAAGGAAGGACACCAATTCCATACGAATCGAAAGAAAATACTCGATTCTTGAATCGAATCGAATCGGAACGTTCCGTTTGCAATGCATAGTGGCATGCGGTGGCGTGGTGCATGTGAGTGAGTGAGGTTAGTTGAGTGGGAGCACGTGTGTTACGGGTTTCTGTTTGTTGTACAGATTGTAAACATATGTGTTTGCGGATTTAATCATGGGCGCAATTCAAAGGATACGGTGAGAACTAGATATGGTAAATTTGAGATATGTAGTTGAATCGTCTTGGTAATTCACTGTGATATGTTTTTGTTTGTAGACAACCGACTACAGGGAAAGGTAAGAGATTCCTAAAATCAAGAGCGCCCAAACTAGTTGAAAATACTAAGAGAACTCTTTTTCTCCGTGGCCCCAAATCCAGTCAGACTGTTGTGGAATGTATGAAAAATTTTGTAAGTCACTCATTGAAAATCACATTGTTTCTCATTTATTGATGTGTGAAATTTCAGTGTATGTCAATCTACTTCCCTTTTAGTGTCGTCTAAAGAAACCACACGGAACATTTTTGAATAGGAAAACTGATTGGCGCCCATTTGAGGATGTGTCAAAACTTGAATTTTTCTCCAAGAAATATGACTCTTCCTTGTTCATGTTTGCATCTCACAACAAGAAACGCCCCAACAACTTGATTATAGGTATGTTTGTTATCTATCTTGTGTAATGAAGAAAAAACATGGAAATTCACTCTTGAGTATTATTGTTTGTTTTTGTTTCAATTTACAGGGAGAACTTATGATCATCAGCTTCTGGATATGATAGAGCTAGGTGTTAATAATTTTAAGAACCTTGAAACCTTCAAAACTGAAAAAGTATCTTATGGAACGAAACCTTGTTTGTTATTTTGTGGAGATGAATTCGAATACAATTTCGAGTACCAACGACTTAAAAGTTTACTTATAGATTTATTTCAATATGAAGTAATGGAATATGTGCGATTGCAAGGAATACAGCATGTTATTATGTTCACTGCTACTAAAGACACAATATATATGCGTAGCTACAGGTAAGAGACCCTTGTCTCATTACTTTTTATATGATCCTCTTCTCACAGCTCCTCAGAGAAAAAATAGAATTGCTGGAGCTTCGGGTAAAGTGGGCACAATTTTCAATTGCTTTTGTTAACGCTTTGTAAGGGGTATCTTTTTGTTTCTTTCTATAATCTGCATACCAAAATTTGTAACTTTTAATCCTATCAAATGTGAAAGGAGGGTGTGCATTATCTAAGATTACTTGTCCTTTTTCTCAAACTTCTTCTTTTTTTATTTATATATTTAATAAGGAAACCCTGGCACATATTGTTTTCTAGATGGAATTCAACTACCTACTAATGTAAACTTCCTTTTTTTAACCTGGAATTGCTCGCAATAGACCTATGAGATTCAAGCAATGGCAATTTTATGTTCCTAAATTATTGCAATACATTAGTTGGCTGATATTTCATGTATTCCTTCACTGTACTTTTCTAAGATCGCCTGATCTTTTATTTTTATCGTTTCGCTGAATCATTTCCCGTGAGCATGTTCAAACTTGATCGCTGCACTGCATGATATCTGTAATGTATATTGGGTGCAATGGCGCCAGTGCATTGTGAACTCCTGACCAGTGTGGTATGTATCCTGGAATTATTTTCAGCCGTGTCTATGACAAGTGCCTATTCAGGGAATGTAATAATTTTCTTTTACTACAACTGACTGTCACAATTTCTTACCAAAGAGAAAGATGATGTGCAGGACATGTCTGTAGGGAAATGAAAAAAATGGGAACCTTGCAAAAGAGAAAAAAGACAATGACTTTGTAAATATTGTCAAAATCTGTGAAAAAGTAAAATATATATTTGTTTAGAACATGCCAAAATAATTTGAGGAAATTGTATTTAATAAGATAATATGATATTTAATGATTTTTTCGTGTACTTTGTCAATTTTTACCTTTCTCACCATAACTATTCAGACAAGAATTCTGCAGTGTAAGATTCATTAACAATTGCATTGAGGGACATGTACAAACTGAATAATATATGTATTGGGGTAAATGGACCATCAGATCATTCGCATTTACAAAAAAAGTTGCAGGTATATCTGAGAGATACATTGTGGGCATTCCGGGTTTGAAGGGAAAGCTCTAAACTCAGTGTTTACATATTTCCATTACAAGAAATACTTGAAATCAGTAAATTATTATAATTTTCAATATGTAAAGTTGCGTAAAGGATGGCAAAGGGAGAAGAATATTGTCTGTTCAATTGTGTGAGGGTTTTTTTTGACACTTTGATGCCAAACCAAATTGAGGCTCATTGGTTGGTGGTTAACTCATTGAAACAATTCACATTTCACAAACAGTGACTAACTTGTGTTTGGGCTGTTTTACTACGTATTCTTGTTATTCTTCCAACTAGAGAAAGTTTGCAAAATGTCGATATATGTGGATAGAATCCAGGAAAAATACACTTTAAAATTTCTTTTTTAAGGAATAGTTTTTCATGCATAATTCTGTGTTTAAAATTTGGTCTATCAAGAGCTTAATTAATCAGTTAACATTTTTCAAAAATTTGAAAGCCTGAGTGTTCTCATGTTCTTAATATCAGTAATAAAAAAAACTGGAAGTTTTTGGACTGCCTTTCATTTAATAATTGATAAGTTAAAGGGTTAAAAGCACATAGAAAGTAAACCACACAGGCTTCTTGGTAGTCATTATATATAGTCTGTCCATTTTCATGTGTTTGATGATTTATTGTAATTATCCAGTAATCATACGCTATCTGAATCACATGTCCAGCCTAATGCAGTTTTAGTAACTCTTTTTCCTGCACACTCTCTTATCCAATGATACTCTACAATCCAATCCTCTGCATATTTGAATGTGCTCCGATTTCAACTGTTCATAAACCATTTCATTACTGATGTTAATCTTTCCAAAAGAATTTTTGTGATTGATGCATTTGATGTCTGTTTCTCTTTTGGAAATTGTTGTACATAAAGCAGTAGGAACTTTAAGATGTTTATATGCTTCAACAATCACTCTTTGTTAGATATTACTGTCAACCATATTGATAAATGAATCATTTAAGTCAAAAGAAATATGTATAGCAGTTTTTTAAAAAAATAAGTACGCATTTGAATATGCAACAGCATTTGAATAAATATTTCAAAGAAATTAATTAAGTCTTAATGTTTCAGGATCCTGTTTAAAAAGTCTGGTTCACGAACACCAAGGGTAGAACTGGAAGAGATTGGCCCCTCGTTGGATTTTAATATACGGAGGACGAAGTTAGCTTCAGAGGATTTGTATAAATTGGCTTGCAAGAAACCCAAGGAATTGAAGGTATGTGAATAATCCCCTTTCTAACTCTCTTATATAGAGAGATTGATTTGACATGTTTTGTGTATC
This sequence comes from Teleogryllus occipitalis, assembly GCA_011170035.1. Classification (NCBI taxonomy): domain Eukaryota; kingdom Metazoa; phylum Arthropoda; class Insecta; order Orthoptera; family Gryllidae; genus Teleogryllus; species Teleogryllus occipitalis. The sequence goes on from BLKR01000583.1 coordinate 321,425, forward strand.
ATTGAAAAAGCGTTGTTGTGTGTGTGTGTGTCTCTCATTTCTTTTTTTTTTTTCTGAGTGATCTTACTGAAGTTTTAATTTTTGGGGATAGTTCTAGCCATTTCACTTCAGTCCCTAGAACTAAAAAAAAAGGGGGGGGCACCTCCACATTCAATTTGAAATTACCAAACTTACTTGAACTTAATTGAAAATGAATCGTAAGTTTAACATACCTCCGTCTCTATTTCATAAAACTACACTGGTTTTATAATAATTTTTTTAAATGAGTGTTTTACATTCTTCAGTATTACCTTGTTTAGTAGAAATGTGAACTTAACCTAGGAGTTAATACGTTCTAGATAAATGTACAATTTTTAAAAGATCCTGATCAATAAAAGGTTAAAAATATGATTATTTTTGAAAAAAATCATGATGTGTGTTGAAAATGGTTGCATGTATATTTTTAGCTTTAGCCTAGAACTAGAACATGATGACTTCTAATTGACAGGTGTGATAGTAGTCATATCCTTACTGTTACATAATTTGCAGGTCAAGAAAGTTAAGAATATTGATACAAATCCACTGGGAACAACACATGGTCGTATTCACATTCCCAAACAGAACATAAACAAGTTGCAAACCAGGAAGATGAAAGGTCTCAGAAAAACACCTGCTGAAAAAAGAGCAAAACGGAAGGACAAGGCCGAGAAGAGGACTCCCAAGTTGGGAGCAAAGAGGGCAGCCGCGGCCAAAAGCACGGCCAGACCAGGAAAGAAAAGGAAGTTCAATAAGAAATAATGTGATTTGTATTATACATAATATGAATAATTTAATATAAAATTTCTCATAAGTTTAACAATTGTACATTTAGTGAAGACACCTTACTTCCCTTATTAATAAAACAGATACATTAAATACTGAAATGGTTAATTTATATATCGTAAACAGATACAGATGATGAAATCATGTATATAGATGTTGTCTTTTGATATTTCTAATATTGTAAATTTCTTTTTTCTTCTTTTTTTTTCCTTTGAACTTTTCATTTGTTTCACACTTATTTACCTCTTTTAAGTACATGCATAAAATTTATTCTTTGAAATGTTTTCATTGAATGGTTTGAATAATCAAACATCTTGTTTCTCAATGTGCATCATCAATGTGACTGGGGTTAGGCAAGCTAAAGAAAAGAAATACGATTAACATTAAGATTCCTTCACAATTAAAATTTTAACATTGAAACAATGAACATAATACAAATGTGAATACAAATACAAAACAACATCAAAGTAATCTTTAGATATTCTCAAATGTACATATATTAGGGTTGATGAATTTGTGTATGTAAATACAATTATCAGGAAGGAAGCCAATATTTTGTTAACACTCATCTGGTACCATAGAAAATCATTGTTACAAATACCATTGGATCAGTTTGACCCATCATATAAAATGTATTATTCTACAAAATAAGGTTCTTATTCGACATTTTATTGAACAAATAACCTATTAGAAAATTCAAAGAAAAAAATTGCTATAATATTAAAAACATTACAAAAGTATTTGTATTAATGAATTATAATGTAATTACCAGGTAATTTTTCACTGAAAATTTTACGCTAAATCACAGAAGTAATTAAAAATAAATGAAGATGATGCTACAAATGTAACTATAGTTTTTCTGACAAGTTTTTTTGTAAGGTTTGACATTTTATTTTTGGGAATGATTGCGAGTCGAGACATAAGAAAATTTTGCAATAACATTTATGGGGGAAGGGGTTACCAAACAAAAATATTTTTTTTATATTTAGAAAAGTCAATTGATAATACACATCAAATGTCACATGGGTGGTTTAACAAATGTAAATCATCAAAGAAGGCTGTGGGAATTACGTAGACTACATGGTACTACATGAGAGTTCAAAGAAATTCTTTGTCCTTCCTATGCTAAACAATAGTGTGATTAATACCAACACAAACATATGAACCAGAAAGTACCAAGTTTGTGAGCTTGCATTTTTGTTGAAACAAATCATTGCAGAAATAGTGTAGCTGCAGATTTCTCCTCACATCCTCGCTATACTTAAATGAGAACAAAGGGACTAAATGTTTTATAAGATCTTGGTAATAAACAGCATATTTTTGCTTTTTGTGAAATATTGTTTAATTAAATGCAAGATTTTACCTCTATGGTTGACTTTTGGACAGTATCAGACATATCAGGTCATTGTCATATATTAATTTTTTTACAATTTAATTCAAGTTTCTAGAATTTGACATGATAACACATCAAGAACAGTTATAGCCAACTGTCAAAAAAATTTTGATAAAAAACAAAAGATGCCAATCCAGCAAAAGGGCATTGCTGTTGATTTGGTGCAACTCTATATTGGAAATGGCCTGAGCCTTAGTCTTTATTGTACAAAATAGATAATACAAAAAATTAGGAATAAAGAAAAATGAATGTATTACACAGAACAAAGCCTTTTCTTTAGAAATAATAAAAACAATATTCAAAAACAAATAATTGTTTTGTGTGTACACAAGTCTACACAATTGCGTAATCACAAAAGATAAAATCAGCCAATGCCACCACTATTAATTGACCGGACATTGCAATTCTGGAATGTACTAATCTTAATTTTCTACTGCTCTCATGACCAGGTTTTTCTTGCAGTTGGACTTGTTTTTTTAATTTCCGTGATCCTTTAATTTTTCATCTTGTGTTATTTTGTTAAATCATTTAAATTTAGTTCAATTGTGTATGGTAATAATTACACCAATTTATTTGCTTGTGTCTAGAGTGCATATACAGTTAATTATGACAGGTACAAGTGACAAAGTTACAAAAGCTTACATCTAAAGTTTACAAATAATAAGCTATGAACGTATGGAAATAAACACTATTCCAAGAAAGAGGGAAAAAGAATTGGGTCAAGATGTGTAGATGCATTTCTCTTGGAATTTAGATAAATTGCCTTTTTTTTTTATACAGATGGGATAGTTTTACAACAACTGCTCTCCAAAATTTTCTTCAAAAGATACTTCAAATTAATTTTTTAATCTAACTTGTACAACAGAATCTAATTTTTTCAATATTTGTTGATTATCAGAGTACATAAATTATTTTTAAATAGCATATTGTACCTGAAGAATGATTTTTCAGTTTCTACTTTAACATTCAAGAGATAATTAGTCAGGCTTTGACGATTTGAGATTCATTATGGTTAATCTGTCTCTTAAACAATCTGGTGACAGGTCACTGGCTATCTGCACAGAACTTTTTAACTAATGATTGTCGGGCTTTGATAATGAATTTTGTTGCAAATAAATAATGGTTTATTTGCATTTGCCAAGCATTATGACAGAGAATACAAGAAGTTATGAAAAATCAAATATTTGTCTTTCCTTGAAAGAGAGCAAATTAGTTTTGGTTCTACTTCAGTAGTAACTTTTATCTTCTGTAATGTCAACAATATTTACCCTCCCAAAATTTTCCTTATTTTTATATTCAAAGTGTCTTACGACTAATGTTATTTATCTCTTCTTTATCCATCGGTCTCCAAAGCATCGAAAATTTTACGACAGTTATTTTAAATGTTTTGTTGAAGTGAGCGGGCAAATACAAAAATACATTAATGCATGTGTTGCAAGAGCTTTCATAATGAACTTTTCAACAACGAACTTCAAAAATATATAGACTAATTGTGAACATCAGAGGTTGGAAATGTCCTGGACATACCATGTGTCTGTGGTTCACTGTTCTCGTAACCTAAATTATTTAAAGGCAGCTCCACACGTTCCAGTATGAGACGAGTAGCAAATCCCAAGTAAGTGTTGAACATTTGGTCTCCCACCCACCATGTCTTTTCGTCACATCAAAGGAAGCGAACACTAGCAGAGCATTTCATCTGCTTGGGACTGGGCCAGCAGTAGCTTGCTGCTCAGCGAATTCCCATGGGTGGAGCCGCCTTAATGCTTTGGCAAAAATGGGTTATCAGCAGCTAGCCACAAAGGCCAGTAATTAACAAAACTAGGAGTAAGAATATGGTAAATGGCAGATAACTCTGCTGCTACAAATACTCAATTCATTTTCTCTGCCCTTTCTCTTTATGACCATCTGTGAAACCTTTAGTTTAATCTTTTTATATCTAAATATGTACTAATAATTTCGAAATTCAATGCTGCAAAGACCCTATTTTCTAAGCTTCTCTTACTCGCTTAGGCTTCCTTAAAACACAAAAAATAAAGATTTTCCCCTCCAATTTCAAAGCATAGGAAATCAAGTTTCCACTGTAGTTAAGTTGGTTGGTTTAATGTTTGCAACTTCGGAGCAACATAATCCTGAATTGATAGCATAAGAAGTTTTCATTATGGGAGAGGCCTCATCTTGAATCTTGTCTCCCTAGCTACTGATTGAGTGAGGCTGTATTGGAAATAAGAGCAATACAAACAATTATTCTCAGACACAACAGTATGTTCTAACAGGACCTGCAACCTTTTGTCATCTACGTTCAAGATTGATGAACAAGTTCCTTACAATTGTGAATTTCATGAACTAAAGATTAAAATGATACATTTTATACACAACGTATTTAGAACAAAACAATTTCACGTGATCAATAATGGAGAGGGATTGCTGCATATTTTGAAGATGAAAATTCCTAAAATGGCCTCGTGCCTTGATTCTATAGATTCAGAGAAATGATGAGTTCAGCAGAGCTGATTGTTGGTGCCAACACTAATGTTATTTTATGATCCAATATCAACAATTACATAAAAAAAGGCAGAATTAATACAGTACCTGATACTATTTAATTAAGCACGCTATCCAATTTGACCGAGTAAAATTCAGCTAATTCATCATTTTAAACTTAGAATCAGACTAGAATTTATCCATTATTTATTAAATTTGTTAAAGATTGATCTGCAGAATCAAGGGTTGAGTGTATTCAAAGGGGAAAACATAAAATTACCAGGGTATTGAATTACTTTATACAATACGAATAACTTAAATCTGCATCCAAACACCACAAGTCATATTATGCAATTATCAAACTATTAGTACTGCAGATTTAAATAGCTGTGCTGTAGTTATTAGTCTTTATTAGTAGGACCAGATTAATTGAAATCGAGAGTAACTTTAATCATAAAATACAATTAAAATAAATTGTAAGTAAAAATTAATTCTATGATTTGGCATTATGGCCTGCTTTGTATTTGTTTCAGTGGCTTCATAAAATGAAAATGAAGCTATGAAAAAATTGAGATTCACAAATGAAATCAGATTAAAGTATTGTTAATGTTTCTTTCTAATTTTTGGTTCCTATTTAACAGTATGATGTAATTTTATTATCCTGAAGCAACTTGGGGCCAAACGACTTTATCTTGTGTCAACTCGACATCACATATTACATGATTTCAAAAACAAATTTGATTATAATTAATCCGACAATTCCCCATTGTGGTACTTTAAAGGATAAAACTTATTTGACCGAGCCTAATGGAAATTGCAACCTAGTACCCTACTTAAGTGGGGGTGGTGGGTGTTAGCCATTTGATCTCAGACCTAAATAAATAGGAATGTGCAAGTAAAACTGAACAGTTTTAAGAAACTAAAGGAATATGTTCATAGGAAAGATGTAGTTCATGTTTCTTTAATTACCCTACTTTTTGTGAAAACTTTCCCGAAGCTAATTTATTATTCAGCTGATAGTTTAATTATAAAAAATAAAATGAGCTGAAGGTTGGTTTTACTCCTTTCTTCATAGCAAATCAAAAACCATTTAAATCAATTGTTCCTGTATGGGAACATCGTTTCTCATTGATTTCTGACAAGAATTGTGTGACAATTATTTTAGTTTTACTGGCCACTTAGTAATAACTCATCTACATGTGAGCAATAATGGCATTTATTATTATCTTCTTCCGAGTAGTACTTCTCACTTGGAAATCAATTTTTTAGACGTTCTAATGAATTTATACACCAAACTGTTCTTTTGCTATTTATCAAATACTTAGGCAGCTTCCTCCTGAAGAGTAATTCACTAAAAACAACTTCAGATGTCGGAAGGTAAAGATTGATCCATAAAGAGTAGCCTTCATATATTCTCGTATTTTCTCTACTAACACAAATTTCAGTGTAGTTTAACATGTTGCTTTGTTATGATTGATTTTCTTGATAATTCTTTTGGTTTTAAAATGCATTAACTTTCCAAGTTTTCATTAAAATATATTATTGTATATCCACCTTCACAGTCTTGCAGTTTCCAGACAAAAAAAAAAAAAATATATATTCTAATTCTAAAGACAACTAATTTCTTTTATGGGACAAAATGCCTTAATTTATATAATTAAGTGCATCAATAATAACTCGAACTTATTTTTATCTGGAAATGAGAGCCCAAATGTATTGATGCAAACCCAGGAAACCGTCATTTCGAATCCCGACTCCATCTGATCCTGATAGCAAATGAGTTTTAAAGTAACCAGTAACCCGTAACTGAGGGCAGTAAAACTGCCAAAACAAAAAGAATTCAAGACCATTTCACATTAAATTATCGAATTACATTGAGAGGTACAGTCATATTCTTCGGCAATCTATTAAGAAGTTCATCTCCTAATTGCTTTGATATTTCCAACCATGTGTATTTGTCAATTATTCCAACTTCTTCAAGAGGTTTCCGAAAAGAAACAAGGAGAGTGAGGCATAGACCATCATCAGTTCCTTCAGGTTTTCCAGAATGCTCTATGCTCAATAAACCATGAGGTTTGTGTGCAGGGACGTCAGCCCCAAATATTTCCTGCAAATGAACACATTTTATTTATACTACAAGATAAGAAAATATTAAATATGAAGTTAAAAGTTTCAAATGACTAATTTTCAATAGAGAATAAAATAACTTTTTTTCCCATACAATTTGCTTTAGTTCATCAGGGACTGTGTGTTTACAAAATTTGACTATGTATATCTTTTTAACATTATTGCTCAAAACCTTTCTCCATTTTTATATAGTAATAACTGACAGCAAACAAGATCACTAATTTAATGAATTTTAAAAAATATTCAACTTGATTAAGATCAAATATCATTCAACAAAAGCTAGAAATTCAATCTTGAAAAATTGAAACTTGAATCTGCCTCTCCTTATCCCAAAAAATGTGAATACAGTTTAAAACCTTCTACCCAATTAATAATTTACTTCATGCAGAAAATATTCAGGAAAGAATAATTTTCAAATTGTTTTTGTCTTGGAACCTTATTATCATTAAGCACTTCTCCATTAAAAGATCAGGAATGTCCTTGATTAATACTGTAGTGTTTGGCAATGGTGGTATACTTACAGTCATGAACTTTTTTAAAGTGGCATGGAGATTTTTTGCTGGGTGAATCTCGCATACTGGCAAGTGAACTTCAGTCTTCTCTGACAACAAAACATGAACACGATTGCTGTGAAAGAAAAAAAAATTTTAACCTGTTCGATTAAAAAAAAATGTTTTCACTTCATCTGAAAAGATCGAATAATCTTACTTGCTGCGTTTCTTAATACACACAACAAGGCGTAACAAAAGCTTCTTATGGGGCTGAATAGTTGGCAGAATTTCTTTATGCCATGGTTCTGAATGTGATTTATTGTAAAAACTTCTTCCACGTTCAATTATTGGAAGAATATCTGAAGCTCTAAGACTCATATCAGTTTCCTTTTTAATCCATTTCGCTTGGAGCGATTCAGAATCAGCATCTTTTGGAGTTTTTAACTGCCCTCCTGAAAATACACAAATTTATACAATAGCAATGAATTAAATACAGGGTCTGCTATGGGAAAGTAATAAGGAGAAAAAAATAACGATATTTCTGTAAGTAAGTGTGCGGGTGTGAAAATGGAATCAATATATTTGTGAGTAAATTGAATTTGGCCTAAGTACAGTGTGCTAGTAAAAAGTATTAATAAATTGTTAGTTTTACGTTAGAACCATAAAATAAATATTGGAAAGTAACTTACATAAACTCACAAAAATATTTTATTGATTCCTATGATTGAAATATCATATTACATGCTAAAACATACTTTTTGTGTGCTGGCTTTTTTGATATTGTTTGCTTTAAAACAATTTTCAAATACCAGAACAATCAATCAATTTTTTACTCAATAAAATGCCAAGGATAATGGGTATTAGCGATACATATATTAACGAACATAAATAAAAAATTTAAACCAAATCATTCTCACTTTTTAATGAAAGATGCTACTTAGACTTCCACCAACAATGCATACCTGTAACATTTCCAGTTATGATAAATCGAAACCATGATCCACTGGCACATTCCACAGATAAAAGTGTGGTTGGTTCCACATTCATACCAGTTTCTTCAAGAACCTCTCTTTTCAGAGCTTCCTAAAAAGTTTATAAATTTTTTAATTATTATTTTGTAAGCATAATATGTGGGATGGGCAAATAAATAATTTTAAGTCATAGACCGAAGTTTCTTGCAGTTTAACCCAATGTCTACAGTCAATCGGCTTTCAGAACTATAATTGAAGTCGATTGCACACAAAAACAACTTCCTTCACATTTTATTAACAAACTCATTGAAGCAAGAAATATTCTTAGTTTTTGTAGGATTGATGGGGCAATTGTAGATACAATACTTCATTTTGTTTTAGAATATCAAAAGGATTTAGCTAATATATAAACAATTTTCAATTTTTCAATAAATAAAATCGGCAAAATTTTTGTAATACGGCAAGTAATAATAATATTGTACAAAACATTACATCATCACTATTTTTGCACAATATACGAGTCATTGCTGATGTAATATTAACAGTCCCCTTCACCCTCTAGCTTTGGAGCATAAAGGAGTCAGTGATATCATGTAAATAGATTCCTGCACTTTCAGTAAAATCAGCAATATTTTTAAAAAATCTTACACTTTTAAAATCTAGTTTATTAATTTATGTAATCTTATGAAAGTATATGTTGCTTTTACTTGAGGAAATATAATAAACAGTAATAAAAAAGAAAACCTAATTTTCATGCACATGAATATCAATAACGGCATTATTTAAGTTTGCAAAATAAACTCTGGAAAAAGTGCCTGTATTGTCTTTATTATTTTCCGCACTAAACATGAACTTTACGAAAAATTGCAATATCAGTACCATCTTTGATCTTCATCACTGTCATCAATTTTGAATGTGTGCACATAAGCTACATGCTTTACATGCTGTGGATTTAATACTTTATAGAAGAATATAATAACTACCAACTGTATTCTAGCATGTGTATAATTTGCGAGATTTATGTGGATCTTGCACTACATATCGGTACTGATAAGAGGAACTTTTGGAAATACATTAACTCTAAGAAGACTGGCAGAGGTTTGACAGACTTGATGAGGTTAGGTTTGATTGTCTATACAAATACTCAGTCTATAGTAAATGGATTTGCAAGATATTTCTCCACCTTTTCTATTCATCACTTAAGTCAGTTTGAGGATAGACATCTCATTGAGAAGTCTCCCTATGTTTTGAATTCCGTTGATTTTAGTGTTTCTGATGTATTTTAAAAAATTGAAAAACTTGACATGAAAGGAAAAACGGGATCCCTACAATTTCACTAAAAACTTGTAAATTTGTCTTCTCCCAATTGCTGAAGGTTCTATTTGATAAATCTTTACTTGAAGGACTCTTTCCAATGGAGTGGAAATCCTCATGCATTGTACTAATGTTCAAATCTGGTGATAAGATTTGAATTTATAACCGTAGACCAATTACAATTCTGAATGCAATTCCTAAATTATTTGAATCAATAATTGTTGATCAATTGAACAATTTGATCTGTCCATTTCTGTTAGAGAGTCAGTTTGGTGTTATTCGTGGAATGAATTTGCAGGTGAATCTCAAAGATTACTCTCAATATACACTTAATAGAATGGAGGACAATTGTCAAATCAAAAATAATTATATGGACTTAAGTAAGGCATTTGATTCGGTGAATCATTCATCTTTCTATGTAAGTTGCAACATTTTGGTATATGTGGATCTCTACATCTATCTACTACATTATTTTTTGGGTCGTGTCAGTATGTTTCTGTTTGAAATGCTACTTCTGAACCCATCAATATTTTATCTGGGATACCCCAAGGTCCCCACCTGGGCTTCTATTGTTCATAATTGTTATAAATGTTGTTAGTGATATTATAAGTGATGTTGAAGATGTTGAGTATTTTCTTTTCCTCATCGACCTAAAAATGTTTTAAGTTCTTGAAATCTCAAGATAAAATTTTTTTTCAGGAATCACCGAATAAATTTGTCAAATGGGGCAAAAAATAACAATCTTAATTTAAATCCTTCTAAATCTAAAACAATTTCTTTCTCTAGGGTTAGAACCTTGATTGAAGGGGATTATTCTATTAACACTATAATTATTGAGTGTCAACTATATGGGATCTTGGTGTTTTTTTGACATCAAAATGTCTTTTAAAGATCATCTTCATATTACAGTTAATAAGGCCAATCAGATGCTAGGCTTTATTAAGCGTACATGCTATGAATTGCACTCGTTACAAATATTCAGATCACTTAATTTGATTTTGATTAGACCAGCACTGAAGTACTCTTCTGTTGTTTGGTCACCTTGTTTTTTGAACAGTATCTCTAGGGTTGAAACAGTTCAGCATAAGAATTTTAAACTTGCTGCATACCTTGCAGTGGTTCAGGATCTCTATAGAACCCACGATTATAGTATCATAGCTTCACATTTGAATATACCTTTATTGAAATCTTATAAGAGATTATGTTGATATGATGTTTTGCATAAACTGTGGTACTATTGATTGTTCACTTTGGCTGAATATATTGAGATTGCTGTAACCACTACTTAGTCTGAAGTAAATTTTTATTTGTCAAATGATGCAGCTTTCAGCAACGATGTGAAGAGTAAACTTTTAAGTTGGAATGATTTCTTATATTCATATACTATGTTATTAATGTTTGGTATGATTCTCTTTATTTTTCTCAAAATTCCTGTAATTTTCATTACAGTACTTCACTCTTTTGTTTCATTATTTTTTGTATGACCACCTAATGTGAGCTCTACTTGAAATTAGGATCATCTTTGTGTACCTATTCCTAATTTTTGTTGAGGTGCTCTAGTCCACTGTTTTGTTTTCTATAATCATATACATATACATGTAATAATATGAACTGTACTTGATGTGAACTTGATTGTACTTTGAGAAATAGACATGTAATTTCAGTTATCAGTTCTTTATATACTCATTTGAACAAATTGTCCATTAAATTGAAATAAATAATATCCGATTAAACAACTTGCTCTGGTAGAAGCACAAGTTCAACAGCCTCTCATACAAAATTTGCTTGTTTTATATCCATCCAATTTCTTAAACTATAAATATTGTTTTCGAAAAGTTTGCTACTTCTTTGGAATTAATGAATTTTCTACTTTTGTAGCTGCTTCCACAATTTTTCATAGCAACAAATTCATAATTGTTTATAAAATTCAAGCTATTAATTACCATTTGTAAACAAATTCATTGCTTAGGTAGCATGCATGACATCATAACATGGGTCTGTGATTACAATTTAATATCCAAATTAACTTTGCTTCCTTAAATCATTATAGTACTACTATACAAAATACTGTGTTTATAATGTTGTCATTATAGACTTGTTTATAATGTTATGTTTTTGCAAACGTATGAATTACTGACTTGCTCATAATGTCATTCATTAGTAATGTTTTCTTATTCCTGCAAAAAAGTCCACATTAAAAACTGGTTGCATAATCTACTATTATTTGTACATAATCTAAATTTAAAAACTACAAAACAGACAGGGTTTGCAGGTAAGAATGACTTGTTCACATAGATGTTTGTGGCAGGGGAATGGCCCTCCCCCCCTAAACATATTGTAAGGGGCCTAGCAGCCAAATGAGAAAATATATAAATTCCTTATTTTTCTCTTTTAAATCTGACAGTTGAGGAAATAGATACCCTGTATTTGGGGAAGAAGCTTTCAAATCACATGGCAAACCTGACGATGGTTTGTCAAATTTCTTGTTGTGACTTGTTCTTTAATCTTTGTAAAGATGATGCATACCCTCAATAAATAAATGAAATAAATATTTTACAATATTGGTTTAACATAGAATCAATTTTAGTTATTAATTGTATCTTTAATGATGTAATTTCATTCTGCTAGTCTTGTTTTATTTATTTCCTAGTAAAATATGAAAGGAAAATCAAGAATTTAAAGGAAAATGGATCCCAGAAATGTCCCCTCCTGATTTAAGCTGGGCACAAGTAAGGCAAGAAACATTGTCAAACTTAGGTCAATAGATTACAGAAAGCAGAGAAACCTCAATTGAGAAGTATCTCAGTTCCAGCAAGATTTATTTTCTTGCAGCAACTGCATTTAGTTTTCGTCAATGAAATAATCTAGAGGCAAAACCGATTTATTAACTAAATCTTTAAATTTGGCGGCATCTAATCATTCAATAAACTATAAGAGGAAGAAGCATAGTTGAAAAAACTTTCGTAAACACCCACTATTATGTCTTCTCCCCGTTCCATCCTCCCTGCTGGTAAATACCACTGGCCTGCACATGACTTTTTAGCTTCTTGCATCATTAGAACTTCGTTTTCTGGGTTGACAAATATGCCAGCAACAATGTATGTCACTGTAGATTTGCAAATCGGGACATAATCCGAAGCAGCACTGGGTGCAATGCCTTTGGCAACTGCAAAAAGGATAAAAATGTTTTATTATACGCGATGATACAAGCAACGAATGTCACAGAAAATCATTACGTTTGACATAACCTGCAACACCCAAGCTGTTATTACTATTGTTCGTTCTTATGCAGCTTACCTGCGGCTTCATTCTGTTCTTCTAAAGTGAAATCGCAAAATTCCTGTTCAGAGTCCAGGCTCTGTCCGAGCAAGAGCTTTTTGAGATTTTCTTCTACTTTATCCATTTTTTATTACGATATTCAAAACAGAAATAATCGCATGGGTATTACCAGCTGTCTCTATAGTACGGGTAGATATATTGTTTACGTAGCTGTCATCTCGTATCTTTCAATTTGGTGGCAAGAACGGCGTAATCGAAGATCTGAAAGACGCACCACGCCACACCAGTAGATCAAGGTCACGTGTAGCATGCCAAGAAACAATGTAGCACTCGGCTATCCATTCCACATTCCTGCGGGGATGGGGAGTGCCGCTTCGCCACGTAAAGTAACGGTACCGTGTTTCTTAAGGAATGACGTGATCGCTGGCGATTCATTACAAATAAATGAACTCGTTCGGCTTTCATAATATTATTTTGAAATTATAAGCCGCACTTCCATTAAACCATAATTTCATGATATTTTTCGTAATGCAGAATGTTGAATTAATGCGAAGATCGACAGTACGCTGCTCTAAGGATCGCGCGGGTTATGAAGGATTACGGTATTAATACAGAAACAAGTTTTAACATTTATTTGCAATGGGATTTATTTATCAATTCAATACAAAATATTAATACAGAAAAACTGATTCTATCACTTTAGTAACATCATACATTCGCACAACAGCATCTCTGCATGCAGTGTAAATAAAAGTTCCATCAAAGGCAATATCATATATTGGATCACAATCTGGTCCCGTCAGCTGAATTCGATGTTCATGATCACATGATACAACATAATACGTACAAGATCCATCAGCCCTTCCAGCAAAGAACCCCATTTCATTGTAACTTAATACACTCAAAATAGCACTATTTGACTCAAACCAACATAAAGCGGGCTCAGTTATACCCTCTCCTATCTTGAACATAAGTACTTGTCCATTTTGGCAACCAACAAGGTATTGATCTCCTAATGAAGTGATACAATTAACTGCAGATTCTAAACTCTGGCTTTGTATTTCTTTACGGTTCCATACAGCAATGACAAATACTCTTCCATCTTCGCATCCAACAATCAGCAATTTATCCTTGGTGCCAATCTCTCGATCACCTAAAAATTGAAATTTATCATTTTCTCAGTAAAATGAACAAATTAAAACAATAAACAAATAAACTCACTTGAAGGAATTTCAGGATCTTCAATCTTCACATTACCACTAACCACAGTTAAACAACAACAATTAATGGCAGACTTGTGGTTTATCAAATCAGCAAGGCATGTTGACATTCCACAATCCCATAATTTTGCAAAACCATCTCTGAAAGTAAGTAATACACGTAAACATTTGTGTTCACTCTGGTAAGCAAAAGAAAAATTTCTTTACAATCTTAGCTTTTTTCATATCGCAAGTTAAATTAATTATGAAAACAAAAGTAACACTTCGCTCACACAAAAGGTTTAATTGATTAAAATATTTAATGAGAAATAACTACATCCACATATGATGACATTTCCAAGTGACAGTAGGAGAGTAAAATTTGAGGGAGATACCAAAACTGTACCTTCACAAGGACAGTTGTTCCCATCAAAAATGTTTTCAGATTTATGTAGTTGATAGAGCAAGTTAGTGCAAGAAGTAGCCTTCAAGCAAAGTTTGCTTGAAAAGCGTGAACATTATCCGCTGAAGCTCCCATACAAAAACAAGAAGCCATATAGTATAAAATAATATCCTTATGAAGCAAAGCATTGCTTTAAAAACATTAACAGCGATATTGTCACTGTTGGCCATCAATGAAATACTAGTGTAGAAAATTTAAAAGTAAAACAGAATATACTTTTAACGAGATTGTATTAACAGCTACACATATTCAGTTTTTTCGTTGTAAATCTTAAAAAAAAACTCCTCAATAATATCATGAAATGTTGTATTAGGATGTTCTGAAAAGTTCTCAGCTTGTACATGGATCTTCATAGCTGAATAGACCATGTTCGAGCACAGCTATTAATTTTTTTTTATTTGTCAAAACAAAGGAGAAGAGTCCTCATAAATGCCCATGAACTCCATATGCACGCACTTGACTTTAAAGCACTGAAGAATTAAATTGCACATAATACTCTATTTCATCCATAAACAACAGTGATTCACATTGAACATCACTGTAGAGGATGACTTCAAATTTCACATGAATATTTACAACACATGTACCTACTGTGATAAAAAAATGGATTTCTGACAGTTGATTTCTATTGTTAGGCCAGTGATTGAAGTTCAGTACTGAAAGACAAATGTGAGATGAGGTGACTGATCGATAGAATCAATATCAAGAACCCATGGATTACAAAAAGTAATTCCACAATTTTTTATACAAAAAAGCTAATCAATAATTACACATCCTCTCCTCTTTTAGCAACTTCTCAATAATGAAAATAGAATGCTTGTATAATTGGAGTTTATGATTTTGTTTCTGAAAACTTGTTAATATTTGCAAAATTAAAGATAGCAGTGCAAAAATTATAAAACAAATTTTTATAAACCAATTCTCCAAAACTTTTGTTCATAATCATTGTCAAACTGCTATCTAGAAGTTATTTACATGCAATTCTTTGCATTACGATTATGTTGTATGCATTTTATTACAGAGAAAACATAGGGGGGGGGGGGTGTCAATGAGCAAACCATTCTTTTAATAGGGTCATTGCAAGAGAAACTTTAGGAATCGGTTTAGGTTAAGGTCTTATTAGACCACCACCACAGATTTTATTTCTTACTTTGAAACAGAGATGATATTACGACCCCTTTCAACAATGCAAAAATCCGTGATGGCTGCGGTGTGTCCACTGAGAGTGACAGGACACTGGCCAGTCTCAGCAGACCAAATTTTCAATTGCATATCTGCTCCACCAGACAACACCACAATGCCCGAAGGGAAGAAGCGACATTTGTAAACATTTCCTACATGGCCTTCCAAAGTGCGCTGAAAAAAACAATAAGAAAATTGTCACATATAAGAACATGAAATCAAGCATGTAATTAGATTAAAACCTGTGTTAATATAAGAGTTTCAAAACTAAATTGTACAAAAACAAAATGTGAATTCATTAAATGGTAAAAAGGGTCCTTTAAGGGTTTTATTATTCAAACAACACATACAGAGTAAGATGGACATACTTGAAGATTTTTTTTTAATTAATGCATGGAAACTTTCATCAACAAAACTACCAAAAGGGCATTAATTATATGCAAATCCATTAATATTTCTTTGAATTCAATTCTTCATATCATGCTGATGCTTGTACTTTTGTATCTTTATAATAAATACGAAGCACTTTTGCATACCCTGATCACTCCTGTTTTTGTATCCCATACTTGAAGCTTATTGTCAGTACAAGCAGACACGCATAAACCATTTGGTGTAACATCACAAGATATTACCTGAAAAAGAAAAAAGTCCACTTAAGCACTATAATGTAATACAAATTCTGAAATACATCAATTCACTCAAATACATACACTTTTGTTGTGTGCTGAATTAAATGATCTGTCTGGTGCTATGAAGACATACAAAGTATTTGATGAAAGGTATTTTATTTGTATGGTGCTTTTGGAAATACTATCCACAACAAAATTATCTGTCACTGTTAAAGAAGGAATTCCTTTTGACAACCCCTGGCTTGTTATTTTTCCATGGGCACTCTTTTGTCCTGCATAAATTCATAATGAAATGAATAAGAATATCATTCAAAAAGCTGTACAAAGTACTCAAGACACTCAAAAACATACCACGATATTTGCATGAAACCCAAGCTTCTCCTTTGGCACTCCTAAAACCATTACAAATATTATAACACATACAGTAAAATAAAATTTACTTGTGAAAAACATTCTTTTGACGTTTTTGAAAATAAAGAAAATAATTTATAATGTATAATTCAGTTCTTTTATAAAATACAATACACAAAAAATTTTAATAATGATTTTTTTAATTTGACTTGTTCAAACACATCTTAATCAAAGAAAAATTTGATGTCACTAATTGGAACTAAAATTGGGATAACTAGGACTTATACACTTTATTTCATTACTTTTATACAAGACGAATAATCTTCAATATAAGAGTTAGCGTTCAATATCAATGAGCATGCCTTATTAAATATCATTCTTTCACATTATTTACCTCAGTGTTTCATTCCAATCACACTGAATAGAAATAACAGGAGCTTCTATTATTTTGTATGACATTGGTAAATGAATATCACCAGAATTTTCTGCAAACAAATACCGGGAATAAACGGCATAAAACGGGCAATAAGTATTCGCAGTCAAGGAATGCGTCTGGAATAGCAACTCTCCCAGAAACCTACAGGCGTAGGGAATGACACGCAAGAATGCATACCAACAGAAAATCTGTCATATTTCACTTACATTTAACGGGGATCAGCTGAAGAGGAATACGAGAGGAAAGGCTCGTTCTATGCATCTGGCATTTCTCCACCGGGAACGAGCATTGTAATATTATTACCATTTAAAAGTATCTGATCAAGTTTGGTTATGCGGCGACCCTCAGGAGTAGATTCGTATTCGGTTACGTCTTCTAAAAGCATGTTCACAAAATCATCGAATCCTAAAAGAGTTCCTACAATTTCTTTGTCATTTTTCATAATAATATGAATTCGTGATCCTATGCATTTATCAACTAACTCTAAAGGCAACAAAGTAGAAGGATTAGAAGCTATAGACGCCATTGCGCACGCTACTCCTAATCTCCTACGTTCCTGTCCTTCGTTTTCCCGCGCATATGTTGGTATGCCCACAATTTTATTTCAGTGCAATCTTTTGTTTCCACTTGGGTTTTCGGCGGGACCAGAGCCGCGAGTAGCTTTGCGAGGATTTCAGGGATTAGGCAGAAGCGGCCAAGAGCTGCGCTGCGCTAAAATTCCGAAATTCTAGGATTTCATATGTTGTTGATTCGTGGTAAAGCTGGTAAATCACTGAAGCATTATTGAATGTCGGAGTGACTCAAAATACTGTGAATGACGTTTAGCGGCTGACTATACTGAAGACAAATTCAGCACAACTTATTTGTCCAGTGTTTTAAATAATTTAAAGTAAAACAAAAAAAGCAACAACAACTGCAGTTTCAATTTCTTTTTGTGATTATAAAGTAGTATGCACGTTGTGAAAGTAGAAAGGATTGGCCCAATTTAATTTGAAATTTGTTTGTGAATCCAGTTAATTTTGATCATGGCTGAACAAATACCAGGTATAACTCAGTTTAATTTTGTCTTATGAATTACTTCTTGCATTTTGTATATAATTAAATGTTTTAATCTTTCTACAGATTCAAAGAAGTTTATACCGTTCTTCAAGGCGTTACCAGAGGTAAATTTTGATGTTATTTCAGTTGTTTGGAAAAGAGTGAAGTCTTACCCACAAAATTGTATTATTTGAGGGTGCAATAATGTTTATAATGAGGCTGTGAATTTATTCAGTTTATTATTATTTTCTTATCTATTGTTAATTGTTTCACAAATACAAATTTCACAATGCTAAATCCCTCTTCATTAGTGGTGCAGTTTTTCCTTTTATGAATTGGTTAATTAATAGAGGACACTATCTCATTATATAATAATGCTATAATTGCATAGCCAAAATTTGTGACATTTAATATATGATAAACATTAATTTGAAAATCTTGTGAGATTGTAAAGAAAAATAATGCTATTTCATGATTAGAAAGTCTGTAAATTTATGTAAATAGTGGGAGTAAAAACAGGTTTTTCTTTAGTTTTCTGTTGATGTAATTAAGTTTTTTTGTCTTTCAATGAGTACTTCAGGTTAATATTCCTTTAAGGTAGAATGCCCATTCAATCGACAAGGTGAAATATTTTTAATAAAAAATACTTTAAATATTTTAAATGAAAGGACACTCTCTCTTCCTTCAAGATTGTAAGAAAAAATTAGTATATAAAATATACTTACAAACAAGAAATACGGAAAGTTATATTAAATGTAAGAGAAGAATGTCAAGAACAACCAGAAGAGCAGGCTGGAAAAAATTCACCAAGATAATAGAGGTAAAACAGGTACACAAAGAATAGACATCAACATTTTGAAAAAGCTAAAAATGGGGAAAAAATATATTTTGCACACTGACATATTTCCACAAAGTAAATGGATAAATCATGACAAGAAGTTATGGAATGACCAAGAAACAATGACAAGAGAGAACACAAGAACATATACTGAACTGAATGGAATGGTCATCCAGAACACTACACCAATAAACATCAAAATGGAGGAGCTAAAAAGGGGTGTTAAAAACTTCAAGAAACAGCAAATGCCCAAGTGTAGATAATATCAGCATGGAACTATTGAAATAAGCACGGAGAATATTAGAGGAAAATTTACTGGAAATAATAAATGATATCTGTAGGAAACTAACAATACCATTGGAATGAAAAACAGGAATATTAATGAACTTACACTCAAAGCAGCTGAAAATAACTGCAAGAATTTGAAAGGAATTTGCAACTATCGGCACACAAAATCTAAGCAAGTATCCTATAAAATGAATGAAACAAGTGAATAGAAACATGAAACAAATGAATAGATGCATAGAAACAAGTGAAAACATAATAGAAGAGGAACCATTGATGCAAAATTTATGCGAGATCAGATAATAAAAAGAAGTGAACAGAATTTACCAACCTACATTCTGTTTATATACATTGAGAAGGCATGCAACAGGGTAGACAGAAGACTGCTAGGGATAATCCTCAAATAAGAGAAAATAGAAGACCACCTAATAAATTCAATAAAGAGTTTAAACAAAGATTCAAAAATCAAAATACAGAGGGAAATATATGAGAAGAAATAACAACAAATGTAGGACAACAATAGGAATTAGCATCACAAGGAAAGTAACATTCATTTTAACAGTGATATTTAATGTATTATTTACCATTTGGACTGTATAATTCTAAACAATGTATAACAAGTATTATATCGCAGCTTCTAGGTCAATGACCCCCATCTCAATCAGGTTTCTCGTCTAGTTTCCCCTATCCATTGAGCAAATGCTGAGATGGCCCCTGTCTTGCTTCTGGGCATAAACGTAACTTCATTATCTGTGCATGTCTTCTAGAATTCAGTGGGAAATATAGTTACTCAAATTATCATTTCCATGTTGTCACGGCAGGAAGTATATTCCTTGACAAAGGACATCATGGACAAGAGCCCAAAATTTATTGCTCATTTATCCTTGAAAATATATTTTATTGCATAGGAGTGTTTTTTCTTAAATATTATTATTATTAAAATCCAATTTTTTTATTCACAATTCAAGTAGTATATGACTCAGTGTAGGGATTTTGAAAACGTGCACAGAATTCACTTTTCCCCATAGCATGTCATATAGTTTTAACTTTTTTTTTTGACTTAATGCTAATTTTTTTAAATTTATTTTATGTCCCAATACTATTTAACTTATACATGAACAACATGACCAAAACTTCAAAGAAGGAAATTGGAGAAGGTATCGCTATGAAGCAGGACCAGAAAATGAAGACAATACTATATACAGACCAAGCATACTAGCAACATAATACTAGCGGCGTAATATTGTTGCAAAACTCACACAGTAGTGAAACATGGATTCTGAAACGGACAAAAAAAAGAATCAAAGCAGCACAAATGAGATACCCGAGATAAATTTTAAAAGTTTGAAGGAGAGATAAGTAAGAAATGAAAAGATCTGGAAAACACTTCAAGTTAAAACTATTGTCTCAGAAATTGAAAATTACCAAACGAATTGGCAAAACTTATCAACAGAATGAAGATAGAACATTTCCGAAGAAAAGCCCTTGAATACAAACCAAGAGGAAGAGACCCTGACAAACCAGGAATGCATTGGAAAGATCAAGTACACCTTGGAAACTACTGAAGGGATATGGCTTAACCATAGGAACAGGCAAACAGACCTATGTCTTAAATGAAGATAATAATGACGACGACAAATAATTATTTAAATGCCCTACTCATTTTTACAAATCTCTGTTGTTAATCTATAGATGTAATAATGGTTGAGAAAATGGATACTAATTGGCATGAACATACTACTATAAGTCATAGTTTTGGTTCAGATTTTATTTTTGTCCATTTCTTGTATTGATTACACCTGAGGTTTGAACAAATCATAAAGAAAACTGCTTCTCTATTAATTGACAAATGAATATCAACACATCGTAGGCCTTTTATAAAACTGTCTTAAACCAAAAAAGTAAGACTTTTATATAAGAACACCATCAGCTTCAGTTTCTAATGCTTTATAATTCTATAAAAACTACCATAACTGCAATGCAGAAAATGTTGCTTGATGGAGCATGTGGCAATTCTCGTTAATAGTATCAGGAAGTACAAGAAACTCTTCAATGCCTTTTTCTCAAGCTGCGTTTTCTGTGTTATGACAGTTTTTTATGGACCATATGATATACTATCCTTCTCTGACTTCCCATTTATTAGAAACAAATTTTAAAGAAATGTGTTATGTAATTGAATATTGTCATTTACAAAAGTTTTTACAATTATTTTATAAAAATAAATGAATTGTAGGTTTCTCAATAGATGTCATTTTCAGTTTTGTTTTAGTTTTATTTATGTATAATTATTTGAGAAAGTGAGAGAAACAGCTTTATTGTTACACATCAATTAGCTGGGTCTATTGAAGCAAAAGAATATTGATTGTGAATGACCTACATCATCAGACATTTATTTTTTATATATTACTTACAATCTTGTTTAAATATTCATTTATTGTAAATATTATTTTTACCAGTTTATTTCATGTAAAATAAATCTTTAACATCTCTGCTCTTACAATAATCTGTGGATTTCATTTTTGCTTGAAGACGCGTTACTCTTAAAAATGTAAGATTAAGAAATTAGTCTTTAGAGATTTTGAGTCCATAAACTGCTCAATGCATTGTTGGCTTTTCCCTCCTTTTTTAAGTTCTCTAATGTTGAATCTGACTAATTTGCTCAAGATCTTGATTTCTGAGCTGACCAACTTGTTCAATACCTTCATCTAAATTTATCTGTTGTGTTTGCTGATCTTGCAACTGCCCTGTTTGTTCAATATCTTGGTCTGTCAATTGACCAGCTTGTTCAATATCCTGATTTCGTAACTGGCCTGCCTGTTCAATGTTTTGATCCCTTATTTGCCCTGCTTGTTCAATTCCCTGATCTCGTATTTGTCCTGCTTGTTCAATTCCCTGATCTCTTATTTGTCCTGCTTGTTCAATTCCCTGATCTCTGATTTGTCCTGCTTGTTCAATATCTTGATCTCTTATTTGTCCAGCCTGTTCAATTCCCTGATCTCTTATTTGTCCTGCTTGTTCAATTCCCTGATCTCTTATTTGCCCTGCCTGTTCAATTCCCTGATCTCGTATTTGTCCTGCTTGTTCAATTCCCTGATCTCTTATTTGTCCTGCTTGTTCAATTCCCTGATCTCTGATTTGTCCTGCTTGTTCAATATCTTGATCTCGTAACTGTCCTGCCTGTTCAATTCCTTGATCTCTTAATTGTCCAGCTTGTTCAATTCCTTGATCTCTTAGTTGACCAGCTTGTTCGATATCTTGATCTCGTAACTGCCCTGCTTGTTCAATTCCTTGGTCTCTTTTAGTTCTTATTTTTTCTTCTAGATGGCTTGCTTCGTATTCCTGATCTCCTAGACATTCTTCAATAGAGAGTAGTTCTTGGGATGTTTCAGGATCTTCAGGTTGAGTTACAGGAAGACAAAACCCATGTCGATATGAAACTGCCAGAACACATGTCATTAGAAGAATCTGAAACAGAGATGACTCTATTAATTTTAATAGTTTTTCAAATATTTATGGAATATTTAGTTTAAAAAAACAACAACACTTTTGTTGGCTTTTGCCCAGTGTAGATATTTGAAATATACAGTCACAATTTGTTTATTAGAAAATTGTTTCCCCAACAAGATATTTGAATTATCAATTAATGGGGGGGGGGGATCTTTGGCATTCTATTTTATTTAAGGAAGATTTAATCTTAAAGAATTGTGTTTGAGGAGAAAAAGATTCAAATGAAAAGGTGATGATAACTTGCAAATTAATGTTTTCTCAATTGTCTGACACTGTTCACGAGTTACAATTTGAACAAAAGCTAACAAACATTTCTACTGTGTGTCTGGTCAAGAAACTAAACAACTAGTTACAAACTGAAACATACTGCCATAAACAAAGATTATTAAGTTAAAGTGCATTCTATCAAGGAAGGATTCTTCATGGCAATCTTCTTCAAGAGGAATTTCAACAGGAGTCCGTTATCACACAGGGTGGCGCAAAATGAATGTTGCAAACTTGTAGAGGATGTTGAGGGATCAAAAATGATAACTTGTGAGAGTGAATGGGATGAATAAATGGTTATGTATATAATGAAATGAGTATGAATGGTGCGTGAATGAAAAACAAGAAAAAAGAAGCAAATGAACATCACTTAGAATTAAGGGAGGAGAGAATTTGTTTTGTTGAAGTTAAGTATGAGAAGAGCTTTGTAAAAGCCTTTTTGCCAAGAAACATGAAATTGGAAGATTCATGTAATGGATTTACACATGCAACATTTGCCCCTGATTAGTAAGCTACCCCAAACGCACAGGTGTTCAATAGGTACTTGAAATTTCCTTGACTTTGTCAGCATGTGACCCATTGAACATTTGTGCATAAGGGGTTGTCTAAAAATCAGGGGCAAATGTCTTGCTTATTGAAGAAATGGACACAAGTGACAGATGAATTTCTGGCAGATGCTGGAGATGGAAAAAAGGGACTGATATCCAAGCCAGGAGCAGATGAAAAAGAAAGCTGCTTAATAAAATACTTGCAGATCTCAAATCCAAATGCAGAAAATCTCATTTTAACCGATAACAGCAAGGAACAAAAACATTGCTCAGTCGTTACCCTCGGGCTAGCGTTCATAGGATGTGAAAGATTGATATCTGTCACTCACTGGTTCCCACAAGTAGGCGATACTAGACTACCTTGAAATCAGTAGTTTGGAAAGGTAGAGAAATATACCCATCAAAGTAGAAAGCTTTATTTCGAACGACTTGATGGCTATCATACGTGAACCGAAATTTTTTAAATCCATGGTTATAAGAGGAAAGATTTTGTGGTTTACAGAGAAGAAAGATCTTGAAATTTCTTAAACCTCCACCCTCTCTGTAAAATTCACGTATGATGTTCATTACTTAGATGGAGAGAAAATATGTTTAAAATGATCAATACTTAGAGATTGGCATTACCCAAAAGATGGTATGTAATAACAAACCTATACTTTTGTGAGATGCTTCCATGCCTCCAATTACAGTTACGAACTTCTGTTCAAGTTTGAGCCGGATAATCCTATTATTTTCAAACTTACTCAAAGCATATCTCTCACCAGGAGGGCACCATCCCAGCCAGGACAAGCTCTAAGCTCCTGACATATGTGGTAGTGTAATACATATGAGGGTAAGAGTGTGTAAGTAGGGTGAAGATAGAGCTAGGAAGAGGAAGGACAGAATGTGCACAGATCATGGCCCGTTTGTTAGGGTACTGCTCCGACATTCGCCTGGTGATGATTAGAGAAACCACAGAATACTACCGATCAGGTCAGTTGGCGGATAGAATTCTCCTCCAGCTGTATTCCACCTAGGTGTATAGGTAGTATGGAAAATCTTGCCCATGTCGTGAGTGGATCTCTAGGACCTTCTGGTCAGAGGTACTGCATCGACATTGGTTAATCACAAAATTAATCATTAAACAGAAGTTATTATCTGCAGAAAACTATGATATTCTATTGAATATCCATTCAACTTGCCTGAGAAATACAAAAACATTGATAATAGACATTAAAAATTTGAATGATGTACTGTCTCGTGAATTACATTCTGGTAGCTCATTTGGGTTTCTTCGAAATGTTTTATTATGTTTTAAAAAAGTTATTAAATTATTTTTTTCTCCTCTGTTATGGTGCTTACATTAAAATTGATGTCAGGCTTCACTAAATCTAAACATTTCATTTTATTAGGTCAAATACTTGCATATTCTGATAAAATATTTTGATTATTAATTCAGTTATATTTCATGTATTAAAATAAATACTTCTAACTGAGAAATAAATAGTTATTTTATTTTTTCCGAAGAGAAAGTCGCGTCACCTCCCTGACCATCTTCACTTATTAACATTATCATTGATACTGCGTAGAAATTAAGTTCTTACATTTAATTCTGCATGTCTCAAATGTTTAAAAAAAAATGTTTCAGAAAAATTCAGGAAAAATTTGTATAATTCATTTGAAATCTGATTTTGAAAATTAGCCAAATTAAAAATAGCTCTCATGTAAAATTACCATTTTGTGGCTTGTGACTCTGACGCAACACCTTAATTATTAACTTACAAATATACCATATCACATCATAGATATTCATGTAACATCTACTGTAATTGTAATGATTTGTTTCTTCTAGTAATTATTTGATTCTTCTAAATTGCTCGTCATGAATTCAGGATAACTTAAATTACTTGAAATGTGCAGTAGTGAGCTTCTCGTGTTTCAAAATTAATTTAATGATACATATATTGTCAGTAATTAATTTTCATCATATGTTCATAACATTTTATTTTAGAGGTTAATGAATCATTGTATATTCTCATGCCTTCTGCACCTGGAGATCGATAGTATTAGTAGAAAGTTGTTAAGATGGATGTGGAGATTAAGTTGGACACTTGCGGTAAGCGCTTTTTACAATTACTGAACTGAACTTAATTACAAGATACTGAAGAAGAGCAGGATAACAAAATAAATAATGGAATTAAAAAAAAAAATTGGAGAGCATATCTGTTAAGAATGGCAAAGAGTAGAACTTAGAAAACAACATGAAAACCTAGACCACAAATTGACACAATAGAAAAACCCTATTAATACTGTGACACCAACTGGAGCATTTTCTGACCTTATGATCTAATTACTTTACAGTTTACAGGATTACTGTTGTTGTGGGAAATAAAAGTTCTGATGTGAGGAAGATGATTATGAATACCACAATTATCATACTGAACCCCTTTTTTAATTTGAATCCCCCAAATGTATTTTCATTAATATCTCCTGGTTATGTGTAAGATAAAGCACATTTTTATCACTCATTATTTATAAACTGTCTGAATGATGCAGTATGAAATGATTGAATTTTCATGATTTTGTCTATGATGGCTAAAATATTTTACTGATCAAAAAGTGTTTGTCATAGCATTTCTTGTGAAGACATCAAATATTTCTTTAACTGCACACAAAGAAAAAAGTAATTTCCTGACCAGAATACCTTAATTTTGCAATCCATAATTAAAATTATTTTTTATTTAGTAAGGTGATCATTGTCAGCATTCGTTCAGAGAGCTTGGATGTTTTCAGTGTCACTAGGAATATTCTACACTCAATGAATATAATGCATGTAATAAACTTGTTTAAAACTTCTAATTAGCAAATTTAAGGGAGATCCAAATTTTCTACATACTGAGAAGTGAAAATTCATTGATACAATATTGATTGGTTTATTCCTGTGGAAGTTTGTGTGTAAGATAATCAATTAATAATATTACCTTAATATGATGTTATTTCTGTTATAAATATTGTGAGTTAAGTATATTGTAATGTATACTTACTTTATAGCATCTCATCTTGTTGGCAATATATTTGACTAAGCAGTTCTTGTGAAGTATGTAAGAATTAAGTGAGTTGCTTTAAAACCCAAATGACCACTGGAGAACTCAGCTGCCAGATGAACTATTTTGATGATTATCTAGCTGCACTGTGACTGGACTGTGACCCATCACATTGACCCTAAGAATATCAGGGCATGATGCAATTTCTGAGTAGAGGGGTCATATTTTTATCTGTTCAGTGAACCGTAATGTGTTTGTTGGGTTTAATAAAAATTAATTTGTTTTTATGGATTGCCTACGTACATATAGGCACAAAGCAATCTATGAGTAAAATGAGAATATACATTTTTTGTAATATAAAGAAATGCTAAGATGTAAGTCATAGGTGTATGTTACCTTACAATGTGAAAAGTAGTTCCAAATTATCCATTTCTCTTTAGTGAAGTTACACCAAACTCATCTGATTTTTTAAAAATAAATTGGATTCCAAAAAATAGTTTGTTCTAAAGGATTGACCTAGTTATTTATGTTTAATGCTTATCTGTTAATGTATAGAATTAGATTGCTTTGTTTTGATTTAGAAATCAGAAAATATAATATTTATTTTATATGTTGTAATAAAATTGAAGTGTGAAACTGATTTGAAAATAGTATCTTTTTACTAACTCATGTGTTAACTTCCACATTATAAAAGCCCATTTATTTTATTTTAACTGTTTATGTTTTATTATCCAAGCTAATCTTGAGAACTGCTGAATCGATTAAAATGGGATTTCCACCTGAAAGATAGTATTTTTGGAGCATACTTAAGAATCTTTTTTTTCCTATTAGGGGTAACTTGTCAAAAACAAAGGGATGAAATCCAAGTTCCATGTGTTCCCAGAAGTATTTTGAATTTTATAAAGAGAATCAACAACTGCTGTGTTTCCATTACATGATTCTCGATCTGATCTTTATGTAGTATCTGTACCTCACATCTCCAATAGTTTGTCAAAAATGTTTTATCAAAAGTAATGCTTTTTCCACAAATATGCTAATTGTTGTTTATTTAAAAGTGTTGCACACCAATAAAACAACTAGTGGTGTCTTTCACAGAAGTCTTTTGATTTTTTGAAAACCTTAGAAATAATTTTGAAGCACTTCCGCTCACAAATGCAATTGTGTATACAAATTGCTGGAAACATGCCATATTAAAGGCATGAGAGGGATTTGAAAAAAATTACATTTGTGTAATTTTTGAAAAACTAAGGAATACTGCAAAATTACTTTTATGTCATATTAAACCGTGCAATTAGCACTAACCATACGAAATGATTGAATAAAATATTTGGAGCAGGTTTTGAGAAAATGGTGTTTGAGCGTTCCTGAAAATGTGGAATTTTAAGCTCATTTTCACAGAAAACTTGCAGATTTTCGAGAAATTTTATATGACGTCATTTAAATCACATGTGCTAATAAATGCAATTCTGCGAACAAATTGTCGCTAATGTAAATATTAATGGCATTAAAGGGATATCAAAAAAAAACAAAACATTTTTGTAATTTTTGAAAAATCGAAAGAATAGAGGAAAATGTCAATAATGTCCTCTGCTAGAGTACATTTAGCACTATTCCTTACCAAAAGTTGAATGAAAAGATATGGAGCCGTTTTTGAGATCTTGTTTTTCTTATTTTTTAATATTGATTATATTCCATGCAATTATAATTCAAATTCCCGAGTTCCACTTCCATAGTAGACAATGTAACTATTTTTTATTTTCCATTTCTCCAGTGTATTAAGTTATGTATTTCCAATTTTCATAGTGTATCCTATGTACAATTTTGAATTGCAAGTTATTCACCAACTTCCATCCGAGTTTAAATAAGGGATCCTTGATCTTTTCAATATTTAATTTCTTCTATTTAGTCCCCTGTAAATACTCCAAAATTCTTTTCATTGCTTGCAAATGAGTTTTTTGTGGATTGTTTGTGTATTGTGACATTTACTGTAAGAATATTTCTTTGTTTTGGGAACAAGATAACCAAAACTCCCAATATTTCTATATATAACTCATTAGCAACTTTTTTAGAGTAATCATAATTGTCTGGGTTCATGCTCACTACACCAGGAGTTTCCACTGAACTTCATTCATAGGAAATCTTTATAAAACATACATGCAAATTTATTTTGTCTCAAAGTATAACCATTTTTATTCCGATAAATTTAGTTTCTTCATTTGATTATCTATTATATTCAACAACTTTCTTAGATTAGTCAATAATTCTTAGATTACTTTGCCTTCTCCCACTAGAATACAATCAATGTAAATACTTAAGAAAAAAATACAGGGATCATTTATTATTGGTTACATTCCACATGATTTTGCTGAGAACAAAATTTCAAAAGCCAACAATGTCAATGTTGAGGCAATCCATATAACTTTTAATTATTTTTAACGAGTTTCTTTCTTTTGCATTCACACCATCAGATGGTCTCGCATCTCATGTCCTCCACTGTCTTGAAATTAGCGTATTGTATATTTTTATGGATTTTGAATTGTGAAACACCAGTTTTATAAATGTCACTTTGTTGTAATTCATAAATAAATCAATTTTTCATTTTAATGTAACTTTGTTTCTGAAAATTGTTCCAGAAAACCTCTGCTACAATTAGATTTTTTAATCGTGGTGATTATTATACTGTTCATGGAAATGATGCAATTTTTGTAGCAAAAGAACTCTACAAGACCACAAGTTGTGTTAAAATATATGGCTCTGGTGAGTTATTGGTAATTTTAGTTGATATCGTTTTTTCTCCGAGTATTGGATTGTAGAAATGTTTGTTTCATGTGCTCTAACTCCTTACTCACAGAAAACAACACTCTTGAATCACTGTCCTTAAGCAAATCAAATTTTGAATCTTTTGTCCGTGAATTGCTTTTGGTGAAACAATATCGAGTAGAAGTTTATGTAAACAAGGGAAGAGTTAATGCTGACTGGGTAGCAGAATTCAAGGTGAGTAAATTATATTTTTGTTTTCTTGTTCTCATATGTGCAGAAGTTCACTTTTGTTGAAGCAAACTTGTTTAAGTTGCGTGAAGAATTGGTGTGGAACAATTGGACATCTGACAGAAAACTGCTGAGACAACTGTTTAATAAAGGTTTCTTCAATTTCTTAGTTAAGCTGTTTTAACCAAAGAATTTGTTTCAGTTCTTAAGGTACAGAACAACGATAAATATTTTAAAGAAATACATTTTTTTAGGGTTCTCCTGGTAATTTGCAACAATTTGAAGACATTCTGTTCAGCAACAATGAACAAATGAACAGTACTGCTGTCATTGCAGTAAAAATTGGAGGTGAGGGGAAAAACAAGGTAATATATTTCTCTTTTTATTGACTTTATACTGATACACAATAACAGCACTGATATTTTTTTATTTTTTGACTTCCTTTTTTATGAATAAAGTTACAATTAATTTTCATTACAAATGTGATGTAAGACATAATTGCTCCCATTATTGTGTTTTGATGGTAGCTGTTTTTTGTTGTTTTTTCCCCCATGCCTTTAAGGTTGTTGGTTTGGGGTATGTGAATGTATCTGACAAACAACTGTCAGTTTGTGAATTTCCTGATGATGATCATTTTACCAACTTGGAAGGTCTCCTGGTTCAACTAGGACCAAAAGAATGCTTATTGCCAGCTAGTGAATCCAGTCAAGATTACAATACCATTAAAGAAGTAAGCAAAATTTTGATTTTATTTTGTGTACAAAATACCTACACCCAACCCGTCAGGTTGTAGTCTAATAGCTTTCACTCCTGACAGAGTATTATTTATCTAATGATTGGAAAGGACTAGGCAAGAAGAAACTTATTTAATTAAATAATGGTAGCAGCAAAACAAGCTGATATACACATATCCACAGTATTATGTATCCAAAGATCAGTTATCACCAGTATTATTACCATCACCATCATCACACCACAATCATCAAGCTATCCAAATACCAGCTATCTCCATTATGTCACATTACAGCTGTTACACACTCCCATTATTCATTCAGCACCACAAGTAATGATCCAAACTATTGTCTTCAATGTTAACTCAGCTTGGTGGGAGTCAGTCCACTTAGCTACAGCTCGATTTACAATAAAACGTGAATGATGGTTCTTCTTCACCACTTCCTTTTGCAGCTTCATGTTATGTCCTCTAAGACTCTGATCTGACGCTCTTGTAAAGAACTTCAGATGGGGTACATTGTAGAGCTCTTACAGGATCAGAATTTTGTAGGTCTCCACCATATCTCCTCTTTTCCTTCACTGCTCAAACACAAACATGTGAAGAAAATTTATTTTTGTTGTGTGGAATGCATTGTATTCGTTTGTCTCGGGGAACAAACGAGAACGAAAGATACTTGTTGAAACAATTTTAATTTCCTGAAGTAATGTTTTCTTTCCTTTTTTCAAAGGATTCCTAGTTACAGTGTATGAGTTTTTGTACCAGTCTGATGGCTTGAAAAACAATTTCACATTCACCCATAGTCTTTCTTGTTGCAACTCTATATAATTGAAAATAGTAGCCCCCTGCCTTCGACTTATGCTATTGTTTATGGGAGCTATCCTAAAAATATATGCATTTACTCTTTCAGAGTCACCTAAAAAAATACCTTAAATCGTCCATCTACTTCCTGAATATTGCCTTGGCTCACTGTACTCAAAAGATTTCCGTTACCGCATAACGTAATTTCCCCCAAATACAACACCCTTTTATGCATATTCTAAATTTCACACGGGTTGTTCATAGAATGTGAGTAGAGCTGGCAGACAGCAGACAAAGGCAAGGCGGGTTGGCGAATTTATTCAACAGGCCAAGGTGAGGACTGGTGAGTTTATTCAGCAGAGGCCAAGGTGAGGAGGCTGGCGAACTTTTTCTGAAGGTGAAGGCAAGGAGGGCTGGTGAGATTAACAGCAGACCAATGTGAGGAGGGGCGCCAAGCTTATTTAAAAGGCCAAGCTGAGTAGGGATGTATGTGACATATCTTGTCCTGATAAATAGTGAGAGAAGAGTGGAGAATACTGAGAGTTTCAGATGTATGTCCACAACTAGTAATTTTTAGAGTTCCTAAAAACTTTTGCAATTCCACAAAAACCCATCCTTCAGGTTCTGTTTGTATTTGTGAACCTATTTCATCAGTTAGTAAGAAAAAAACCTTATTGACTAAATTGGTTTAATCAAAGATCTTCATAATTATGTTTGTTTTTAATTAAATTCTGTCTTAAGATGGTTTGTTATAAACAAAATTTGAATTAAATAAATGTTTTGTTTTTCAGGTAATGGAAAAATCTGGAGTGTTGGTGACACCCAGGAAAAAGAATGAGTTTAACACTACAGACTTGGCTCTTGACCTCAATAAACTTGTTCATTTTCAAGAAGGTCAACAAGATAATGCGTTGGCATTACCTGAAATGTCCCTTCAAACTGCTATGGCTGGAATAGCTGCTATTATTAAATATTTAGAGGTAATGTTATTGGCAACAGAATATTTTCTCACCCCTCCTTCTTTTCTTTTTTTTTTTTTGTAGTCATCAAGATAATTAGTCCAAGTGCAATACAGTTTTACACTTCTTGAAAGCTGCACAATTGTATATTTTCAGAAATGGATTTTTTAACATAATAACTGACAATAATTATTATAAATCTAATAACACCACAGTAGAGACAAAAATACTCATTATCAGAGTTCGGATTCTGGTGACCTAAAAATTCTTTGAAAATTACCTATAAAATGACTTCAAAATAAGGGAAAATGACCTTAATAAAAAAAAATACTTAACAATGAACATTACTGTTTAACTAATTTTACTATTTTAAATAAATATAAAGTATTTATTTTAGGAGGAAATGTAATCCTTACCTTTGATCACCTGGAAAAGAGGAAAAATACCCTTTGAAAGTAGGACATGTTATTTAACTGATTTTTTAAAGAAAATAATCTTCAGGTAAATATTGTGGACACTGCACGACTCACTCTAGTGCATGTAACAATCAAAGCGTTAACTGTTTATTGTGCACTCCACTGGGGCAAT
This sequence comes from Teleogryllus occipitalis, assembly GCA_011170035.1. Classification (NCBI taxonomy): domain Eukaryota; kingdom Metazoa; phylum Arthropoda; class Insecta; order Orthoptera; family Gryllidae; genus Teleogryllus; species Teleogryllus occipitalis. The sequence goes on from BLKR01000583.1 coordinate 354,111, forward strand.
TACATAACAGTGCCAATGTTAGTAATCAGCCAGCATTTACAGACTCCAAATTCCTCTATATTGTGATAATGTTCTTACAAAATCATGTTGAAACTATTTTCCAGGATCATAATTTACAGCATTATAGTTATTTGGGAAAGGGTCAAAGATGTCAAGGTAGAGAAGGTTCTCATATGTTCCTTTTCCCATTTTCCATTCTCCTGCTTCTCCATTCATGTGTTTCAGCTTCATACTTTTATTTCCCTCATTTCTTCCCGGGAACTGAGAGGTGTTTGTATTCACAAGCATTATACGCTGCTTTGATGCCGGAATCTTGGGGTAGAACCGTGACCCAAATGGGAACCCTGAAGAAATATTGTTTTGAATCTTTCAAACAATGTGTGAAATTAGTCTTGTGAAAACTCTCAGAACAAGAAATATTTGAAGGTTGTCCTTTCAGGTCTGTGGAGACAAAACGTATGAAAATGTATTTTCTGTGAACACTTTGGATTTGTCACGCTATGTCCACATGGATGCTGCTGCTGTCAAAGCCCTGAATATCTTTCCTCCCTCCTCTTCAACTCCTGCAGATGCAAATAACAGCATTCTGGGATTGTTGGACAAATGTAGAACTCCTCAAGGCCGCAGGTAAGGATCATATCTGGTTTTCTTTTGCATGAAAGTCTTGGAAAAGTCGTGGAAAAGCAATATCGAACCTATGAAACAATTGGGGAAGTAAGAACCCATAGAGGAAAAGTTGAGTTTGAGAAAATGAAAGTTGAAAACTATCTAATAATGTAACTTCACTGTTTTACTTGATGGATAATGTATTTCTATTCAAGTTTCTCTAAGATATTTGGAGTCCATGTAACTTAATTTATGTTAACTCAGTTTCTCAACGATATTTTAAAACTTTATATAAACAGGTTGCATTGCCCATCTTATCCAGAACTATTGTTTTTCTGCTACATTATAAATGAAAATACTAAAATTACCCTTAATTTCTTTATTTGTTTTGCTGAAGGTGCAAAGTTACTTGCAAGAACAAAAAACTTTACAAAAATATCACTTTTCTCCTATGTCCAAATGTTTTTCCCAGATCTGGAGTTTTGCTTAAATTTGTAACATCTTTCAAGGTTTTCCTCACTCATCTTTCCTACACATTGTCTAGCTTCTTCTGAATTTCTTTTTTCTTGTTCTTTGTTTGCAGTGTTCAATTCTACAGAATTCCACTTTCTTGAATGAAAAATCTAACGTCTGTAAAAAAATTTTTTAGAGACTTTGAGATATCTTTGGTTTTCAATTGTGCCATAGAATTTAAGGGGACTTCTTTGTATTCCACTTAAAATATCTTTCAAAAAATTGCACTTCCTTAAATGGAAGGGAGTTGTGGTGGAAAGAAAATGCATGAAATGGAGAGCACTCCAAGCCATCAGTACCATCAAACCATCTGTACTTCAGGACTATGTAACTTTCGTCGTGCACATCAACTTATAACTCTCTTCATTTCCATTTAATTCATTATATTTGTTTGTTAATATACTGAAATCACAAAAATGCTCAGATAACTCGCGCGAAGCGGTAGTACCTACATGGAACACTGATCAATTGTCTAAAGAGAAAATATACTGCACACTAGATTTAACAAATGGAAATGAAACTTGGTAGACACATGAACGACAATATAGCCATTAATTTAAAGTTTTCTGGTGATAAAAGGGCCCATAGAATTATATGACTCTTTCTTGCAGAATATTTCAATTGTTAAAGTAAGGCAAGCACAGTGTTCAGATAAATATGTAAGTAAACACAGCTTTTATAGAGCCAAAAGATACTTGCCTTGGGAATATAAAAAAATTTCTTTTGAAATACAAAATATTGTTTTTTGAGTGCCCTTCAAGGCCATACAAGGCCATACACAACACCTCTCAACTTATATGTTTTTCCGTTTCGGGTGATAAGACCAAGATATTTTCAATCCCTATTTTCCCAAAGAAAATACAATTTTTTAAAAGAAATGAGTGATATCAGTCTTTAGAATGATACTTCAGCTACATTATGTATCCGATCACCAGAGGTCCAAAAAATGAGATCTCAAAATGTCTGGGTTAAGTGGATATGTCTTGGAGTTTTGAACTTTTCATACAATTATAAATACATTCATACTTGATAAATGCTACTATAAAAACGAGAACAAAAGTTGTAAAAAAGGTTTTATTTGTGAGGTTTTAATGTTTTTTGGCCAGTTTTTATTTCTCAATTCTGTGTCAAAGGTTAAATTGCAAATGGATTTTTACTTGTCATATTTGCTTTCTTGATATTTAAAATCCCATATATTCATTGATGTTTATATTTGCTGTCCATAAAACTACCCATTTATTTCTGGTTTTCACATTTGTATTAATTTAATATGTAATTTGTATTAAGGGTGCTGGAAAAAATATTTTCATCCTTTGAATGTTGTCATGTAAATACATGGCTAATCTCGATGCACTTCATTTGTTCTAAAATGCTTAAATCATAGCTTGTATCTTGTTAAGGAACCATGTTTAAGGTTGTCTTCAGCTGTAATTTTGCACACATGTTACAATTCAGGTTTATTAGTGCTGTTCCAAAAATTGTTAAGATTGGTTCTGGTGGAAAGGAGATACATGCAGTTTTGTAGCCCAAAATTGATTTGTTTATGGCTGCATGGATGTATTATGTTTAACTGTTAGATTAGAAGCTTTTGAGCTGAAACTTGATTAATTCATCGAGTAAAATAAATCTACAGAAGTATACAGTTAATTAGGCCTAGGCTCCTGGGACACACGCACGTGTATTGCGATGCACATCCATGTCTATGCCAGGCAAATTCACCTCATCACCTGATGTGAGAAACTAAGAGTTATTTGTGCAATTTTGTGTGTGTTTTCTTTATGAAACAATTTATGAAGCTAAAGATGTAGTGTTGTAGAGAATGTCCCACTGACTGCGAGTTCCATAATGTCTGAATGGTTCACGATATCGAAATGTAGTTTTCGCTCAACAATGTGAAATCATGAGGCAAGTAATATGCTGTAGAGATAGTAATAGTATAGATACATAGTAATATACAATGTTAGATATGAAGAGACTATTGAAATCTGCATCAAAGCAGACATGACTGTGAATGAACTTTCAGGGTCAGAGTTATTTCAAAGATACAAAATTGTTTCTTTTAAAATTATTGAGCCAATAGTGACTCAGATGGACTACAGGTTTCAAGATTTTGAAAACTTTCATTTTATTCAATTTCTTGGCGAAAAGCAGGTTTCCATCTACAAAGCGCTCTTTCGTTCAGAAAAGTTTTCTTTCCCAATAAAACAATATCTATTCTTTGACAGTAAGCAGCTTTGAAATAAACGGATAAATTGATAATCCAAAATAACATGGCTGCAGATTTGTTGCTAAAGTATTTGCTAGACAAATTGGTCCAGAAAAATTATCAAGAGACGGTTGGGTTGATACAATTCAATCTAACTTTCCCTTGATCTACAGCCTTTTAGTGGTTATAATCATGTGATGCATTACGTTTTTTAAGGTAATGTACACAGTAGGATTTCTTTGCCATATTTCCCTACAGCATATATGTACAGATCTTGGTAAATAGAAAATATTTCCATTACATTTTCAGAAAGACGTTGAACTATTTGAATAGTGAATCACAGAGAATAGTGATTGTAGTGTTCCAGAATGTTTAAACCTCCCTTATTTTATTAGTCTTTGAGACTGATAATACTGAACAACATAAAACTATGAGAGCAGAGGCTTCCAAGCTGGAGTCAGTATGTACTTGGCTGTCTGAGAGATGCGGCATTCAAGGCACAGGTGCCGACGTTTCGGCCACCATTCTATGATCTTCACCAGGGCATAATGCGCAGAGAAAAAGAGACTGTGGAATTTCTCAAACATCCCCGAAACCTCAATGCCAACCAAGGCCTACGTCTCCACGAGACCTGGAAACATCTATTTTACCACGACACCCGGTCATGACCCTGCGCAATCCCCCCACTCCACGACATCCAATTACAGGCAGAGCGCCTTTCCCACCCAGCCCGGAGAGCCCAATATTTAAATCTACAATTGGGAAAACAAAATCAAAAATTAACCATTTACTGGTAGTGTAATGGAAACAAATACTAACCCTCATGTGGTACCATGAAAATAACTGTTAGAAGTAGTTTGGTCAGTTAGACCTTACCATGTAAAAGGCACCAGTCTGGAAATAATTTGTTGGATCACACATGCATATATTTTTCATTAAAACATGGAGGAAGAAAAAACTGACGATAAAGGACACCAGTGCAATTTTTTTCTCTTGAAATGTGAAAGTTCCATTATAAAAAATAGACGTGATGAAAATGAAAAAGACACTTTATCATATTGTTATATCAGGCTTCAATTTTTTCACCTGGAACTGATTTCAAAAACATATGGTGTAATTTTCATAGAAAGAATTGACAAAAACATTTAGTTTACTCTTGTTGTGTAACTCGATTGAGAACTAACAAGTATATTTTATAGTTCATTGTCTTATCTCACGTCATTGGATATGGAAGGGGGCATCCTTTATTGGCAACATGGTACTATTTACTATAACACAGAGTTCTCACACTTATTGTTTATTCTATAAACGTTATTTGTATACCTAATAAAACTCTTGTTGTGAAGATTAGTGTACAATTATTTCTATGGAGGTAGAACTGTCCCGCGCCCCCCCCCCCTCCTCTCTCTCTCTCTCATGTATGTGTGTGTGTGTGTGTGTGTATATATATATATATATATATATATATATATATATATATATATATATATATATATATATATATATATATATATATATAAAAAGAAAGTCGTGTTAGTTACACTATTTATAACTCAAGAACGGCTGTACCGATTTGGCTGAAAATTGGTGAGCAGGAAGCTTAGAGCCAGGAGACGGACATAGGATACTGTTTATCCCGTTCGACAGTGTTCCTGTGTGAGAACGCACGTTTTTGCACGTACGCAGTGCAACAAGGATAGTACAGTTTCTCAGAGGGAGTGCGATGCGAGAAAAAGATGGGACCGGCTGTTAAGGCGGAACAGAGTTTGCCGGGTCAGCTAGTATATATGTATCTATCTATATATATATATATATATATATATATATATATATATATATATATATATATATATATATATATAAAATACATACACTGAGACACACACAAATACAGGTGGGAAGGGAGGGAACTTCATGTCAAAATGTCAAAACTTCGGAAATAAGCTCTTAAGGCAACGTTAAGCATATTTGTCCCATAAACTACATCGATATTTCGAATGGCTGAGTCGCAATAAGCCTTCAAAAGTTGGTTTGAAAATATGCTTTCTAGGCAAAAATGAATGTTGTAGAAGCTTATAAACATTCCAGAAACATGTTAATTGTTTATTAGTATCAATATAAATGAATAGATTTGATCAGAAAGAAAAATTAACCCAGAAATATAAAAGCACCCAATTTACCCTGTTGGACTGCTTTTTTATTTCTTGGTTAATTTTTATTTCTGATCTCATATTCATTCTTAGTGTAGATCTCATTTTTCTTTTTTTTGTTACAATAAATTCTTTTTCCGAGGAATAGCTTATACCAGTTCATTTGAATTAAAAGTAAATACATTTTTTATTTGTGAATGAAAGAAAAATTTTCAGAGTTCCAATTAAGTTGGGACCTGGGCATGTCGTGGGTGCTCCTGGGAATAGGTTATTCAAATTTATTTTTATCACTTCCTGTGATTAAAATTTAGTTTATTGTGAGTATAATTAAAAGCATGTTGAAAGTAAACAACACAGGCTCTTTGAAATTGGGTATTTATGTCTGTTTGTTTAGATTCAATAGACCACTTCATTGACACACATACGCATTTTCATGTGCTTTTTGACATGATTTGTATAATTCTTACAATATTATTTTTTGTGACTATCTCGGAACAGTGTAAATCAGTTTTGAAAAATATACCCAACTGCCAACTGCATGCACTGAACTGACAATTTAAAGGATGGCTGGTGCTATAACCCTTACCCCTGGTAGAAGAATACATGTCGCAGAGCAATGCGGTTTTCAGTGATGTTCAACTGTTTTAGAACCTGTCACAAAAATAATCTACTGTCTTCAACGGATCTTAACTCTTTGTGTCCTCTTAGGTCCACTCTCCCCATCTTTTTTGTTTCCAAACATAGCTGCTTTCTTCAGACCACTTGTCATTGTTCAGACCGTCCTTGAACTGGCTTTGTACAGATGAAGCTCTGAATGTGTTTCTGTCTTCAACTGAACACTCACAGGCTGTTATTAGGTCGTTTTCTCAGCATTTACTCTTGAAGTAGATTTCCTAGAAACAATAAGGTTGAAAATTGTATGAGATATTGTGGTAGCAGAAGTCCGAATTTCAGAAAGATACTATAAAACATAAAAATGCCCTTTTTCGTGGGAAGGAATATTTTCCCACATTTGTTAGTGTACTTCGATATTTGATCTCAGCCAATACTCATCTAATTAGAATTCTGATGGGAAATGAGGATCTTTTAAAAAATATCCTTTTCTTTTATTCGGATTATTTTAATCTCATAATGAATTATCGCCAAGGAAGCAGCTGCATAAAATTCTTCCAGGCATATTATGGTTTTGTTGGGTTTAAATTTGTCCCACCACAAGATTTATATTTATAAAAATTAATAATACATTATTGTTTTTTAATTTTTGTAGCATTTAAGTACCATGTACTTTTTTTCCCTTCCTTTTTGTAGATTATTAATGCAGTGGATAAAACAACCTTTGCGGGATGTAAATGCAATTACAGAAAGACATGATGTTGTGGAAGTTCTTATCAATAATCCTGAGACTTTTAATAATATGTATGAGAAACATCTTTGCCAAGTTCCTGATTTTCACAATCTATCTAGAAGATTACTTCATCGCAAAGCAACATTACAAGAATGTTATCGGTTAGTATGCACAGTTCTTTGTAAATTTATGTTTCAGGCATGTAATAATCTACAAGAGTGCCATCCAGAAAGCTCAATTATTGCTATTGGAATTATTTTATGAATTCTATATGAATGGTATTGATGGTTCTAGTTCTTTGTTACCTTCATTTTCTTCTTTGTAGTATTTCCAAGCTTTTACAGAAAGTGAATGTTTGGAGGCTGAGGGTCAATGAGGAGTTAAATGTTTTTTGTTTTGTTTTTCCCCCTGTTATTTATAGAATATACCAAGCTGTAAGTACTTTACCAGAGATGGTGACAACATTGAAAGCTCCTCAAGTATTAACAAAGCTTCAGGCCATATTTGTTGAACCTCTAGAAGAACTACTGGGAGACATGGAAGGTTTTACAAAGATGATTGATTCTACATTGGATATGGAAGAAGTTGAAAAGGGCAATTACCTCATAAAATCTTCTTTTGACCCTGATCTAGAAGGTAGTGTTAAGTTACTTTTACTTTACAAATAAAAGTTTTTTATGACAATCATTTATTTCAACAATTACACAACGTTTCGTAACTCGTTTTGTTACATCATCAGGTGCTGAACTTAGTGAAGGGAACGCTATCCCATTGAATTATCTCACCAGCAGAACTTCAAGGAACTAATCATTCATTCAATTAATGTCATTCAAACTTTGAAAGGAGTGTCTGTTCGTAACGGTTAGTTATGGGTATCAACTGAGTGCGAGCGGGGTTTTTCATAATGTTTTCATAATGTTTCCTTGAAGTTCTGCTGGTGAGATAATTCAATGGGATAGCGTTCCCTTCACTAAGTTCAGCACCTGATGATGTAACAAAACGAGTTACGAAACGTTGTGTAATTGTTGAAATAAATGATTGTCATAAAAAACTTTGGATACTTTTATTTGTAAACATATATTGACAATCAAGAAGAAATATTTATTTACTTTTACTTTAGTATTTTCTACAAAAATGTTAAGGTATGAAAATTAATATCGTCTTTCTCCTTGATAATGGAACATGAGAATGAAAAAGTGTACACAAATGTGTAATGTTTGTTTATTGGTTGAATTACTGAACTAGTTGAACTAAGACTGAAATGCATAGAGGAAAATGTATTTTAGTCTCAGTGTGCATAACATTGATAGTGCTTTCTGTAGCAGTTGTTGAAGTCAGAGATGTCCATGAGACTATTAACCCTACTCCGGGTAAGGTACGTTCCTAACATATCCAGGCAAGCTGATGTACAATCGGTGTTTTCTACTGTTCTCTTCAACTTTTGCACAGATATTTTTTGTATTTTTTGTAGGATTTGAATAATAATACACAATTAATATTTTGTCAATATAATGCCTTCATTATCACAAAAACTTACAAGAAGTGGTATTTGAATATAACATTGTTTACCAAAACACAACGCACTGTGAGGAAGTTAAACTTGTCTTGTCCATGAATTCACATATTTTGATTAAATCTGTTTGTTGTTTACACTTCTTTCAAAAACGGGTTATATCATTATGCTCATTGCTGACCGACTGGTGACATTTGCTGCAACTTTGTTTTGGATTGCAACCTCGAGTGTAGGGACACAAGAGATATCTCTTTTCCTTCCTGATGAGTATGGTTTAGAACTTCTCATCTGGGAAGATGCAGTACAATTTAGTTTTTGTCCAAATTTATTTAGAGCTGAAAGTGTCTTTTGCTGGAGACCTATGGTTGAATGAGGTCTTGTGATATCTCAAGCAAAAATAAATTTTGAGCATGATGTTCCCGTATTTTCTGTGTTGGCTGCACTTTTGATCTGATGACAAATGCTGCCACTCCACCAATATCCAGACAGTCCATAAAGAACATGAATGGTCATATGTATGTTTTTCTTTGACATGAGTATGAGTGTACGAGTTGGTCCAGTGTGTCGACTCCTTTTGTAGAAATGTAATGAAGTATTATTTCTGGTTTATTACCTCGAATACTGTGCAAGTATCTGTGTGATGCATTGTGAAAAGAAGAAAGACTGTTTTGCTTCCAAACATAAGATACCAGAGAAGATTCTTTTGGTTTTTGTGGGACTGGAATTCTCAAGAAATGAATCTTTTGTCCTTTGAAACAGTTCCAACAAGATTGAGACCATTTTTCAGAAGATTTTCTGCGAGGATCTTGTCTGTGAAGTAATTGTCACATGTAATATTCCGTTGAGTTCCTTGATAAGGTTCGGGGAGAGTTTGAACTTCTCTGCCTCTCAAACCTGGTAGCGCCCCTACACTGTTTTCTTTCACAGTATATGGCAAGCCATTTAAAGAATGGGAAGTTCTGACATCGCAGGGCTATCTCACCATCATACCTTATTTCTCTGGTTTTGATGGTGAGTACTCTTTGAATGGGTATCTGTTTGGAATGGATTTAGAATGTTTACAACAGTAATGCAGATTGAAGTTTGGTAAAGCATTTTCAAATTTCTATTGCATTTCTCCCACACATCCCTCAAAGCATCAAATTTATCATTTTGATATTTTGCAGACCACGGTTACGACATCAGATTGTAGAAAAGAAAGAAAGCCCTTGAAACATTTTGAGTCCCATTGTTGCCATAAAGAGATGAGCCATAAATCCTGTTGAACAATACTCGTTGTACATACCTCCACCATGCCTCCAATACCAGAACTGACTCCCTTCCTACAGACGTGGTGGTGAGAAAATGGAAATCACCTAGAGTTCTCCTTACCAAAGTCCCAAAACAGTGCAAGGCATCCAGTTTTTGACAACCAACAGACATAATGAACAAAATCCTCCGGACACTACTTGCTAGGTTACGTTATTTTAAAACAAATTTATTCCAAGAATCTCTTTTAAGGAATAATCATTGTTTAATTAATTGTCAATGCTTTGTGATTTTTGTTAATCTAAGGAAAAGCTTATTACAAAGAATCCACTAGCAAGCATGATCTGCTATGAAACTTATATAGGAATCAAACTTAAGTATTGGGTTCTAGATCAAAGTTTTATATTTATTAGGGTTTTTATCTCCTATATGTTTCCAACAGCTGACATTTGACATTTTTGTGAAAATTGAGCTGTTAGTGCTTTCATCTTTTGGTATGTGAATTGTATCTCGTGATCACATCTTCCAAATATTCCAAAACTTATTATTTCGTAGAGAAATAACTATCTAAAATTCGAGATACTCATTTTTAAGGTCATCACTAAATTAAATGGGTAATATAGGTAATTTTAATAACAAATGTCAAGTTATTTAAAAATAACTTTCAAATGTCTGCACATAAGTGGTAGATAATTTGAATTTGGTGCTCCCAGGTTAGGACCTTATTGATCCACAGTCAGCAAAATGCACAGCATGACACCTTGTTATTTCTTTCATGATGAACATAATGGCAGTGGATAGTTCAGTGACTTCCCTGGTGGATGAAATGGGAAGTTCTGAATAGCTGAAAAAATCAGAAGAGCGGAACTTTCAAGAAATATAATAGAAGGGTCCAAAAAATAGCACTTTTTAATCATTGTTTTAAAAGTGAAAATAGTTTCATACTGGAAACTAATTTCCAGGTTTCTGGTAATCCATTCAATGGGGTGAGAGAACCTTTGAAAAAAGTAGTAGAATGTTCAGAGGTCTCATTTTGTGAATTAAGCCATAGAAAACAACTCGAATACCTGCTAAGTTCTATGATTTGGTTTCAAATCTGTTCGGACAGAGGCGTATAATCTTTATCTTGCAGTAACACATCTGTGTGTTTTGTATTGATTTCTTATAAATTGTAAAAAAATAATAATCTTTCCTTCATGTATTACATATAGAGAAGGTTCCTAAAGAAACTGCCTGGAAAATCAAAACAGAAATTGACGAGTTTTCTCAGTGTTCTAATAAACCACCTTGGCCATGTACTTAATATCCCTAGCCACTAAAAGAGCTATTGCTAGCTTCTGTTTGCGTCTTCACTTCTTTTAATCTTGGATAAAAATAGACTCTGATCTCAACTAAATCAAATAAGGTAACTATGAAATAAATATAATTGTCAAGAATCTTCTGAATGAGGTTTTTATTAATGGCATATTTATTATTTCTAGAATACCGATCAACAATGGATTCTGCTTTAAAAGACATGGAGAACCAAGTTCCAAAAGTGGCATCTGATTTGGGGCTCGAAGCTGGCAAGTCAGTAAAGCTTGAATCAAGCCCTCATCTAGGATATTACTGTCGAATTACCCTCAAGGTAATATTTTTATTATTGCATAATTGTTAATTAAAGTACACATCCCAAGAAGACACTAAAGAGACAGTTCAATAAAATAATTAATCTGATTGTAACATGGAAAGTGGTTTACAACACTGGAACAAAACTTGTGAGGTAATGAACCCTTACCGCCATGAATCCTAGAATTCTCCAAGGTGTCATTTCAATACCAGTGGCATGTTCTGATCTAATTTTCATTTTTGTCTCAAGAAACATAATTTTTTAAAAGTCTTCATGATTTTTAGATGTTTCACCTGATGTTTTTAAAAAATGTAAAAAACGTAAAGTTGTTAGATAGCATATCGTTCCTGGGCTGCAAATATGTCACAATCAAAAAATCAGATCTGATGTTGAAATAAACAAGTTTGAAGTTTCACCTTGTGTTGAAAGGAGAGCATGCAACAGTGACACTTCTGCCAATTGTTGGTGGAATACTGTACTGTAAGATATGCTGCTGGAAGATAGACCAATCTGCAATTCTGGAAAGTGCTTTAATTCAAAAATCATATTTTTTTAGTTGTTCCATTTTCTTTGTTTTTGGTATTTTAATCCTTGAAAATTTAAATATTATATTCAAAATGTGAATGTTTACATAATGTAAATTAACAAGAAGGTTAAGAAGAAAATCGAAATCAGTAAAACAATAAAACATTAAGTTATAGTTGCTTTTAGGTTAATTTAATTAGTTAGGAAAATTAATTGTCACGATTTTCTCTATTATCGGATTTTGGTTCCCTCACGTGTCAACACATAATCCCTTATTATTTTCTGTCAAACCTATGAAAACTGACTATCAAATGAATAATACCTTCTATGGTATTGCCTCTATTGCTAACAAGTATTGTAAGTAAATTAATTTTTTCAACATTACTTTCTCAAGCTATGTACATACTATTCGAGAATTGTTCTATAAAGCCACCGGATTTGTAATTACATATTGTTCCTAAATTTCCTAAATTTACTCTTTGTGACTTCATTAACAAATGTGTATCTTGTACTCGCAAATTATAATTACATGTATTAAAGGGAATGTTCCGTAAATAAATAAATATAAATAATCCTAGGCATTTTAGTGTTATATACAGTGAAGTAATTCATTCCTTTAGACCAATATCTGTACAGCAAAATACACTCCAGGCAAGTGTGGCAAAGAAATTGCTATCTGTTATTACAGAAACTTCAACTATGATGATTGAGAACGAGCAATAATGTGAATTCATTTTCGTTAAAGATACCAGATACCTTAATTAAGACAATCTTGTTATCTTGTTTGTCACAAAACATGATCTTCAACAGATGTATCATTGAAATGCTCATATCATTTGCAGTCTCTGCTCCTTTCATCAGTCAATTGCAATGAACACCTTTTCATGTTTTATATTATTATGTATTATTTTCATGGTTTGTACTTCATCTTGTCCCTTATGTAATAGGAGTTTTTGCATGCCATACCTTTCAGCAGTTGACTGCAGTCTCAATCTTCTGCTCATGCGCAGATGCACAAAAGTGATGAAAAACTCAAACTGCATATGTGTGCAAGATCAACAATACGGTCAATTGCTGTAGTACTTACAGTGCGAAAACTCCCTAAAGATGAAAGTATCCCTTCCAACTTTTACTTATACTACTATATGCCAGTAGGAGTTGGCAGTGTAGGTGCTGCAGCATGGTAGCCATTCTCTGCAATAAATTTTAAAAAATTAAATTTCAAATTATGGGGTTTTTGTTTAGCTGATCAAAATGATGGCGAACTGCCTAAATTATGTTGTTGTTTTTTGTTTGTTTTTTCTTTCTTTTCTTTTTTTTTCTTTCTTTTTCTTCTTCTTTCCTCTTTTCTTTCCTTTTTTTAATAATCACACCTATGCCTTGAAAGTTCTGGGGTCTGGCATGTACTGTTTTGAACAACCTGTTATGTCTTGCAGAGCAGAAGTATGTGTGCAAAAATGCAAGGAAAGTTGTTAGGCAATTATAAAATTAGATAATATTGTATTCACTGCACTTCACTAAAAAATTCTACTTTTTTAGGACAATTTAGATTTTCTGTAGTTACCGATATGTATATTTTCGATAACATTGTTTTTTGTGGTGAAATTACAGGTGATAGATTAGTAACATGTACCTAGGTTTTGCTTCTATTTAATGCTTGTTTTACATTGAGTCAAATATGCAATAAAGTTTATCAGGGGGAAAGGTTCTGAAAAATTGGGGAAGGTAAAGGAAATTTGTTTCAGAAAAATTGTCCATCCATACATGTACTCAGATACGATAAATATATTTAAAGGATATATGCATTCCTATTTTTGTTCTCACAAATCACCTCTAAAATATTGGTGTAATTGAATAATTTTCTCAGTAATTTCTTTTTAAAAATAACAATGAATCTACAATCTTTATGATATCTGAAGAAATAAAGGAAGTCAAGTTATTGTTATTAAGTTCACGGAGGTGACTCTCTTTATTTCTTCATGTAATACTGTCAACACCACCGTTTCGTTCCCATAATTTATGATATCTATTTTCAGGAAGAAAAAGTTTTACGCAATAAGAAGCAGTATGAAATAATAGATACAAGTAAAAGTGGTGTTCGGTTTCGCAATGCTAAGATGAGTCATTTAAATTCAACTTACCAAGAAGCATGGACCAAATATAATGAACAACAGAAGTCTGTAGTCACTGACCTCATTGATGTTGCAGGTGTGTTGTACTACATTTATCTACCAGAATTAATCATTTTGCTGTTATGGCTCTTTGTCTATTTTTGAAGTCAACTTTACCAATCATCATTAAGGAACATAATTTATTGTAATAAAAAACAGAAAAAGAGTATCACAAATAATAATTTACTAATTACCTGCAGCAGCAAAAATGCTGCTGAACAAAACAATGCAGAATGGTTTTAAGCACTTTGCTCAACAACAACAACACATAATATGTATATAGACACACACACACACATATACACATGTACGTATGCGTACACACACGCACACACACACACACACGCATGCGCGCGCACGCACACACACACACTCTCACACACACTCACACACACACACACACTCAATCAATCAATCAAGTAATGTTTTCAGTGTCATTACATCAGAGGCCATACAGAGGAAAACGCTTTTGTTGAAATGGATCTTTTCGAGTACAGCCTAGTTCTCTCAACCCACTTCCATCTTCAAATATTTCAGAAGCCAGAGCTTGCATGTTTGTCATTCCCAGAGAAATATTACCTTTTATTTCTTGTGTTCTTCTAAATGTATTATTATTTTCATTGTTCTTATTACTATTTCATTTTTGAAGTCTCTGTTAATTTATAATTATTCTTTGTTTATTATTATTATTATTTATTTTTTTAGCAAGTTATGCGGAATCATTACATAGTCTTGGAAATGTCACAGCCCAGTTGGATGTACTTACTAGCTTTGCTAATGTAGCCAAAGCTTGCCCTCAGAATCCATATGTTAGGCCTGTGATGCATGAAATGGGATCAGGAGTGTTGTCATTGAAACAAGTGCGACACCCGTGCATTGAATTATCTGTTCAGTTTGTTGCAAACGATGTCTACTTTAAACAAGGTAAGAGAAATGTTATGAAAAAATATCTGTGATGTTTAGGAATTGAGAAGGTTTTGATATTTTGCAAGATTCTTGTGAGCTTAAAGTTTTATCCTAGAAATGACAAATAGAATTATTTTACTTTCCATAAAACAAGTGCATGTATGTATTTCTTTGTAGGTGAATGCACATTCAGCATCATCACTGGCCCAAACATGGGAGGCAAGAGCACGTACATACGATCAGTAGGTGTAATTGTTCTTTTAGCCCAAATGGGCTGCTTTGTGCCTTGTGAAAGTGCAGAAATTTCTGTAGTTGATGGCATTTTAGCTCGAGTTGGGGCTGATGATTGCCAAGTGAAGGGAATGTCAACGTTTATGAAAGAAATGGTGGAGACGTCCAGCATTCTCAGAGTGAGTTACTTTTCTTACTACATTTGCAAAATACAGTAAAACCCCCTTTTTACTCTTCTCAGAGGACCTATGGAAAAAAGTGTAAAATGCAGGAAAGTAAAAAACAGTAAGCTCAGAGGGTTTTTACATTATTTACAGCAATGGTACTCTTACTTTGTAAGAAGAGAAAGTATTATAATCGTGCACCAGAAAACAGATAACTTTTAACAGAAAAATTCTTATTGATGGGCTTTGGTAACGAAAAAGTGGATAAATCATGTTCCTGTGTAGAATAAATTACCACCTCTAACACATTATGTAGCCAGAATCTGTGTTTTGTCTTTGGGACTGAAAAATTGACTGATGCAAAATGTGTTTGTCTATGGTCAACACTAGTGCCAAAACTGTTCAGCCGGTTTTCTCCAAAACTGATATTCCCGATTGATTTGAACGAACTCTGGGCTTTGCGAGTTTGCTACATACATATGTATCACATATGTATGAATTTGCTACATATTGGAGCAGGATTTATTCACTTCTGTATCAGTTCACGTTTTTCTGTTGAAAAATTGTCATTTTTGCCACAGCCTTATATTACTTTCTCTGCACTATATGTATTTCTCTATATAATACGCACATATACAGAAGAGTAGAAAAAATAAAAATTAAATAAAATAAAGGGGGGAAAAATGACAATGTTATTTCCATTCAACATTCTTCCCGTCAAGAAGGGAAGCACTCTTTCATATCAAGTTGTAAATTGTGAGCAGAGGATGCATTGTAAATATAGGCTTTATGATAGAGCCAATGAAAAATTACATAAAATGCAGGAAAATAAAAACGGGTTTTACTGTATTTATGAAACTGTGATTTTCCTTGAAAAGTAATTAGGAGTAATAATAGTAATAGATTACAATTTACTTGATATACTTCACTCTAATGTAGGGGATAAATTGTAAGGATTGCAATTCAGCCTATATTGGTCAAACTGGTCCAAAATTCTCTTGCTGAATTAAGGAATATAGACTTCGTACTTTTTTATTAGTAATTTCTCTAGATCCTTCTCCAGAGTTCATTCTATCTCCCTAATTGATTTGATTTGGCCTTGTCTTCTGTGTCTAAGTTTCATAATGCAGTCGTCACAACCTTCAATGCCTCTTGCACTATTGGAACATAGTACCACTCTGAAGGCTCTTTTACTCGCCTAATGACGTAAGATTTGTAGGCTTAAATTCAACAAGGAGGATTGCAAAGCCATACATATTATGGAAAGTTAGAGACAATTTTTGTATAAAAGAAAATCCTATTTATAGAGCTTAGGGTACCATCACTTTGCCTATTCATTTATGAATTATCGGTATTCCTCAATCAATCGGTATCCTGACTTACTGAAGAAATTTTCCTACAAAACAGAGATCTTCTCTTCACTTCTCCAGCTGACCGCGTTCTATCCTTCAGGTCACAGAACTTTGGCACCTGTAATGGAAACTTGGGTATATTTGAAAAACGTAATGCAGAAACAACACGCACGAATTTCTCAGGGATACTCCAGAGAGCGGACCTTCGGTTTAATTGATGAGGCTTTTGAGAACATTGGTACAGCGACCTCCCATTTCGCCGATACTGTATTGCTGCTGTTACCGCAGTTGCCGTTCCGAGATGTACTGGCGGGCTGAGATTCCATGGTGGAATCCAGACTGTGCGAGCGTGGCCAAGTCCAGGAAGAAGCCTTGCGTACCGCTCCACTCCTAACCAACTGTTGAAAATTTCGTGGAATATAAATGGCCACGAACCCGAGTCGGGAGAATCATGCGCGAAAACACATCCGTTTCTTGGAGATCCTACTATCTTCTCTTACGTGTCACTCCCCACTAAATGCCGTCCGGAAGGAAATACGAAAAATTAAAGGAACCCTCCCTTAATCTGCTGTGCCCGGGTTTTCATTGAACGAGTTATTGCAAACATCGCCAGACATGACCGAGGAGAGCTTGTCTCCCACTATGAGGTTTGAAGCTCCACTCCGTTATGACGATGCTACGCTCCGTCATTTCTTTCTACGAAAAAGAAAGAAAGAAAGAACCGCCTTTGATTTTTTGGGTGGTGTGGAAGAAAGCTACAAAGTCGCCTTCTCTGTGGACGAGCTTTTTTCCGTCATATCGCTACCAAAAAATACCTCGGTCCAGACCGTAGGAGTAGTACAAAAAAAAAAAACCCCTCTTAGTACATAACCTGATGGTGAAACACCTGCTAGAACAAAGGAAACAATTTCATCGTCATTTTTTCAATATAATCTGCTACGAACATACCATTCCAAGAATATGGTGGGAATCATCCATTATCTCGATCCCTAGAGAAAGAAAAAGGGATCGCTACCGTCAAATTACTGCTTATTGTTCTTACCATCCGTGTCTGTAACATTTTTTTAACGTATGGCATACCACCATTTAGTCCGAAGAGTCCAATCCAATGAGAATTCAGAAAGCACCAATCAACCGTGGGCCATTTCGTCACGTAAGTGATTCAGATATCGTTTGCGTTGTGGCAACAATTAGAAGCTCTCTTCTTTGGCATAGAAAAAGCTTATGACTACCTGGTGGCGTGGCAATACATTACACAAACATACATTACGGGCTGCTCCCCCTACTCCTCAGAACGTTTTGTCCAGCATATCATTTCATGTCTGGATGACGCCTGCATTCACCCCTTGGAAAACCGTTATACTCAGGGATCCATCGTAAGTGCTACTCTGTTGGCCATCATTAACTCCATCGCATGATTTGTACGTGAACAAGTTAAAGCATCGCTATTCGTAGACGATTTTAATATCTTTGTTCGTCCAGTAGGCTAAACGTGATCGAAAAGCTCCTTCAATTTGCCTTTAATAATTTGTTAATGGAGCTAGTCTTCTGGTTTTAATTTCTGAATGACGAAAACGTGCTGCATGCATTTCTGCAGAACCTACCATCTCCATAACAACCCGGAGCTTTTCGTAGTTGGTCACCAGCATCCCTACGATGACAATGCTAGGTTTTGGGGACAGATCCCTGCCGTGACGCAACCGTAGCGTGCAGGCCGGATTCTTCTCGAGTAACAGTTTACAGTTGAGCTTCCATATCAATACTTCGTCCTTTAAATACCATCCACTGTCTGGCAGGCGCTGACGAACCATCTTTGAATTGAAGACGCGATTCTGAGCTTGGAGCTAATGTAGCGGTCTACTGAATCAACCAACCCTGCAGGATATCACATATTCTAATCACCGGTCCTCGTGTGATGTGGAGCCATCATTTCCTCAACCTCGAGGTATCCGTTTTGAGAAATCGCTGGAGAATCGAAATATTCACCTCTCTTCCTATGAGAAATATAATCCTTTCTGGAAACTACCGCAGAAAATTATGCAATCTCCCCAAACTCACTATTCGCCCTTTAATTTACTTGGAATACTTCTATGAGCTGAGAACAGCCTGCCGTATCTACACGTTTTTGTACTGATAGTCGTGCGTCTAACGCTTCAGGGGCTTGCGCGTTGTTGTAGGACGGCCAGTAGTTCATTTCACTGTCACCCATTCTGTAGCGTGTTCTGTGCCGAGACGTTCGCTGTGCGCCGGGCTCTGAAATTCATCGAATCAGGTTCATCACGGCGGGATGCGTAGTACGGAGTGAACGTCAGTCACATTTGACCAGTCGCGGCTTGGTTTTGTAAATAGGGAAGGCTGCAAATGCATTGCATTGCATGCGTTAATATCTTCCGATACAGGCATAAGGAAGTAGCGCTCCTATCGCAAATTGGGAAAACTAGTTGATGCTCAATGCTATTCGCTGAGCTGCACAGTAATGCTATCTAGCGAGCACACCCTTCTTCAGACCCTCCGCCCACCACCTCCTATTTTATCCTCCAAAGAGTTATAACTCGAGGTGGTGCTTGAAGGCTGCCTGGCCGCAGCCTTCGTCCGCCGGTAAGCCTGTGCAGTGAATGCATGACGTCACGTCTCGTCGTTTTACACAGGCCTTATGGCGGAATGAAGTGGGAGCCTAACGCTTTTATCTTCCCTGTCAACAGCTTCAAATGCGTTACGAACGGCCGTTAACGAACTAAGACAAATTTTGATACGATTGTTACATATTATAATTCGGAAGTCCATTATTAATAAATGCATTTATAAATATAGTTTTACATTTCTTTTGCGCGGCGATTTCTACAGGAGAGGCTCCGCCTTACAGCCTTCAATGACGAGCCGCACCTGCATTTGACCCACTTGACAATAATGCAATACGGTTCACGTCTGTTCTTTTGTCTCCCTATTGGTAGGCCTACATTCTTGGTATCATTTTGACAGTTTTGTTTTGCTTTTTTGCCTATTTTAACTTTCGTAAAGCCTTTTTTTCTTGAAATTGTTTGTAATTTCTTCTAGTCTTGGTTGAAAATTTAACGTTTTTATTTTTTCTAATCACAATGGAGGTCGGTAATGAACCTTTGTTTCTTGTCTAAACTGAAGATGTAATTTGAGTTTGAAGGCGGCATTCTGAATCTTTGAAGACCAAAAGCTCGCTTTGCTGACACTTTTTCCTACGCATTAAAAAAAAAGTCGAGTTGATTCAACCCAAACGCGCGTGTCAGGGTGCAAGTCGATAACCCTGACTTCTGGCTCGATATCTTATCATGGCAGATGTTCTTCCCGGAAGGTAAAGTGCGAAAGCCTCAGATAATTCGAAGAATTAAACGACACGTCTTTTTCGTGGACACTGAAGAAAGTCAAGATATTGTTTTTATCATTTTTATGCTTATGAATTACAACATTGTGTATTTTGATTGCCCAATGTTGTAAATTCATTAATTTTCCTTTTCTTAATACAGATATGTTAATTTTATGGAATGGAAATTTAGCTCGCTAATTTTATTTGTTATTATCATTACCTCGGCTTGTTTTTAATTTTCAGTGATTGTTTTGTGCTTAAAACGTACGATTTCAGTGCCGTAACGGCCGATTCCTAGGTATGCACCACTGAAAACTGTCGGCAACTTATTGTGAAAACGATTGGAAGTAAATGTACGGATTAGGCGCGTGGAGATGTTTACTGTGATCGATCGAGAATGGAATGAAATCCGGTTTCACGTTGGCACGGGGGTCGAGCGCCGGCAGCAGATAACCTAGCCAGTAATTACCGCTACCTCGGATTAGAGTCCCGACGTTGACGTATTTTCGACCCCAGCCATTTACCTAAGTCTCGAGGAGTATTCTAGCGGCCGACTGCTCTGTTCTATAGTTTTACATGGTTTCTCCCACCAATACTAGGCGAATGCCGGACCGGTACCCTAACAAACGGGCAATGGACCGAGCGCGATTTTTCCTCCCTCTTTCTTCTTGTCTTCTCCCTTACACTCTTACATTCACTGCACTACCACTCTTGTCCGGAGCTTAGAGTTTGTGCCTGGAAGCGGGATCTCACCGCCCTGCGTGGGATCTCCCGCGATACAACATTCACTGCACCAACGGAACTAACAACGACAGCAGTGGACATGGCCAGAAACCTCAATAAACCAATCAAGTGATCAAAATGTCGATTAGATGCTGGAGTGGTTGTTTTTCTTAAAAAGTTAATCTCCAATAATAACTTTTAATTTACACTGGAAGTGAAACACACTGAAAGACCACTGTTCACAATGACCAAGTTTTCTTTGAACGGGCAGTGAATCCCCTATTTTGTGAGTAAATTGTACCCTTTGAGAGAGAGCTGAGTTAGTGTTGAGTAAGAGTTGAATGTACCTTTTGAGTATGGTGGATGTGCAGAAGAAGTAAAACAGGATCTCTCAAGGGACAGACAATTGAGTAATATTTTGAAGAGCCAAAAAATAACAAGACAAAGATCAGAATACATAAATCACTAGTTGAAAGCATAAGTACACATAGTTCAGAAGTTTGGACTCTTTAAGTCTGAACAAAGAGCAAAAATTAAAATCAGTGGAAATTAACTATTGGAAAGGCTATTGTGGCACACTACATTAATGGATAAAGTAACCAATGTTTACATAAAAAAATTAAATGGGTATTGATATTGATATAATGGATGTAGTTGATGCTAAAAGATTGATGATTAAGGATTGAGTAGATATAAACCACAAAGTATATACTTTGTAGTTGCTACCTCCTTGATCCATAATCGTTATTGATTACCACCATATCTCTCCACTGCCACCACGGAATTTATCTAAAAGGTTGAGATACTATGGTAATTTCCAAAGGACAATGGAAAGTCAATGGACTAAGAAAATTTTAAAATGGTTACCTCAAAGAAACAGGAAGCATGGCAGTTCAAGAAAGACGTGGGAAAAGGAGATTGGAAAGGTGATGAAGGAACGAGCTCGGGAAGATCAAATGTGTCTACTGGGATGAGAGAAGCGGCATCAGCTGTAAAGAACTGCTACTACTGCTACTAATAACGATATGGCTACTGCCACTGCCACTCGTACCACAACAGCCACTGCTATCACTACTACTACAACATTTATCCCTGTAAACAGGACCCTTTGCCCCTGAACCCTGATCGGCCTCATAATACCAGTTTTTGTAATTTCCTCCTTGGAAGAGACTATTTTCTGGAAAATTGTAAGAAAACATTGGGTTGAATTTTCAGAAGCTAAAATGAAAGTTGATGTTGTATATAGCATTCGCAGGGCATATCCTGTTACAAGCTTCAATCCTGATGACCACTGATTTTGTACTGTGGCTGTTCGCTCCATTTCAGTTTCATTTCTTTTAATGTAACTGAACATTAGTGACTCGACATTAATTTTTTGAATTAACAGATCCTTTCTTAATTTAGCTTTCTGAAAGTACATCTGGTACTGTGGAATGTCAGAAGTCAGGGTTATTGACTTGCCTGCTAACTTCCAAGTGTTTGGATTGCTCCTGGAATCTGAGCCCAGTGCTCACCCAAGATCCATCTTTTGATATTTTTTTTATTTGTGTGAAGTAATCAAGAAAACTGAGTTTGGTGGTCTCCTAAGATACAGAATGTGTCGTGTGTACCAAATGGCATATTGATTGTGTCAAGAAAGTGGAGGTTCATTATGGGTAGAAAACTATAGGGAATACTAAACCTGAAAATTATTCGTACTTTTATTTTTAACCCAGTGGAGGAGGAGATATATTTTTTTAAATTGATGTAGAAGTATAGAAAAAAAGAAAGAAAGAAAAAATATTTCTAAAAAGGCATTTACATCACAATAGGCAAAATTAAACTTCATCAAAATGTTTCATTTCTCATAATTTGTGCACATATGCTAAAAGCCTTTTCATGTACAATAAAATAGGTACTTCTAATGTCTAGTAATAATAGGCCATTTTCTCTTATAAGAAATATTCCTCTTTTTAACCAACCACCCCTCTGGAAGACCACTTTTTGAGGACCCAACAATGGTCACTTATTAGAGGTTTCACTGTTTTTACACATACAACCCTTTCAATTTATCTTTTATCAGATTCCTGGCAGTACTGAAACAAACTGTCTGATTTGATTTTTAAATTTAATATTTCCTCTGCCCATTTAGCATTATTAAATATAAATTCAACATAACCTGTTCCAAATTTATATAAGAATATGGGCGCCAGGAAAAGATTACGTTAATTCAATTATTAAAATTACTCTTCAACTGCTATTTCCATTAAATTAATGTCCGGCTAACTGGGTCGATGGGTCTTATAAGAAATAATCGCCATTGCCTACTAATAGCCGATTATTCGATCTGCCATCTGTACAGAGTGGCCGAGGAATCTGAAAAGCAAATATACATTTCTAGCTACTCATTTGCTGGAATTGGCTAAATGAAAATCATCTTTTCTATTCACAGAAACTTGTAAGTTTATTCAATGTTCCTTGTTAACAATACGAAACTTTCGGTCCTGACCAGTCTCAAACCTTATATTGTAGTACCCGTCTTGGCGTGCTCTCGACCGATGTCGCCGCGTAAAATCATTTTCAATCTTCCCCGGTGTCAATGGCTCCAGGTCCAAATACCATCTTCTTTTCTTCCGTTCTGGCACAAGTGTACTCAAGTCACTGATCCTCGCCGCCTCATAAGTTGATAAGACTTAATTAATTCTCCTTTTAAAAGTTCCCAGTTCTTTCTACGTGTATACTTAAAATATTAAAGTTCAGCAAATTATATCTGCATCAAATACTCCCAGTCCTGTTGCCGACAAATTCACCCAAGTTCTCAATTCTAGCTGCTGCACTTGAAATATTTCCAAGTTCCAATTTCCGCACATTACATCAATATTCTAAGTCCGACAACTATACACTCCAAAGTAGATGTTCACAATTCCCAAACTTCCAACATCCATTGTCTACACACGATCCACACAGCACCACGGCATAAGTTGGAATGAATCCATATTTCCCTCTTTCAGCCCTTCAAAACTTGGTCCGTCTTTCTACTGTTTCTTGTCAGAAAAAGTTCCATGCCTAGCCAATCCCTCAATTACTTACAAATTCAACTAGCTGCGCCCCAGAATGTCATTGCTTTCTTGGCCAATCCCCAAACAGTTTACTTTGTCAACTAGCCGTACCCCGTGGTTCGAAGCAATGAAGTTTGTTGACCTTGACGACAACTTGTCTACCATTGCTATGCTGCCATATTTACAAATGTCTATCCTTACAATTCACCCTTTTTACAATAAATGTAGGCAGGTCCTTGTCATTCAGTAGTGAAATCAGTCAGCAGGAATTCACACATGTCATTGTCATTCAAATTCTTAACCTTACGAGGTAAAATCTAGTCTAGCTTCCTGTGTCTTTTAAAATTACGACATTGGAACTTGTCTCTTTGATATATTGTTGTGTCGTAGTGTTAAGATGTAGAAATATGTTATAAAGAATTGCAAAATTCAGAAATGAGTGGTTATTGCTAGAACACTCACAAATATCACCTGAATCAGTAATGCTTCTAAATATCCCTGAAGAACATGATGACCCCCATCTTGGTCAGGATTTTCGTCCAGTTTCCCTGATCCTTCGAGCAAATACTAAGATGTCCCCTTGTTTTGCTTCTGGATATAAATGTAACTTCACTATCTGTGCACGTCTTTTAAGAATTCTGTGGGAAATATGGTTATTCAAATTATTGTTCTCCATGTTCTCGTGGCAGGAAGTCCTCCACGATTCTTGCACGAAGGGAACAAAGAGGGATAAAAGCGTAACTCTATAGCTGATTTTTGCATATAGTTGCTTTGCATATAGTTTTTATTGCACTGCAGCAAATTTTTCTTATCAATTCTTGCCAAAAATGCTCATTTCATCTGTATTCAGAATTGAACTTGTAGGGTAGGGATCCCAGAATTTCAGAAAATACGCACAGAACAAAAAACAACTTCTCCCCGAAGCACATCACACACACAGTTTTTAACTGTTTTTGACATTAAATAAATAAATAGAGCTTGTTGGCCAAGAAAATGGCGGCTGAATCTCTATTAAGACCACACATGTAGAGAATGAGTGACTCCAACATAAACTTATGTCTTGAAAGAATTGCATTATATCTCCTTTGAAGGAAATGATTTTATTGTTTATTGTCCTTGGGAATGCTTGAAAGTTTTATTTATTGTAGTAATATCAGTTACATAAAAAATTCACATCAATAAATCATGTAGTACACCACCGGTTAAACTGAACATGTTGATGAATAATTATTCGTTCTTGCAATTGTCATTGTTTATGTATACATAATATTGAACACTGATATTGGTATCTTAATAATTCTTTTATTCCTTAGACTGCAACAAAAAATTCCCTGGTTATCATTGATGAGCTTGGAAGAGGAACATCCACATATGAAGGTTGTGGCATTGCCTGGGCCATTGCAGAGTGAGTAAAATATTTACATAAATAATGAAGATATCACAAAAGAAATTGAAATATAAATCAAAGGAAACAAAAACATTGTAAATGAAATGTGTAAGAACACAGTGGAATCTTGTTAGCACGTTCCCTATTACCATGTTTTCCTGCTTAAACTTCCATATTTTGAAGTCCCCATCCCAGTTCCATTACATTATTCACTTAATCCCTCTCGGCTCATTTGAAGTTTGTATCATGATTCGCATATTAGCACATTTTGCAGTGCAGCATTGTCTTCAATGTGTGCTATTTCAGATACATTGGGGCATCAGGAAGTAGAGAGGGGTACTTTCAGGGTATTCAGAGTATTCAGGGTTGCTAGATGTTTGAGAAAATTGTAAACTAGCTAAGGGGTTTATTTACTTATAAATTGATCTCTATTCCCTATTATAGTATTTTGAAGACAGAAGTGTAAAAAATTATTTTTCACATTTAAAATATTTGAAAGTATTTTACTATGTGGTTTTTGTGCTTATGGTGTTCAAAATATTGCAGTTCCTTAAAAAATATGCTAATGAGATTAGCTGTAGTAAGTGTAAATATAGAAAATGTAAGTGTTTTATAAATTATTAGATGAGGAAATTATATTGTAATAATATATGAACAAGGTTTCAAGATAGGATGATAAAGGAAGAGGTTAATCATTCACTCATTTAAGCTGCTCAGAGATTGATTATTCCAGGGAAGGGAGAAAAAAGAAATAAAATTGTCATCACGAGGGAGTTCAGATTAAGCTCATGTTGTATTCTCCCCTTTTTTTCTAACATACAAGCTCCGTCTGCAGTTTTGTCAATGATGGTATTCAATGACAAAAAAGATCAAGCTTTTGAAGAATATTTATTGATGTGATAATGATATGATTTACTGTTCTACGGCTCTCACAGATTGTCCAGTAACTGAGTATCACTTTGATGAGCATTCATTGATCAGTATGTGTAAGAAATAGTCCAAAGTCACATTTTTTGATTAATATTATTTTGTCCTGACAGGCATTTGGCAAAAGAAGTGAAAGCGTTCTGCTTGTTTGCTACTCATTTCCATGAGCTGACGCATCTGGCAGAAGAAGTGTCAACTGTTAAGAATTATCATGTTGAAGCGATAATTACAAAAGACAAGTTAGCTCTGACACATGATGTGAAACCTGGACCTAGTGATGAGAGTTTTGGCATCCATGTTGCAGAAATGGCTGGTTTTCCTCAACATGTAATAGATGTATGTATTGTTTATTAGTCATTACCTATTGTTATTGTTATTATTTGTGTCTCGACCATTTATGACCATGCTACACGTTATATTCTGAGGTCCAGTCATATGTATTCCAGAGAGATTAACATGTGTCATTGTGAGGATCCGCATTTCTTCTTTTTCTTTTTCTTCTCCCCGCAAAAATCCGGGGGGTTGGAAAAATATTTTCAGTATTTGAAGGTTTTGTTTGCTATTAATTTGCTAGAGAGAACTGTCTTTTAACAGAATTGAAAAACATAAACGATAGGTAATTATCATTTCCTTTGACAAAGCTAGTGTCAGTTTGCTCAGAGCATATGTAGGTATATATTACCAACACTTGTATTTGTGAAATTTATAATTGCTATTTACTATATTGATTTCGGTTAGCATTAACTATATATAATATATTTGGAAAATTCCATTTTAATCAAAACACTGTCCTTTTCTACGTCACTACAAAAATATGACATGAAACATGAAAAACCATGTTCTAACTGATTTACTTGTGCCACTGTTTTAACTTGCCAAAATTAGAATAATTTTGAATGGACCATGAATATTACCTATCATATGTCGTCCAACTTCTACATTTACAGATAATAAATAGGCTATACATTACACATTTAAGTTATTTAAATATTTTATTAAAGTAGGGGAGATGAGAGTACACTAGACCAACTAATTAATAGATCTGTTGGTTAATAATTAATGTAAATACGTGTTTCAGATTTAGATTTATATAAATTAATGCAATTAAATTAATATAAAAACGTATTTAAATTAATAAAAAATAATTTTTAAGCGATTTCAATTAAACCCATGAGTCGGGTGATAAAAGAAAAAAAACCTGTTTTATTCCAATCTTGCTGCCACCCCATTGACTGTTTTATATCCCTGTGAAACCGTTCTCTTCGTTCTTTATTAAACATTTCTAAATTTTCCAAAAACTCAAGATAAGAACAGTGAAGGTGTAACTTCAGGGTAATATCCATTGCAAGTCTCTTGAATTTATAGTACATTGTAACTATAAATGCGTGTTGAACATCTTTAACATTGCCCAGAAAATTGTTGACAATGTCCCTGAATGAGATCCGAGGTTAATGGCTAAAGCCAGTAATTTTATTTGTTAGAATTAATTAGTTGGCGAATATATAGGCTATCAAATATGCCTTCTTTAACGTTTGTTTGTGAGCAGGGAACATTTTTGAACAGTGTCTATCAAAAAAGGGCCTTGTTTTGTCCTAGGTTTTAAGAATATACTACAGTATTTCAATGCTATGCAAAGGGGTTAGAACAATTATCGCGAGTCAATTTGTGGATAACATTTTACATTTTTGTCTTGGCACAAATTAATATTTTTCAGCTGAGCTGTAACTTCCCAGTGTCTTTCTTGAGCTCTGGAAACCCATTCATGTGATGTGATGAATCCTTCCTGTTGCCCTATGATATTTATATAATTTTTTGCACCCAAAGCTGAGTTAGAACCAGTTTTATTTTTTGATAATCTGTTGGTGTACTGGAATTGAAACCATAGGTCCATGTGATAGGGGACTCATTGCCGATGGTGGATTTGGATATACCTTTATGATGACTAGAGACTGGAAAAATTTGTAGTAAGAAATGTCAAAATGTGTACATAAATGTGTAATAAAAACTGTAAGAATATGTAATAAATATGTAAAAAATCAGGTATAATATGTAATATTAAAATACTCTAATTATAAAATACATTTACATAATTCAAACTTACGTCTATAAAAAAATTTCCTATACAAATTTTATTAAATTTTTATTAAGTATTTATTTGATTAATTAAAAAATATCAAAAACAACAATTTCTCTAGAACGGCTCCAAATTTTTTCTTCAAATGTAAGGTAGGTATAATTCTAAATGTACTGCACAAGATGTCTCAAACACCATTTACTGTATTCTCTTGTGTTTTAAAAAATTATATAAATGTAATTTTTTGACATATCTCTTATGTCCTAAATATTTACATTACCACTGACTTTAATCCTTAATTGCATTTATGAGTACATGTACTTCAAATTGTCTTCTGAAGTTGTCTGAAATTGTCTTCTGAAAAACTGAAAGTCTGAAATTGTCTTCTGAAAAACCCAAAGTTTTTTGAGAAAATTAGTTCAAAATTCCATGTTTTCAGATATGCTCATATTCTGTTTTCTCTAAAACAGGTCCAAATTGTTTTTAACTTTCTTACCTTTTTAATTTTTTGAATGGATTTTGCTAAATGGACTGATTAACATGATATCAATGTCACGGTGTATTCGTGTGTTTTTAAAAAAATTACACAATTGTAAATTTTTTTAAATGTCTCTGATGTCGTTAATATTTACATTACCAGCGATTTGTACGCATTATTGTATTTGTAAGTACAATTACTGAAAAGCATTTATTATTTAAACTTTTTTAAATAATAAATTATTGATTTAATAATAAATTGTTAACTTATTTCTTATGGATTTTCTCAAAAACTCAACAGTTTGGGTGAAAATGAGCGTCAAAATGCTCTTTTTCAGAAACGCTTAAAGAACATTTTCTCAAAATCTGTTCCAATTTTTGAACAAAAATATCCATGTGGGACATCGTACTCTCCTATATAACATTCTTATGTCATTCTTAAGTCATGTATCTGTTCCACTATTAGGAGACCAAAAAAATTGAAAAAATGTAAAAAAAGAGTAGTTTGGGCAACAGTTAGGAAGAGGGTGAGACAACACCGAAAAGCTAATCCAGAGCAAAGAAATTAGAAAAATATTACGAGAAAGTCTGTACCATTCTGTAGCACGACAGTGTTATTATGCTTGATTCACAATTGGATAGTAATTCAACATTCATGAATTTGACGATTCAGCTATGGAAATTCAGTGAAAGATTTTAGAATTTTAATAATGATTTAATAAATATTTTTATCAGATTACAGGTATTGGTTATGAATAATTTTTATTTATTTATTTATTTTTTTATTTATTTATTTATCTATTTAATTTCAGGATGCCAAATCAAAACAAGCCGAGTTGGAAGATTATCAAGGATTGAATTTTGCATCTGATAAAGCCTCAAAAAGAACAATAATAAAGGTAATTTCTTGATATTAATAATTTTTCTTTTCACATCAATTTGTTTTCTTTTAATATCATATGCAAATATGATCAATACCACGACAAAAGTCCCATTTTCATTAAAGTTATTTTTTGGTTTTTAAAAATTTCACATTTTTAATTTTTATTTGAATCTTTTTGTGCCTCTATTATAAAATCTCATGATTGTCTCTCTCCCCCAACCCATCCACTTAATGAACTCTGCAGTATACATAATCTGCATGTAAAATATTGTCGAATTATGATTAGTTTTTGTGTAAAATTTGTGACACGTGGCAATTCAGGGGAAAAAAAAGAAAACAAGAATTTTGAAATTTCATAATGTAGGACTATTAGCAAATACACAATTTCAATATTTTAACTCTACATGAGAGTGGCCTGTATTTGTTTTTGTATTTTTTATTTATTTATTTTTCCTCAGGAAGGAAAGGAGATAATGAATGAATTTCTTGAAAAATGTAAAAAGCTGGATGTAGATAAAATGAGTGAATCAGAAGTGATGCAAGAGATAGATAAGTATAAGGAAGAAGTAAAAGCAAAGAATAACCCTTACATAGAAGCACTTTTCCTGCAACTTTCATCATAATTTATTTTCACTACTTTTGAATGTGGTACAAATGAATTGAACGTCCTTCAAAAGCCTAATATTAAATTTAAGAATTGAATACGAACACTCAAGTAAGTTATTTTATTGCATTCCTACATAACTGAAGAAGTGGTAATGTTAAAAAATTCAATATTTGTGAAAATTTTGACTTGGAAGTGCATAACAAAATCATGAAGAGATTTTCTTTGTATAAGAACACATTGTATATAAGAAGGTGTACATGGAAAATACATATGTCAATTTAATGTCGAGTGCCTGAATTTTCTTTTGTTGCCTTTGACATCGCCTAACAACATTCCCTTGTGTGATTCCTAATTTTCAGCCTGCTGCGCTGTTGTTCAGGGCCTCTGTTTGTTTAACAATTATAAACTTTGAAATTGAAATTGTTTAGTGCCTTGAATTGTGAAGTACAAACTTGTAGATCATCAAAATATGATCATGATTTTAATCCATTTTCACATTTCACTTTTTCCAATGCTATTTGTTTGGAATTCTTTTAATCTACTGTGATGGTGCAATCAGACACATCCAAAATAAATTCAAAACATTGGATTAGGACTAAAAAACACTTTACTTTCGTATGGTAATAAGAACGAAAACGTGAAGGTGCATGAGTGGAAGAGGTTTTCTTTAATTGATTGATATTCGGAAGAACTGTGCCCAAAGTAAACTATGAGAATATAAATAAAAAATGGACATATTTATAAATAATGACCTGTCACAACATTGTAATGAGAATAAAAGAATTTTCGTAATAATAAATTAATTTTCCATATTAGGAATGAGGCAGTCGAATGTTATTACAAACATGACGAACGATTACTGATAAATGTTAAAATAAGAAAACAAATGATCGGAAAATGGGTTACAAACATTGTAAATACTTTTGAATACATTTAGGAATTTATGGTAATGTTCAAAGTCTATTAATGACAATATAAAAAAAAAAAAAAAAAGATGCAAAGAAACTGTAGCATTGTTAGAGAAGAGTTGTCTTTTGTTTTAAACTACGCGGTATGCTAGAATCAAAAAAACTGAGGAGGGATAACAGAGATTCCATTGTGAATGCATCATGTGGTTATGGATCGAACAAACGATTACTTCCGAGATGATCTCGAGTTGCTGTTGGACGCATTGCGTGTTGGTTTCGGAATTTCGAAATTTCATGAAGTTAATTTTGAAGATTTTTTTTTTTTTTAAATGATGGAATATGGACAGCCTAGGAAATTTGTAATGGAAATAATTTATTTAATCATTATATGAATGTTACTTTCATTTCTAAACAATGCGGTACATTACAATGAAATATCCTTTCAGACTATTACATTTAATTTTATTTCAATTATGATGCAATTTTAAATTTATTAGATGGTATGTATTAAAGTAAAAAACACTATTGAAAATTATTTTAATTATTTAAAAGTATTTAAAATATTTTTGTGTGGCATAATGAGGTAATATGTATATTAAATTTTTAAATAAAATATAAGAATAACACTGATTTTTAAAATAACTTCAAAAGCATTTTTTATAAAAATTTAATATTACTGTTTCATAAAAAATCAATTTAATTATCTTTGTTTAAATAATAATCATTTTAATAAAACTATGAAAAGCAGAATGCAGTTTGCTTGTAGTAAATGATTAAGTTTTTAATAATTGTATTGCTCACTAATATCTATTTATGCATTTATGCAGATAGACACTCTCTCCACCCTTTCTTTTTTTATTTGTGCGTTTACAATTGACGCAGTGTCTCTCCAAGTCCCTTGGGAGCACTTCGCGCTTTCGGAGTAATCCTCCATTAATAACCACTGGAGTAATCCTTCATTAATGTTCTCATATCCACCACGTCTCATCGCAGTCAGTTGTCAAGATAACCGCTAGGTAGCATCTTCGCATACGCACCTCCCACGCGCTCCTGCGTCACTACCTGGCGGCCAGAATGGAGAAGGCAGGATAGGGGTAGGGTGAGGACCCTTCACAGGGGTTGGACTAGCCATTGTGAAGCAGGCTAACTCATTTGGTTGGAACAAATTTCACATGAGATTGTCCGAGAATCAAACCCGGGCCTCCTTGGCGAAAGGCGAGCGACTTCGCTCTGAGCCACGAGATGAAGTTATTTTTTCTTCTATAGAACGTCATCTCGTGTCTCAATCTCATGTGAAATTTGTTCCAATATATAAATATAACTTTCGGTATGTCATAGAAGCAATCGTTTTACCAGTACAAAAACCCGAGAGGTGGCTCAGGGCATCAACTGATGTCACTGCAGTTCCTCTGACAGGGAGGTTCTGGAGTTCGGGACTCGATAGCGACAGAATTTTTGACACTGGCCAGATAGCTGGGTTGAGTTCTATGGGGAATTCTTGCGGCCGGCTGCTATAATCGGTAGTTTTTCGTGGTTTCTCCTATCAATACCAGATGAATGTCGGAGCAGTACCGTACCGAACGGGCCACGGTCCGCACGCGATCTTTTCTTTCCATTCCTTGTCCTATCATTCCCCTTAAACACACGTACGGGCACGACACAACTGAGACACCGGTCGGGAGCTTAGAGCTTGTCCGGCTGGGGCGGTGTCCCGCTGGTGAGAGATACCTGGTCGTGGAAAACATCGCTAGCTGGCAGTAGTTTTTTTTTTCCGTTGCGACGTTGTTGATGCAACGCGTCTCGTAACCCTAGTTGGGCGTTGAGCGCTCTCTTCTGGAGTAATCCTCCGTTACTGAGCATACTGTACTCATACTCCGTTACTGAGAATAAAGTCAAGTCTCGTCACGTCACGTCGGAGTCAGTCAGTGTCTTTTATCCCTTCGGCCAGGGGCTCGACGACGTTAGATCCCGGGGTTCCTGGCCGGTCACCCAACCAAGAACCCGCGAGTCTCGAATTCGCTTAACCTTCGTGACTTCACGGAGCGTAGTAAACGAATTCGGCTTGCGCCGGATTTCGGCGGAGGGCCGGATTTCGGAGTTCGGCGCCGGATTTCGCCATCCCGAGATCTCCGCGACCTTGTGAGCAAAAACATGCACTATACTTACGGTACTAATGACCTGAGCTGTTAACGCGCCTGGAACCACTAGTAATCGATCATCAGTACAAAAATAAACACGTGTGAATCATAGCACAACTTATAACTTATCCCAAGCTTGATTGTGAAATGTTAATGCAACTAGCCACTACAAAAAGCGCAGGCCAACATGCCAAAAATCTTAGCAAAAATACTTCCTAACGAGCTTGAGGTGGCAATGAGAAAATTTTGAAAATATTGAGGCTTCATGTAAAGAACCCCTAGAAAATCATATGTTTCAGACTCGCAGGACCTCGAGTTCCTGTAAATCGATTGTGAAATATCAATTTGGGAGAAAATCGGCTGAACGGTGTAGGCGCTAGCATTGACGTACACAAAAACATACGGTTTGCCGTCGATCAAGTTTTCGGTGTCAGGGACCCACAAATCATGGATTTTAACCTCAATGTATTTGAGGGAGTTTGAGAACCAACATTCAATGCCATCACTTGCCGAATGGCTTAACCACGCTCCGTGAAGTCACGGAGGTGAAGCAATTCGAGACACTGCGTGTTCCTGGATGGATGACCGTCTCGGAATCCGGGGATATAACGGCGCCAAGCCCCTGGCCAAAGGAATAAAAGGCAATGTGTGACAATGACTGACTAGCTTAACGGAGGATTACTCAAGTTCGACGCCATTACGAATATACGTAACATAATTTAAAAAAATAAAATTACAGACCTAACTCATTCAAATCGAAACTAATCACCTGATTCAATATTCAATATAGACCGAACAGCCAACTCATTTAAACATATGCCCATTGCATTAAAATGATAGTCACATTAGGGTTGATGAAGCCACGCTCCTAGGGCTGGAAACCCCCTTGCACTACCCGATCCCCGCCCCCGAGTCATTTTGTCGCCGCCACTTCACCACCTTCCAGGAAGAGAAAGCCCTTTCGCCCTCTTAGGCTCCAGATTCTGGAATTTATGGCTGGGAAATTGCAAAGGATGCTGCTCTGACAACACAACCGCTTGGCGCAGCCGTTACTGGACGCCAGGAGCTTAGAGCTTCCTAAAAATTCCCTACTAAATTCGTATTTTTGGGAAACTCGCCCTCACAAACGACACTTACAAACAGTTTCAACGGGCGGGCGCCGAAATGATTGGGTGAAGCCAAACCCCACTCTGGTGTCGTTCGTTTGAATAGAACACTATCACTACTAGGAGAGGTAGCCCTCGTGGGATGCTGGAACGGAGAACGGGCATTCAGATTGTAAACTTCAGCGAAGCATCGCTGCTTTTCGGAGCCGGTTGTCGAGATTTGTGTTTTTTGTCGTTTGTTATTTACAATGATTTTGCTTCTTTATTTAAGTTCTGGTCGCGTAATTCGTTCACAAATTTGATTTAAAGAAGCACTATTCTATCAGACATGTCTATCAAATCACTACCTTTTCATTTCGAAAATGTTTCGAATAAATATGATCATGGCTTTAGCGATGGTGCTTCTTTATAATAATATGAAATAAATGAAAGATTTGGATCCACCAGAGGCGGCTGGTGCTCCCAACAAACTGGAGGTTGCAGCCCCATCGAATGGCGGGAATGTAATTTCCAAAATTCAGAACACTAATATGTAATAAAATGTAAGCAATTCACGTAAATTAATCAAAACTAAGTTTAATAAGAGTTATTCAAACGTTACTTACATAATTTTATGCTCACTGTCTATCTGATATGTTCACCTCCCGCACACATGGTTCTGGCTTTGGTATCTAGTGGGCAGTCGAGTG
Source organism: Teleogryllus occipitalis (assembly GCA_011170035.1). NCBI lineage: Eukaryota > Metazoa > Arthropoda > Insecta > Orthoptera > Gryllidae > Teleogryllus > Teleogryllus occipitalis. Next base: position 388,944 of record BLKR01000583.1, read on the forward strand.
TTTGCATTAGTTCTGCATTGAGACAATTACCGGCACTAATATAATTCATACAAGACAAAAGCGAACTAGGTTTCGATAATACGGAGATCGCAGTCAGTACTTTACAAGCTCTACTGTTCGGACCCGTTGTACACTACAGCACGCGTCAGCCGGGTCTGTGGACCGTTCGAACCGCTCTGCGCATGTGGGGTCACGTGCTTTCCTTCAGCCAACCAGGTTCATTTATGTTCTGGCTTCGCTTGTGGACGTCGCCTATTGGCTCACACGTATCTTCGCTCTGTCTCTGCGCGACGACCCTGGTATGTAATGTAATAGTGAAAGATCTTCTACACACTATTCACATCGACGCTCCTAGAATATCTCAGAATAACTGCGGGTTTTTTCGGGAAGATCATTGCACCCACCATGTGCAGCAGAGGGACAAAAAGAATTTTCTCTCCGAAACGGCCAACTTAATCCAAGAACTCATCAAATGTTAATTTTGAATCAAATCATATGAAAATAAATTATCCCGAACGAAAAATAATCAATAATCCATTCAGTACCGCCAAGAATAGTTAGAACTTGTGTACTTTCAATAACATGCGAAATTCATAAAATTAAGCTGCAGCTCGTCCCAGATGACAGAAAATTGGTATTCCCCTCGGACGCCTTGCTGAGCATTCGTTGGTCACTGATTTCAAAATGATTTCATATACATCGATATTTCTGCAATATCTTGAATATTGAATAACATTAAAGAAAAATTATATTCCAAACATGTAAGTTTTTTTTCGATTATCTGGGGGATGTGCAACCATAAATGAGCCGCCACTGTGGTCCGCAATGCCCATTCATCATATATGAAAAGTGACAACGACTTTCGGCCTCCTGTGCTATTCGAGTAGAAGAGACTCCCCCCGTATACGTTTATAAATGTCGACATTTTAAATACATATTTATTATAGAAAATTGTAATAATTATTATAATTGAAAGGAATATTAACTATATTAAACTTTTATAATAGTTCTAAATGAAATCTGGGATGGTCTTAAATAAATTCTCAAAAATGTTTTTAATTTTTCAGAGTGGAGGAACACTGACCTAAAATTTACTTAACCATAAACACTGACTTAATCGCAATTTTAATGTAACGCATTCATATTTCAGTATATTAATTATACTTCTCCCCAAAGCACCTTACACGTAGTTTTTGACGTAAAATAAATATAATGAATATATGGTTACTTCAAATATGTATGAAACTGTTATTTATCATAATATTTAAACAAATGTTTTTGAAGTTTACTAGGCTGAATTCAAATTTTGGTGGTCGAATTTCAAAATTCAAGTCACGTGTTTAAAAAAAATACTTATACTCTGATTTATCGTGGCACCTCAAGGAAGCGAACTGGATGAAGAGGACACTGTCATCCAATCGGAAGCTTCATTACGATTTAAATTTTTGGTATTAGAGCTACCGATTGGATACAGTGGCGACTCGTGCTGAGGTAGCACTGTTGCACAAACACCATAAAATGAAAAAGATTGCATAATATCTTAGGAATATACTTATTCCTTTTAAATCATTCATTATTCAAGATAGTGCAGCAATATCGAAGTATATGAAATCGCTTTGAAACCAAAGAGCGTCCAACTGGCGCTCTTTGGTCCTTCGGTTTAACACAGGGAAGATACGGCCTTTTGGTTGGGCAACCAGCCAAGTGGCGATGCGCGGCGGCGGAGGGTATCTCAGGGGATTACCCATATTCTGTCTTCGTCTAACTCGCTGTTTTATGATTTTCGCTTGTTATTGAAAGTTCAGTCAATTATTGGCGATATTCAATTCATTGCTTATGATACTTGGAGAATTTATTTTCATTTGATATTAGGATTGTTGATTCAAAACGTACATTTGATGAGTTCTATGTGTAAAGGCGGCCGTTCTGGATGGAAGTCCTTGTGTGGCCGCAGCTGACCAGCGGTTTGCGAACGTTCTTGTGAATACGAATGTGTGTCGAAGATCTTTCATTATTGCCAAATATACCGGGGTAGTGAATTTTTCTTAATAAAATAATTTTATTTGTGTGAAAGGTGTCGAAACAATAGTGCTTGTTGCGATGAGCTGAAGTCCAATTTAAGTGCCCAGTGGAAATCATAGCGAGAACTACGTGCGCAGGAGATGTACTACTCGCGCAACTTTTCTTGAACGATGGATTGAGGAAATAGGGTGGAGTGGGGGTTTTAGTTACAAAGTTGGCCACATGAGTATTTACAGTAACGCCAATCTAACGCCAAAATCAAAGTCAACCTACTACATGTGCGACCAGGTCATCTATATCTCTGGATAGGCAACAGCGGGGACACTAGATAGGTTTAGGTGCATCCCTTGGAGAACCTGGACCTGCCTCAACCATTTCTTTAGATATTGATAATAAACCTGAACTGAAAGTTATTTATTATGAAAGCATCTAGCTTTGACTAGCTCGCGACGATAGATAGCGACGATAGATGACAGCCGGCCAGAAAATGGAGCAAGATTTGAAAGCCAGACCATACCAAGGACGTTAGAAAACTTTACCGCGAGAAAGTCTGTGCCATTCTGTAGCATTTCTAGTTCCATTATAAAGTATAATATAGTGTATTTGTTTGATGTCAAGTGTACGCTGAAAGAAAAGCGAACCTGTTATCTCAACTGAATGCTCAGAACAGTTGAAGCCATTTTCAAAGGGCATTTAAAGTCAATGTGATTTAAAGACGGGGAAATAGTAAAAATGGTTTTTATTTTTTAAACTACAGCTCAGCCATCGAAAGTAGTGGTGCTACAGAATGGCACAGACTTTCTCTTACTTGTTAGTTTTCTAATTTCTTTGGTCATACCGACCAAACTTTGTTATTACCAGACTTAAGTATTACCGACGTGAGAGAAGTAAAAAAAAATATATTTATTTAAAAACAACAACAAAAGAATAGATCAATATGGCGTTTATGTCATGGTGTAGGGTTCGTTTGGCACTAACTCCACCAAAAATTTAAAGAAAAAATTTGAAGCAGTTTTTGAGAAAATCCTCTTTTTGTAATTTTTTTAAATTGTAAATATTGCATGCACTATTGCACGAAAACTACTAAAATTTCCGAAACAATGTACATGACCTTAATGAAAGAACTATTTATTCACTACAAATTTCATTTGAAGGAAAATTCTCTTCAATTTTGTAGTTGTAGGAAGAGGCCGAAAAAATCAAACTTTTACAATTTTCGAAAATTCAGAGTTAACGGTGAAAATCAGCACCTTTGTAAATGTATTCTTACAAGAAATTTAAAGAAAAGATTTGGAGCCGTTTTTGAGAAAATTTTGAAAATGTCCGCGGGGCTTCATGTGAAGTACCCCAATTGATGAATGTTTTTCAAAATTGCAGAGCTTCGACTTAGGCCAGATTGGCAGGGGTTTCTTCAATTTGGGAAAAATCCTACGTATGGTTTAGGTGCAAGTGTTTGTTCACATAGAATGTCAGACAGAAGGACAGACGCACGGACGGACGTTTTACTGTCAATCAAATTTTCAGTATTAGTGACCCACGAAACATGAATTCTGGCTACCCCACGTCTTAGACGACTTTTTTCCAACTTGAACAACTGGATTTTTTTCACTTCTTCGTAATTAAGGCCTGACAATGAGAGTATTTTTTTTGCCGAAAATTCGCAGTTTTTCGCGCAGCTTTACTTAACTTTCTCTCTACTGCGTAAGTGATGGCCAGAAAGTAAAAATATTTTTTGATATAAATTATTTTCTTATTTTTCATATTTTTTCAATCAGATAAAATAGTGTTAAGTTGACGAAAAAAAAACAAAAAAAAAAACACGCTTCGCTCTGTAGAGGGTGTGGGTGGTGGGACGGGGGCGAAGAAAACTTAGAGAAATCTTATTTTTAATGTCAGTGTTATAGTGTAACTACTCATATGTCATTTGGTTTAGGATAACTTATGACTATCTTATTTGAGGGGGACCTTTGCCCCCCTCCCCCCAATAAAAGACCCGAAATCCAGCCTCTGGGGTGCTCTGTGATCGTAGAGCACTCTGACTAGACACGGCGGCGCTGGTTCATCCATGGTGGAAATATGTACATGTAGATTCGTTTTTTGCGGATTCGCGCTCTCTCTCTGCGCAATTGTACCAACATAGAAAACGCGTGCGTTGCACGTTGTGCACTGTGCTAGCATCATGATCAGTACAGGAAGCAAGCAGGCAATGGTGTTATAGGTTATTGGTCTCATTTTGGAGCCAAATTTGATGCGTTGTTTCGACATTATTGTGTTGTGCGCAAGGGTGCACATTTGAAGGCATGGCGGACTTTGCGTCGAGAAAGGTTGTTCGAAAAGTTAAGAAGCTGACGAGCATGTTACATAAAGACAGTGGGATTGAGTGTTGTGAAGAACCCACAAAGGTTATTTCTGCTTTTTTCAATAATATATTTATTTCTTAATAATGTACTTTATTAAAATGTCAGAAGTGTAACATAGCCCTGTCATTTCAGAACCTGTTTATTGGAAATGCTGGACTGACTACGGGCTTGCAACGAGAGTGTCTTGTGTCTCACTTCACCAAATATGGTATTGTTGATGATGTAGTCATGATTCCTGGTAAATCATATTGCTTTATTGTGTTTCGTGATGCCAATGCTTGTGCAGCTGCTTTTAATAACTGTCAAGCAAAGCAGATTGTTCCTGACTATCTAGAAGTACTGTACTTTGCTTTTGCAAAATCAGGTAGTGTTTCTAACTCACCAAATAAATATTCATAAATAATCTGTCATACTGTACGCTTTTATCTGAAGTGTTATATTTCATAGTTCCCACTGTTGAAAACAAAGATTGGCACAGTGGACCACCAGGCTCGGTTGTTCTTGAAAACTTTGTAAATGTGACAGAAGAAGATGTCTTACTACACTGCATTGATTGGGGTACATCAGATTCTGGTATGTGACTTATTTTTGGATGCTGGCAATTCAAACTGTAAATATTATAATGATAACTGCATTGTTCAGGTCAGCATTTGAAGCATAGAAGAGTAATACATTATGGTTATGAATTCCAATATCATAATAATAATATTAATAAAGAGGAACCTCTAAAAGCAAAAATACCAGAAGAATGTAGTGTTCTGTTTGATCGTCTGAGGCAAATGGGTTATATATCTAGTTGCCCAGACCAGTTGACCATCAATCAGTATTTACCTGGTCAAGGTAAGTCATAATAAATATTGTAATGAAAAAACTTTAAACTGTAATTTTGGTTTGTGTTGCTGGGAAAATCTAGAAAGAGTTTTACATTACTATATAATTTACCAAATTTATCTTGAAGAAAAGCCTTGTTTTGACTAATAAATTCAGCATAATAACTGTAATAACTTTTTTATTTTTCCCAATTTCTTTTTGTTGTTGTAAGTGTAAAGGAAAAACGCTGAGTTCAAAGTAAGAATTGTTTGGCATCATGACCTTAACAAAAAGTTTCATCATATTTCAGTGCCATTATAAATTTAATTAATAAAATTCTGCAACTAATTTAATGTGTGGGTAGAGGAGTGTACTCTAAAATTAACTTACTGGAATGTTCAATGAAGGGGCTGTGCATTGCACTTCAACTTTCATTTATTTTTTAGTATAAAAAATGGCTTCAGTAGATGTGTAGAAAACATGAATAACACAGAAAATTGTCTGATGTATATTAATAGTAAATTAATTCCTCTAACATATTGTGTAGACAGAATCCATGTTTTGTGGATTTTGGTACAAAAATTCAAAAACAGCAAAACAAGTGTCTGCCTCTGTATCAGGCTGTGGTCAACATTTGTGTCTGAACCATTCAGTTGATTTTCTCCAAAATTGCCATTCAGCAATGATCTGGCCGAACTTGAGATCCGGGGAATTTGAAAAGGATATTTTGATTTTGGGATTATTTTATGTGAAGGTCCAAAAATTGTCTTGAAAAGTGACTTCAAATTTTTGGATTACATTTTTTTCTTGGATAAAGCAAAGAATGCTTTTAAAAATGGCATTGGCCCCTTTTTCTTTGAACCCTTCAAGTTTTTGAAAATTACAAAAATTCAGTTCTACAACTATTATTTTGAAGGCAGACTTTCTTCCTTAGTGATATATGTTCTTAAAATATAGATCTTGAAATAAGGTCATGTCCATTTTTTCAAAAATATGAGTAGTTTTCCCACACTTTTACTTGGAAGTAATAACTTTAATTTTTAGATTACTGATAAAATATTTATCTATTTTATGGTCCTCAGATCCTTAACTTCAAACTTGTAAATGAAGCTGTGTTGATTGGCAGGTATTCCTCCTCACATTGACACCCACAGTGCTTGTGAAGACACCATATTATCATTATCCTTGGGATCTCCAGTCATTATGGAGTTCAAACACAGAGACGGACGATCCATGTCATTGTTACTTCCTCAACGTTCTATGCTGATTATGTCAGGAGAAGCAAGGTGCACACTTTATATTTTATTGTATGAAACAAGATGTCTTAAAATATAGATAACCAGAAAATATAGGGAAGATGAAATTTGATATCATTGAGGAAAAAATACTATTGCATGTTTAGTGTTCTTTGAAGTTCAGCTTCTTCTTCTTGCTCCTTTTTATTTTAATCTCCATATCTCTGGCATTTTTACTGTAATTTTAGTATGGGATAAATAATTAAACCGAAGTGCCCTTTCAAGAAAATCATGTCTTGAATGTGTTTCAGGTTTCAGTTGGTATTTAGACATTATTAGGAAATTATTGATCAAATATCAATTAATAATTGAGGATCAATTTGGTCTGTTATGATTGGTTTCAAAAACAATAAACCCTCATTAACATGAATTCCATGGGATTGAAATAATAGTGGTTCAAAGCTTCAGAGTTGCCAAAAGATGAAGGAAAATGTAAGGTGTTTTGTTAAATCATGAGAAAAAGAGAGGAGTTAATTTTAATAAACAATTTAATCAGCAAAATCAGAAGAAATAAACTCAGAAAGAATTTACTGAACTTCTGATAAGAACAAATCACATGAAATAGCTCTACAGACATCTCTGATCTTAGTCCATTGCACATGTACAATTAACTGCTACTTCTCAGTTGCGATGAATCCGGGATCAAGGAACAAAGGATAATGCCCTCCGACACTAAAGGCCCACTCAAAGTTGGTGGTCAGAGTCTTTGTGGCGGGAGGCAGGCCAGCGACTGGTGCAGTAATCTGTATCGTGCCAAGGTAGCGTGTTGCTCCTTTTGCCCTTAGGTGTTCACTCTGGATGCCTCTGGAAATGCGGTCGTCGACTGGCAAATTTCAGTTTATTTCTTGGTCATGACAACTCACACCTTGCCGGTAAAGTAGCCTGGTGGCTAACTCCTATATTTACTAGTCCTTTTCACTTACATTGGAGTCTACCCACTTAAAACTGATTGGGGTATAAGCTGTCATAGCCAGCTGGGATCGTGATAATCGAGGACGGTAGAATGCATGGCGGCTCACTGCTTGAAGTTATTCAAAGTTCTCGAGGCTAGAGCTTCTGAAAAGGTGACTGCGTGCTGAAGAAACCAAAGTGAAGTGTGCGATCTGTTCCGTGTAAATTTCCTTCCAGTCTACTACCTCCATCCTATGCTTCGCAGAGTTCATTGCAGCCGGTTCGTACATTTCGAATTGATGGGGGAGGCAAACAGTCTGTTACTTCAAACCAGTGATGTGATTTTCACTGTGGACGCTCAATGGTTAAATGTTCATTCTTGGACTAAGAAGAATTTTTTTGATTCAAGGAAAACCATGGTTCAGGGAGGCGTCCCCTTCATTTTGAAGATGGATGGGGAGGGTGGGGCCGAACAGCACCCTCCTCGAATGTAGAGGAGTTACTCTTAAAAAGGGAACACAGGTAGGGAAACAAATGAACGTCATGCAGGGCAATGCCATTGCAAGAGATGGTGATGAAGCCATTTACAAATGAGCTAACTGAAAACAATAGCACTGACAAAATGAGTGCATGCATGGACATAACCTGCAGTTCTGTTGCCAGCAGTGGCCAAGTGGTCCATTCTTATATAAATTCTCTATACCACTGGCTGTGACAAATAGCTCATGGTTAGAGGTTGTCATGGCGGCCAGCTCTCGAAATGGTGAATAAATTCTACCTGTCAGTCAAACCTGGCCGAGTGAGAACTGGATAAGCGAGAAAAATTAAGTTGAAGTAATTGCTAGGCCGCATCAATTTAACCCTCTAAAACCTCTCTAAGAGAATTTGAGAAAGTCTTTTTTTCCTTTGGGAACCTCTATAACCGAGACTGCTGCTTGTTAGTACCTCTAGAAATGACAGTCAAGCGTATTTAACATGTGCTATTTATAACCTATTCTTAAATTTAGTGGAACTAACTGCTATTTTTGTATACAATCATAGGCTTTCATAGCCAGAGTCAGTATCAAAGTCTCTGTCTGGTAGGCCGTGATCCAGTTGGCATTAAAGGGCCAAACATTTCGTCCACAACTACGGTGGACATCATACAGTATATACATATATATTTATTACTACATATATTGCTGTGTCTGCTGTATTTTTTTTCCTTCTGTAAGTGAGAAAAGCCACTTCTATACATGTATAAGTGGAAAATCTCCATAAGCAAAAAAAAAAAAAAAAAAAAAAAAAAGGAAAGAGAGTCGTCTCTTGAACTCTCTTTTATCCAAGTTCGACAATATACAATGTGTGGGGGTATCTTTGCCAGAAACCAAATTTTGTTTGTGTTAAGTGAGTTTGTGCCAATGAGAGTTTATTATAGTTGCAGAAATTTTTGTTGAACCTGAAGAAGTCGTACAGGATTAATCTTTTTGTTGACTCCCTGCGCATTGTTCTATAGGTATGCATGGAGTCATGGAATTACTCCTCGGAAAACTGATATTATGCCTTGTCCTGGAGGAGGATTAAGTGTGCAGAATCGTGGAGTTCGGACATCTTTCACTTTTCGTTGGACACGGAAAGACAAATGTAAATGCAGTTATCACTTAGAATGCGATTCATACAATGAAAAAGAAAGTGCAGAACAGAACGATGAAGGTGCTGCACAACTAGAAAAACTCCATGTCCATAAGGTGATCTTGCCAATACATTTGCAAATGCATTGTAATCAGGATTGGATTTACCTTCAAGCAAAATAAGCAGTTGGTTAGTGGAGTCAGGGGGAGGGGAGGTGTCCAACACCCTAAAAAGTTTATATGATATTTTTGTCAAATATGTTGTTAAAGCGTTAATAACTGCAAGAAACTAAACCTGCATTTGTAGACATGAGGTTAAAAGTATTTAAATAAAATAAATAATGTATGTTCAGTTTTATAAGCAATTTGTCAATTTTCATTTTATTCATACAAACTGTTATTCTATTTGTGATTTTTAGTAAATCTGTAGGACTTTTTTCCGGAGGGAGGGTTCCAGTAGTCCTAAATCCACTCCTGATTTTAATGTTTATAAAAACATTCATGATGTTTTTCTAAAAAAGTATGAAAAAAATGTCATCTCAGGTTTATGAAGATATTGCTGAACATTTCAGCGAAACTCGACACAAACCTTGGCCGAATGTTCTTGATTTTGTTCAGTCTTTCCCGAAAGGAAGTGTGTTAGTGGATGTTGGTTGTGGAAATGGTAAATATTTTGGACAAAACAAAGATATTTATGAGGTGAGAACCAATCTAATATATCTATAAGTGTGATAATGTGCAACATAATCTTACAAAATCATTCAATTTTTCAGATTGGATGCGATAGTAGTTGGAATTTATCATCTTTATGTAAGGACAGAGGATTTGAAGTATTTACTTGCAATTGTTTAGCTATTCCCTTAAGAGATAATTCAGCAGATGCTTGTATCAGTATTGCTGTTATCCACCACCTTGCTAATGAGGTAATCTTCAATTGTTTTCACTTGAGATAACTTTGTGAAAGAAATAGTTTTTCTGATAATATGTGGAGGTGCTTCTAAATAGTTTTAAAAGTGATAAAGGGTAATTTCTCAATTTGATTTAAAGAGTTCAATGTAACACGACTTGCAGAACTCTCAGTTGACCTCAAGGTTACCCATGAAGGAAATCTTGCATTTTTAAGTTTTGTGAATGTAGGAAAAAATAAGATCTGATATTTTACTAGTAGTATTTCCTCAGGTTGCGAACGACCTGTGGTGATCCATGTATGGATATGCTCAGCAATTAAAGCTGCCACCAATTTACATGTTTCTATTTTCCCTGCTGATGATGCTACCATATTCCTCCACCGCTCGATCCTCAGTCGCTCAGATGATAGAATTCTAGTCTAGTCCTATTGTTTTCTTAATTTCATCTGACAACCTTATTTTCCTCCTGCCCCTGCCTCTGCATATGGAAATAGGCCATAGCAATAGATCCTTCTCCAAAGACACCTCTCTTCTCATCAGATGTCCGCAATATTGCAGTTTAAGGCTGGTGGCTAGAGTTACTAACGAAGAGCTTTGTTGGATTTCCTTTAGAATAGATGTGTTTGTCCATCTAGTAGTCCATGAAACTAAGCATCTTTCTCCACTTCCACATTTCAAATGCATTTAGGTTTCTTTTATCTACTTTCTTAAGTATCCAGTTTTCACAACCATAAAGCACAATCCCTCTGATGGTTACAGAAGTGAAGAGGATGAATAAAACATGTTAATGTTGATAAAAATTTGTGCAATGAATAGTTTTAAGAAAATAAATAAGTTGTGCAGACACTTTTTAAACAAATACGTATACATAATACTCACAGGATTTATTTCTCACTCACAATCTAGAAATGAATCTTGATGATCTAAGGTCTGGATTTTTTATGTTCAGATTATTGACTTTGTACTTTTGTATTGAATATTAAGATTATGCATTTCTTGTGATTCTTTCGAATATTTATATTGATGCAATTTTATTTTTAAGAATCGAAGATTAAAGGCTCTGCGAGAAATTATAAGAGTTTTAAGACAAGATGGAATGGCTCTGATTTATGTGTGGGCAAAGAACCAAGAGTACGATAATAAGAAATCATCCTATTTAAAACAAAATTGGCATAATAGGAAATCAAAATGTAATAAAACTGAAGCTCATGAACCACCTGTGGTAAGTGCAGAAGATGAGAAGTCTCAAACAGAAAAATATTCTAAATTTAGTGAATCGTCTGCATTCCCTCTTCCATTACACACAAACAGAACACAGTTTCTTCATAAAGATGTTCTGGTTCCATGGAAACTCAAACCACAATCTCAGAAAATACAAACTGCAGAAGTTCGTACATTTTATCGTTACTACCATGTGTTTGAAAAGCAAGAATTGGAAGACTTGTGTCTCTCTGAGAAAAATGTAGAACTTGTGAAATCATTTTATGATCAAGGCAACTGGTGTGTAATAATAAAAAAGAAGTAATTTTATTAGAATCTTTATTGATTATTTATAACATTTATCATTAAAATGATTTACTGTGATAAAAAGTGAAGGATTTTATTAAAATGACTGTTGAAAAAAATTTATTAAGTTCTCCAATGAATATTTATCCAAAACCTCCAATAACAAGGGGACTTTTCCTTTCACATTAATCCCCTTAAATTTGTGCATGTCTATAAATAAATCCGTTATCATTCCTGAAAATAAACATCTTAGTTATATTCCAAATTATGCAAAAACTAAATGTAAAATTACAGAGACATTGAATTTTTAAGTAAAATACAAGTGTCCATGACATCTGAGGTTAAGTTCCAAGAAATTCCTATGCAACAATAAGTCCTATTTCCATAATTTCTTCGCAGTTACAAATACAATTTATTGGTGTAAAACAAAATTAACAAGGGTTAAGCCTATGCCATACAGTTTACCATTGGTTGGCAGGACATGCATTTGATCCCTACCAGGTGCTGGTAATTTCCTTATTGTGTTTATCTCCGGATTTTTAGGCCAACTGCCAAGTGAACATTGCTTTTCCTGATTGCTTCCAATGCCTTGCAGCACCTGTAATACAGGCCCTCATCTATCCTTTTCTCATTCCCTAGCCTTAAGGTGAAGTGATGGGCCATTCGTGTATCGTTATACCCCCTCCCAATTGAAAACTCAACCTCTAATATGACATAGAAATAATTCCCAACTTTCTTAATATTTGGAACTTGCTTACCGTATAATCTGTCCAGATGAGCAGGTTGTTTTTTGAACTGTGCCTGAATTTTGGTTTCATTGCTCAAAAGTTCGCGGTACTCTGGTAACAGGCATTTCATTGCTTCTGCATCATGAGTTTCAAGGTCTCGTAGAGCATCCAACATTGCAACTTGATTGGTAAGCTTTAGCTGAGACTCAAGTTTAGGATGCAATATTCGCAGTGTGTGAAATATACAGTCATCGTTTACAGCTGCATGTGTCAAAAAGTGTTAACCCTTAGAAGGACTCCATTTATTGTTTCTCAACACTAAAGTGTTTCTCAAACTTACCACATGATATGTCCAACTGAATTTTCTTCTTTGTAGCCTCTTTTGTAAGAAAATCTTTCAAAATGGAGATTGTAGATATGTTATCAGATTTAAATTCTGCTTCACCTTTGCTAAAATAATAAAATTATCAGATTTTGTTTTTAATCAAAAATATTAAATTACAAACATCCAAAATGCACTTCACTATGTACTGTAGAGCTACAAATCTTTGCATTGAAGATTTAAATGTCAAAGGAAGTTTTGCTGCTCAAACTGTAAGGAAGACTAAGAATGATTTTAAAGACTTCAATGCTAAAATTCAACCATGAATTATGTAAACTCGAAGCTGCAAATGAGGGTCTTACTGATGAGGTTGTGAAGTTGAAAGAGTATGCAAGTTCAACCCAATTCATCTATATTGCCAAAAGATTCTACCTCTGATAGTGAATTACTGTATATTGAAAATCAAGATCATATCACTTCTGACCCAAATCTGTGACTCGACATTTAACATGAAGTTCTTGAGACTGGGTTTTGTAGAAGGCAGCTGGGGAGAGAATAAGGCCTAACCACAAAGCTAGTCGAGACTAAAGAGATTAGATAACTAGTGTGAGAAAGTCTGTGCCATTCTATAGCACCAGTAGTTTCATTTACCAAATGTTGTTACATATGAAGAGAAATGAAAAAAATGTGGTTTTTGAGAACAAAATTGCCTATATTTCATGCCAAATTACAGAGAAACCACTCAAATTTTCGAAAAATTGAACATGAAGTTATTTAAAGATCTGTCTATAAGGAACACATTTCATTAAGGAACAAAAATCTCTATCTTCAATACTATAGTTAAAGGAAGATGCAAAAGAACAAATGCTTTTGCAATTTTCAAAAAGTTGGTGATTTCAACGATCAGGAGACCATCACCATTCTCTTAAGCATTGTTTACGCGATCCGGTCACAAAGTTTGATCAAAAAATTTGGTGCCATTTTTCAGAAAATCTTGAAAATGTTTTGGAGGCTTCAGTAAAATACCCTCAAAAATCAAAATATCCATTTGAAACTCCCAAAGCCCGAAGTTCATTCAGATCGATTGGGGAATATTAAATTTGAAGAAAATTGGCCGAACAGTTTAGACACTAGAGTTGACCACAGATGGACAGACAGACGTTTGCCGTCAATCAATTTTCAATTTCAAATTTCATTGAAACAAAGTTGGTTCATATATGGAAGAAATGTTTGATTTTAAAGTGGTCATGTTTTTGTGTAGATTTGTAAATAAGTGTCATTCATCTAAGAAGTTGTAAATTGGTATCAATTGTGTCTGCAGTTGTGGCAGTTAAAATAAACACTTTTACACTGTCCGAGTGAAATTTTGAAATGTCAATAATCATTATAGAAGCCTGATGATGACAATAAATGAACATTGTTGAAACATTGTTTTTTGAAGAATTAAATAAAAACAAATAATGTAAAAATTCTTATTATGTTAGTAAATTAAGCCAACTAAGAAAGGGAAAATGTTTATTTATATCAAGTTAACTTACACTAGAGAGTAAAAAGACTTATTGAGGAGCTGGAATAGGTGTTTTTCGACTTCGAACATGACTCTCTTACCGATAGATGCATTGGAGTATTGTATCCAAGAATGTTGAAGCAAATGTAAATTCTGCTTGTTCATTGGATGGTGGTTTGTCTGGTACTTCGGGCAAACAATAAGCAACCCATGTATGCATTTCTCCCATGCTGAACGATCCTTTTAGGTTTAAAACGTTACAAGGCCTGTGCACACAACTTACTCTTATCAATTTGAAAACATTAATTAATACATTTTAAAGGGAAATATACCAACCTTTGTGAGTCAAAGCTGTGACATCGCATATGCAAAGAAAGAGGCTTAATTCTGTATTGGCGCACTTGACAACATTTTGGCTGTATTAAAGGTGTTATATAAGCTTGCAGGGTCCCATGCTGTCCTTCAATTGTTCTTATTTTCAACTCTAGTCTTGTTGTGTTCATCTGACATCTGTATGTTGCAAGCAAAAAGTTCCCACTCTGAAATTAAAATTAGGTTCAAGGCAAAGATAAAACTGTCAAAAATGTATCTACAATAACAGAAGGAAAACTAATGATATGTGTCCAAAATTATTTTGTATGTTACTTTGTTGAAAATCAGATGATGTGAATTCACCTATTTCATTTTATATTGCCACGATTTGTTTCACGAGATAGATCTTGCATTCCTACACAATACTTACATTAGGCTCACAAGCACTGTAGCTAACAACTGCTGAATTCTTTTCTAAATCTAAAAGATCTACAGGCACATCACTTTGAATCAAAACATTATCAATTGCTGTCTGCACTTCCAGAGTTAACAAGTATGAAGCATCTTCTTTACACAACATCATCTGCAAAGTAAACAGTTGTAGTGAAACAAAAACGATAAGAAACAGATACAAACACCTTGCAGTAAACATTAATGGAAACAAAGGGAACAGGTCCAATCCTTAAAATTTTATTATGATAAAAAGATGGCATTATTTTAAGTTTTCTAAATGTGTGAGAGAATAAGTCGTTTACCTTATCATTCACTGAAATAAATGGTATAGCAGACATCCCTTCTGTCTTGTCTAATGTTGCAGCTTGGTATCTGTTTCGTTCTCTGTTTACTCGTTGCTCAATTTCTTCTATTTCAGATCTGAAGTTTCATAAAAAAAAACGCGAGTTTTGAAATTCATTTTCTCACTTGTGAATTTAAGTAACAAATTTTTTTCAAAAATGTCAATCCAAATTATAACTTTCTTATAAACAGACATCATTTTGTTGATAGTGAGGACCCTCAATGGCTGTAATTAAAAGTTTCTTAACCTTCAAAATTGCGTGGAGTGTATAAATATCCCTAAGCATCCCTGTTTTTAATAACTGTCAAATGATGCCAATAGGCAATTCCTTCGGAGGGGAAGTAAAGCCGGCTGTCCCATGTTAGTAGATTTACTGCATGTAAAAGATCCTCAAGCCTAAATGACGCCTCTGAGCTAAATTCAAATCGCCTATTTCGTTGCCCAAGTAATACCTTCTTTCTCCCATGGTTGGTGAAAGGAGTGTAACGAAATTTGCGTGGTCAGACGGAAGAGCAGGCCTCATGGCCTGAGTCTCGCCACGTAAAATAAGGCACATTCAATTCAATTCAATTCAATTCAAATAGGCTGAGTGGCACAATCCTACAAGCAAAATAAAATCGCTTTTATATGATTCAAACTCTAATTTTTTACACAGCCTTCCTGACTTTTATTTTATTTTAATTCAATAACAGCAATCACTTAACTGTATGCTCTGTTACATTAAAATCATTTGAGCATCACTTTTAGAACTGGTGCTAAAAATTGAGCTATTAGCATACTCTGCAAGCCCTAAAATTAACTGCTTTTTCTAGTGGCTGTCTAAAACATATCTTTAAGCAATTCTTAGTGCCTTCCTATAAAATGTTGGTCTCTCTTCCTAAAAAAAAAAAAACAACCTCAGTGGACTTTTTTTAGATATTACAATAAATTAATATAATAAAAAAATTACGAAAATGACAATAATTTTTACAAATTTGAGAATTCCATTCAAAACATTTGTTATCTTCAGAACAATTTTCAGCTTGAGAGAATACATATATGCCAAATTGTACTTTGGGATGGCTCAGAGTAATGCCAATTGAATATCTCCAAGACTAACTGTAAGATCAAAGATAAAATGTTTTTGCTGGTTATTATCATTTTTAAAGGCCTAACTTGCTGCCAGTACATTGGGATACTCCCTGCCACCAAGAATGTCCATTTCAGTCAACACAATTTTTCTTTTTCTTTGAAACTCCTCTCTTTATATCTTTCACCCCGGTAAATAAGCTGATAAGTCAAAAGAACTTACTTTTACAGGTGAGCAAAAAACTCAACAAATGCTGTAAATTAGGGATTAATGATATTCAAACAAAACCTACACACAAACAGTTTCGTTTGAATATTACATTCGTTTAAATATCATTAATACCTAATTTACTTCAGTTAACAGGTGTTTTTTGCTCTCCAGTAAAATTAAGATTTTTTGACTTCTCAGCTTATTCACCAGGCTCAAAGATATCATATGCTAATGACACTGTTTTTTGGCAATGTGTATGAAACCATCAACACAAAACTTTGTAAGTGTGCTATTGCTGGATAGGGGAATTACATTCCAGAAGTTTGCAGATTATGTCAGACAAAAAATTTTATTTTAACATACAATTGTATCTCGGAAACAATGTCCTAGACCCTTTATAACGTTTTTTTGTGTCCCTGAAGAGACTTGAGTTTTGTAGGGAGAGGTGAGTTCTGTGGGGGACAGAACTCTCCTCCCAGAAATGACAAGGGACAGTTGGAAAAATAGGTGGGGGACAAGTGGGCCCCCTTAAGTTTCTCAAGGGGAATGCTAAAGCCCCATCTCAACCATTTTAATTTGGCTCAACCTTTGACCTATTTTCTTGGAAATTATTCAAGTTGGTACTGTAACATTTTAGGAGGAGTTTCATAAAAATGCTTTAAGTAATTGCAAGCAGATTAAATCTTATGAATACTTTTCTAATTTACTACATGTACTTGAAGTAAAAGTCAAAATTTTTACACTAATTTTTCTGTACTTTTATCCAGAAATCCTGAAATAAGAAATTTTCTTCACTCATTTGGGTAACATATATTCATTATTACCTAATTGACCTACAGAAAATCGAAAATTATCACTTGAGTAGTTTCAGGCATAACAAGACAAAAGTGTTCAAAATGTCATTTTTCAGAAATTAGCATCAAAGTTAATCCTATGAAACCAATCACCTCATCATTGTAACAAAACATGTTTGCCACATAAACAGCGTTTTTAGATTCAACTTCTCACCAAAATTTAGGGAAAACAACAGCCTTCTAGTTGAATTTGTTCAAAACATATAACGTAAATGAAATACTCATAACCAAAATGCCTGCCATTTTGACATTTGCAGATTAAGGAAGAAAATAAAATAAAAAATTACAATAGTATGTTTTTGTATGATGTATATATTATTTTATTAGAAAAATCTGTAAAAATATTTTTAAAATGTTAAAATCCAGACTTTTTCTTCTTAACTCCTCTCAAGCAGTATTCTACAAAATGAGACCTTTTTGAACCTTCTATTACATTTTTGGAGATTTAGCTATTCTAGGTGCCCCCATGTCATAGCATGGGTGGCTAGGTAGGTGCAGAAATCTATGTAAACGTAAATTGAAGGATTAAGACTGAAATAATCTTTCACAATGAAATTAAAGACACTTTTGATTTTCTGTGCAATTTAATCTCAGTGCTTAGCAATATTAGAATGGACACTCTTGCATGGTTCATGGCATTATAATGCTGTAACACACACTTCAAGGGCTGACTGTTTGAATATGGGCCCTACTTCTAAAACAATTATTAACATAGTGTTGAGTTTTCATATGGGTTAACTAAATTCTATTATTTTGTATAAAATAATGTATTTTTACAACATCATAATTCACTAGCAATCTGAACAATCCAATTGATTGAGCGGTTGACAACATACTGTACAATGTGCTTTTGTGCATCAAAAACCAAGTGTCAGTAACAAGCTGTGCATTAAACCCTTGAAAAAATACCTTAAGTGCATTATCTTCATTCTGGCATCTTGAGAAATATTAAGGCTTCCTGTTTGTGAATCCACACCTACTTGCTTATCCATTACTTCTGTTGTCAGGCCAAATAGCCACCCTACACATTGAATAATATGTTTGAGTGAGTACAATGAGATTTTTCTTTCAAAATTGTCACAAATCTTTGAGAAAGTGAAATGGTAAAGGCAATGACAGCCATCTGAAGACAGGTTCATCTACAAAATTTCTTAAAATTTCATAAAATCTCTTAACTTTTTGAAGTTGCTATCAAATTCTTTAGATTTAAAGAAAACTAAACAAGTTTGAAGTCAAGTATTCACCATGTATACACACATGAAAACTAGTTAAAACTTGAAGCACTCTGAAGGTAAATTACTACTTACAGAAAATATAGTACATAGCCTTGGAAGTAAATAAAAATGAAAGTAAGTAAACTAGAAAGTAAAAAATGAAATTAATAAAGACTCCATTTATTTTCCATTATAAATTAGTGACCTCAATCTATTTTAACAATGTATTTTTCTGATAATTAATTTTGATTTTTTTCTCAAAAAATACATACAAGGAAATTAAATCCAAACTACTATAATCTAAATAACCAATGTGCAAAGTATTAATTTTAATATACCTGTATATGTTGAGGCAACAATTTCATCATAGCCCGCATTGCCCACAATCCCACCTTGCACCGATGTAATGCTCTCTGTAGCAGCCTGAAAACAACAGACAATTTTAAGTTGAAACCCTTACTCTGACATGGAATAGGAAACTTTTCCGAACTTAAAATACTAAATAAATCTTTTACTTTTAAATAAAGAATAAAATCACTAAAGAACAAGAAAATAATTTCAAATAAAAGTGTAGTTTCTTCTTTTCTTAAAAAGGAAGAAGTTGAAAAGATAATATTTCTTTTAATGTTCATGAAAACAAAAATTTTTACTTGAAGTGGTGCTTCATATTTGTTAACTGATTTCAGACTAATGCTTGGAATGCAACTTTTTTTTTTTTCAGACAAAATTAAATTATTTATTTCAATCATCCTTTGTGCAATTATGAAAATATTCTACTCTATATTAGCATCCTTAAATAAAAAAGTGATGATTTTTTGTTCTTTTAATGTACCAGAAATCTTACAGGTCATTATAGGTAATGAAGGGAAATTAAATATGTAGAAACAAATGAAAATTAAACAAGTAAAATTTTCAATCTTGTAGAGATGGAGCAAATTAGGTCTAGTGCAAACTATGCAGCTTATGCTAGGTCTGGTTTAAGCTGCACATTAAATACTACTGTGTAATGTCTACATAAAAAAAAAGGTTGGAATACAGTTAATAATAATAGTAATAATAATAATAATAATAATAATAATAATAATAATAACAATAACAACAACAACTTACCACATTTACAATTTATGTACAGACAACATGAATTCAATAACATTATTATTTCCACTTCTGAGAGGTAGATTTCTAGTCATTTTTCAATTGCAAATGGAGTGCAATACAAGTGCAAGTGCATGATCCAATAACTATGTTATACTGAACGAATACTTGCACACAACAAAACCACATACGTAAGAAAACTTTTCTGTCACGTTCGCGTTCTCTTCACTAATTTCATCTCCCAGAGAAAGTACTTCCACCATTCCATCTTCTCGTCCGACAATAATATCCATAACACCATCTCCCATAATATCATAGCAATCCAAAGAAACAACACCACTGCGTCTCTTGTCATCATTCAGAAGCCACTTGTGATTGACTTCAGCCCTGGAAGAATAATGTAGATATATTTATGGAAAATTTTTGTATTTAAGAAAATGTACGCAGCATTTTTCAAGGTGTAATGAGTTTGGCGTCTGAGATGATGATGATGATAATAATGATAATAATGATAATAATAATAATAATAATAATAATAATAATAATAATAATAATAATAATAATAATATTATAATTATTATTCTGATGAATTATAGAGATGGTGGTCTTCTGTAGGGAAATTTTGGGTCAATGATAATGTTTATTCTCTTTCTAGTGATAAAGAAGAAAGAAAAAATTCCAAATTGATTTTGAAATGGCTTTGTATTATTGAACTCGCAGAACAAAAATTATCAAATTTGATTATCTGCAAAAATACCTGTTTTGAAAACTATTTTAGTTTTTATACATGTCTAAGTAAAACAAATCAACGAAAATGTGGGGCTTTTAAAATCAAGCTTATTTTCATTATAGGTTTGTAATTACTTATTCTCATTATGAATATCTTACATTTTAAATATTAAAATTCAACATAAGAGGAATAAGAACAAATTAAATTTTGTTTCAAGATGAATTCTGAATGCACACTGCGTTTCTCTAAATGCAATAGATTCACCTTCCAACTTGAACCACTCCAATTCTCCCATCAGCTGTTCCATACAATATTTCGTTGCCGTTTTCTCCTCCATCATTTCCATTTAAGTGCAGAACTGTAGGCACAGCATCGATCTCCACTGTATGAAGAACTTGTGAATAGTCGAGTACCCTAAGTATTCTGTCTTCACAAGCAAGAATTGGAGTCAATTTATTGGTCTAGAAATGAACAAATAACAGTATTCATGAGTATAAAATAGCATCACTACTCAGGACATATAAATATGCAAATAAATTGAATTTTGCTGGTTTTCAATTTATATTATAACCATAATTAGATATAACATAAAAGATTGGAATTAATAATTCTTTGTTGATAGGTTTTCTGAATATATATGAACACTCTTTCAGTTCTTTTTTACGCTCAAGATTCTGTTTATATATTTTGTATGATTTTCTAAAAACAAAAATATTTTTTTTGTACTGTGAAAGTTTTCTTAACACTGTCCTTGCATTAATTAATGCTTTACATTAGTAGTTTTTAGGCATGTGTCATTTTTTCTAGTGTTACATACACCAGTGGCAAATTCTCCGATACACTGCATGTACCACCAGTACACCTGGTAATTCAAAGTGTATAAGAGATATTTCACAAGTTTGGTAATACTCTGAAAAGTTATTGAGAGTTTGAAAGCTTAACAACATGCGAAAAAATAACTGTTTTGCTACCAGGAGCTTGTCAAGTCTTTTGCATCCGTAAGCACTGGTAGGCTGAGGAGTTTCAAACTGTTCTTAATGCTGTCCAGAGAATTCGTTGAATTCGTTAGCGCAGGCGAAGGCACCGCATGCCAGGCGCAATAACCTAGGGCTCCCATGGGCGGGAAGAGGGGAGGATGCGTGTCTGGACGGTTGATAGGCACCGCAAAATATTGCGGTGAACAGTCTTTCTCTGGTTGTTCATAAGTTATGCTTCTCTCAAGTTCTTGTGAAAATGGAGTGTGTTAATGATCCAGAAGTTAGTGGTTTGTGTAATTGTCTTATGGAACAATTAATAAGGGCAGAATTTTGTAGTATTTGGATTTCATATAATCATGTTCTACATGTGTATTTGTATGATTTTTTTTATTAAGCTTCAAGACCACACAACATTCAATTTTATTTAGTTAGCACAAGAACATGACAAAATGTTGAAGGGCACAATTTATGTGTTTTCTTGAACTTATTACCTGTACAACATTTTAAATACATACCTTTTCAGCAACCAAGGCAATAACATCATTTATACGATCACTACAGAGAAAAGAATTTGCATCTTTGCAGTCATGGTACTGGTTGTAGGAATAACTTCCACAGATGAGTAAATTACTGCCACTTACATGCCTGCATAGAAAGATTCTCTATTACTGTTTTTCTAATTCAACTTCAAAATTAAATTTTAATTACTTGCAAAATTAATTGAATGATTGAAAGACCTCACATTTATAAGTATAATATCCACAAATATAAACCTTAACATGTACATTGTAAGATAAAACCACATGTTTGATTATAAGACTAGAAAATAAACTATTACCAGAATATTTGGTTTGGTTTAACAAATAATAGGATGTATTGATCAGTTCTCAATGAGGCAGGCTAATCTATTCCATGTGAGAAACATACAAAAGCAGTAAAGTACAGAGGACTGACAATGTACTATGAATTATCACAGAAAATAGAGCAATTTGAGTCAGTATATAAAGTTTACAGAAAGGTGAGATATCTGGCTGGAGAGTAAGTTTGAAAATATAAGAAAATGAATACATGATAAGTAATAATAATAATAAAATAAAAAAATTGCTATAAATGTAAATTATCTTATACTGTTGTAGAACTGATTCATTACAGATAATAAATTTCTTCAATTTTGATGCAGTTTTGAAATTATACAATTAAGCTGCTTTTGAAACAAATGACATCACAAGACTCACATTGACTTTATTGGTTCTGTAAGATTGGTATCAAACCCCAAAAATAATTTTCCTTTCTTGGTAAATCCTCTAACTTCATTTTCAGCTGATATAAAAATTTTATCTTTTACTGTACCTAGAAAAAGAATAACTTTATATAGCATGCTCACAGATAGTGTTAAATGTAGAAATCATGTCTTTTAAACTCGGTAAACAATTGCAGATGTTATACAATATTAGAATGACAGTAAGTAAACTAACCAAACGCTCCACCCAATTCTAGTCGCGATATTGGTGGACCTCCTGATGTTCTGAATGTTAATTGTATTTCACCCTTTCTGGACGAAAACACCTGGAGTACACCATCCTGATCACCAACGGCTACCTGAAAACGAGTAGGTAATATAATATACGTATAGCGCAGTTGTTTGTTTCCTATGCGGATTGTGAATTTCAAAATATTTACTTTTTGAGGCAGTCTCGCGCCCTGTGCAGGTAAAAGCTTCATCGCGTTGGGGGATGTCAAACCAACCAACGTATAATCAACTCGCGATAATTCAAGATCCATGGCTACGAATTCTCCGTTAGACGGATTTATAAATTATTAGTCACGTTCTTCAGATGTTTACCTTAAGTTGCATCTAATTTATGTCCTTTATTGAAATGTACTCGCAGATATCGTTTTCAAAGCAAGTGGAATGCGACGTAGCATATCGAAAACATATTAGTGCACAAGCAGTGATACCAATCAATACGATGTGTGTGTTCATATTCTTTTGTCAGTCAATAACCTTTTTTAAAAGAAACTATATTTATTATTGTCTGTAATATGTAGTGAGTGTTCGATCGCTAAAATACGGAAGTACTTAAAATCTATGAACAATTAATAAAGTGTTTTTTTTCGGCTCAAGGTTGGTCTTCTGTTATATACAGATTTCGCGGGATTATTTGACGAGGCTGACTTATCGATCAAATAAAGTTAAAAACAGAGCATAGGAGTTAAGGCAAATCATCTGAGGAAGGACAAGGAAAATATACTATATTTTGCTGTGTTAACGTGGTGCGTATTTATTGTTAGAGGTTCCCATTAGGTTCTAGGATAAAGTAGTATGTATTGTAGTTATTTCCCTGATGCAAGTAATTTTCTTGCGTGAGTGATTTCATTGCTAGATTCTGAATTATAAAACCCTACTCACATTCTGCCAGTATTTTATTTTCCCCTCTTATGGGTCAGAGTATTTATCATGGTTTGCTGTTCCCATTATTATTATTATTGTTTTTGTTGGCTGCATTCATGTGAGTAGTCCATATTCTTTTATTTTTTTAAAAAGTTATATTTTGTTAGATTCTATTTTTTTGTGTACAGTAGAACTTTCATTTACTATCAGTCACAGATCCAGAGCCTTGATGGGTTATTGAAAAGATGGTTAAATGAGAAAGGGCAATTTCATAACAGAAAATCAGTTTTCTTTGAAATTTAATTGTATTGTAAAACATGCACATTTAAAAAACTACATCATGTATAATTCATTAAAAAACAAAATCATTGTTGTTTTTATTGTTTGAAAAAGTCACTAATTGTTCTATTTAAATGTTATGCATGTTGTAGGTTTTTTTAACCGTTGTATTTTGTACATTTTAAAGCAGTAATAGCTGAGCATCTGCTTCAGTCTGGTGTTCAAGGAAGTCAAGTCACTTTCAAAGCTTGGTTTTTGCTCCAGCAAAGAGCTTCCCCAGACTCCTGCTCACTTTCAAAGTTTTCTTCAAAATATTGGTTCAGCAAGAAAGATGGTAAATTGAAAGATGTATAATCAAGGTTCTATTGTAATTCTAATTATTTATGGATGATCTTCATATTGAAATAAAAAGTATTCTTTGTAGACCATCATTTACTACACCCAAAGTAGAAAATAACTTGTGAAATTTTGACTGAGAATGTAATCTGAAGATGTAGGCCTCAATACATTCAATACACAATTCTAAAAACATTTTATAATTCTTCTATTAAATCAGTTGTCAAAATTATTGTTCAAACGCATGTTTGAAAATACAATTAAATTAAAAACACATGCTCACGTATTTTATTAGAAATGATGAATGCATTTCTCTGAACATAGACTTTAATAAATAACTTTAAATTTGGCATTATTCTGCATTGCATCCACTGCTAGTATTTTCAATTTTTTTTAAAAATATTTGTTTATATTAGCAAACTGTGCACATACGTGATCAATATTAAACATTATTATTATTATTATTATTATTATTATTATTATTATTAGTATTATTATGTTAAAAACATTATCTAAATTATGCATATTTTATTGTCTTCTGCAAAAACATCTTCATGAAAATTGATATGTCAATGGAACTTGCATGCTATGAGGTTTTACCTTAACATTTAATATTTTGAATTATTTGGTTGAATTTTGAGTTTCACCAATTGCTGGATGATGATGATGATGATGATGATGATGATGATGATGACGATAATAGTAGTAGTAGTAGTAGTAGTAAAAACAATAACAATAAGTGTTCATAAATAATGTTTTTATTAACAAAAAATATGGAAAACAAACAATGAAAACAGTACAATTGCTGTTGTACTAAAGGAATAGAAGCTTGATGCACTTGAATAAGGACCAATTTTTGCAGCATAAGCAATTACATGTGCAACATATGTCTGTTCATGTACTGAATGAAATAAATGTGCCATTGGGCCTGAAACACAAAGAAAAATATTCAAACTTGCAGTGAATTTGTAATTTTACATTATTACAATATTAGGAAACAATGCTGTACCTTTTGCATAAACAGCAACATCACTCCCACCATGTAAAACTTCATCAGTCAAAATGCCAGTATGTTGATGATAATCAAAACTGGAAAAAGCTTCTTTTGTAGGGTCATCTCGAACTATTGTCCCTTCCTCTGTTACACTAAATTTAAAAGAATCGTTGTCTCCTGTGGTGTAAGAAAGAGTAGTGTATGGAACGTGGTCCATTTTAGAAGTGCCTGCCAATCCTGTTAACAAAAAAAGTAATGTGAAATTTGTGAAGTGAAGCATTTGCCCCATGTGATTCGCACCTCTCATCCTGTGTGCTCTATCCGTCCTATCATAGCTGACCTGCCCACGTCTCCATCCCACCCGTCCAGCTCCTTCTGCGCTTTCTGTTCCTCTGTCTCACCGTGATCCACCTGCTCTTTCCACTTGTTTTGCTAAACCCATACTCGTCACTCAACCCGTTTTCTGTTTCTCCTCCTTCTTTTGCTCTGCCTGGTCCTTGCTCTCCTTGCGCTCCACCTGCTCCTTCCTCTTCACTCACTCTGCTCACCCCTGCCGGTCCCTATTGGTCCTACCCAAGAAGAAGAAGAAGAAAAAGAAGAAGAAGACGAAGAAGATGAATATGTTTCAAAAATCAAGTAACATTATAATTTCTGGTTCTGCTTCACATGAACAAAAGAAGAAAACACACGTGACATTTTATATAACAATTCCCAAGAACAATAACGATATAAACCCTGTTGTTATTTAATATTTCCCGTTACTCTCCCCTTGCATGCAAGGCCATTACCTGTTATTTTAATTGAAAATTTATTTAAATCTATTCCAAAACTTGATCTTCTTACATTACTCAGATTTATATGTTCCATTTAATTACTTTCCTGTTCGTGGAGTCCATAGCCTACTTGGCCGTCACTCTTGCATCCACTTTAAATTTTCATTTCCAGCTTAGTCCAATCTTATCATGGCATCTCCTTCTTTTCCACACCTGTTTTATCCTTTGTTACACTGATGATATTTCTACCATCAACAATTTACACTATTGCTATCTCAGAGAACCTTCTATCACCATCTAATCGTCACTGAGTCAGAACCTATTCTCCCCGTTTATTTAAGACACATGCTATTCTTCTGTCTCAGACATCATTATTCCTTTTTCTGTCAGGTCTGCTGTATGCACAGCTTTGATCTTGTTTAGGCATTTATCTCCCATATTTTTGACCCATAAATTGTAACACTTTTCACCAAGGTGAAGTAAAGCTGTTTTTTGATGGTTTTGTTGATACACTTGTTCCACAACATGGAGTTGATGGGTCTTGTCACATTCCTTCCCAATCCAATTCTTCTATTTGCTTATGGCTGGTACTCTTTTTATTGAATATAATACTCAAGTATTTATATTTTCCACCAATTTCATTTTCGCTGTTTTTTCTAAGGGAGATCTACCACAACATTGTTACCAACTATTAGGTATTCAGGTTTAGCCATATTTATTGTGAGTCCAGCTCTTAAATAAAATTCATTGAGTTTACCTAGCATGTAACTCAGTTCTTTAACAATGACAACCTAATAATTTACAAAATATAAAGTGTACCATTTATTATCTTGTATTGTTGTTCCCATAGTACAACTTTTTTTGCCATCCCTGTAAACTCCTATTTAGACTTTTTTTTTTTTAATTGGGTCAGACAATACCCTTCACGAATGCCTTTACGCACTGGAAATGGATGAGAGAGCATGTTGCAAATCTTTATGTGAAGTGTATTATTCTTAAATACAAATTTGGATGTGACATCAATTAATTTTTATTTATATTAAAATTGCCCATTTTTGCCAAACTCTCAATACTGGTTCATTATTATTTGCTTTCTTCAGTTCATTGAAACCCAGATGAGTCTATCTTAGTTGTTTTAAAGTAAATTGTTGTCTATTGCCAATCTGCTGGCTCTAAAACCACAATGCTCTTTTCTCAATTTTCCTTCCATATCTTGCTCAATTTTATTCCAAATTATTTTGCTGAAGAGTCTTCCTACCAAACTAATCACTCTTCTCCTTCTTCCTCTTCTGTGTCTTCTTGCTCTTGCTTTTATTTATGATTGAATAAATAAATAATAACAATAACAATAGCAATAACAATAATAATTAAGCTACAAGTTTCTATACCATTTTTATTTCTGCGAAGGAAGGAAAAATGTAAATATACTCTAAAAGCTACAAATGCTCAGTGGCAGAAGTTAATATTTTTTAATCATTCTCGATATTTGTATCTCTCATTTATTTTATTTTTTGGATAATGAAGAAGATATTGAAAGAATTACAACATTGGCAAAATAATAACCACCATGTTATTCACTATTATCCCACACTACTATAGTTAATGAAAAAATATATTTTGGTAAATAAATTTTATTAAAAGTACTTTACCCAAAATGTCAGCTCCTCTTTTTGGATAGCCAGTCATTGATAATCCATGGGAATGATCACTAGTGACAATAATTAATGTATCAGAGTCCTGCATGGTTAAGCTCAATGCTGCAGCTATTGCATCATCCATCGCCACTGTTTCATACAAAGCATGTTTTGCCACACCTCGGTGATGAGCAAAATCTATTAGACCCCCTTCCACCTAAACATACGTATTTAAGTATGAAATAATACACAAAATTGGGGAATATTTCAAGAATTTTAAAATTTTTAAATCATTGAGTGATTTATAACTTTAATTAAGTTATGATGCTCATACTTGAATGATTAATAATTTGCAGACTTAATAGCACTTCTTAGAAAAAAATAATTTTTTTCAATTGTATTTTTTAACTTTTCCTACTTTAGTAATGTAGTTAGTTTGATACGTAATATTTTCATAATTTTGATATATATGTTTTAGAAGCATAGAATTTGGCAATAAGCTACTATAAGTAGTCATCACAATTGCTGAAAATGGTTTCTGATTTATGTACTTCTACCTCCATTCATAATAAAATGAACTTTTTAGAAGTTGCCATTCTCAGATTGTTTATAAATGACTGATTTGAGCATCAAGATGTACAAACACATCTTAAATGAATTTCAAACTGAATCGATACTAACTACTAAAAGAAAACCCTTTGGATTCTTCTTCAATAACTGGATAGCAACTGATGTCATATTCTTCAAGGTGGGCATTCCAGAAGGCCTTTTATCAGTATGTTCGTTTTCATAACCTAGATGACCATTTGCAAAAATCCCTGAAATAAATAATAAAGAAACAGTTTATATTGTTCAAAATTATACTGTCAAAACAACAATACTGTAGAATCTCCATTACTTAGGGTTTGATTATTCCACGATATAATTATCTGGAGCTGAGTGGTTTCCAGTGCTGGGTGGAACAGATTTTAACTTATTACATCTTAAAATAGTTAATAAAGTGGTATTTTAAGATGTGTTTTAAAAAAAATTATAAATTTGTTTGTGTTTTGTTTATTTTGAAGATAATTGCAATTCTTTCAAAACCTATTAATAATTTTAACAAATTTGAGTGAAAAAAGTCTATAGCAAGCTTCAAAATTCTTGATTTTTGTAGTTAATACGTGTTAACTTTCTTGCCTTACTCCGTAAGAAGAGAAAGTAATGAAATCGTGCGCCTGAAAATTGCAATTTTTAGACTGAAAAATTATTATTGCCGGGCCCTGGTTACAAAAAAGTGGGTAAAACTTGTTCTTAAACATTATTTATTTTCACATGTGTAGTGAAAATCCATGTTTTGGTGATCCTTGACTCTGAAAAATTGATTGACAGCAAAAGGTATGACTTGTCTACCACCTTGACTATCTGTCAGTCTGTAGACGAAACTAACACCAAAACCGTTCAGCCGATTTTCTCCAAAATTGATATCCCCAGATTTAAAGGATTGCGAGACCCTCCGAGTTTGAAATGGATATGTTGATTTTGTGAGGTATGTGAAGCCTCAACAACAAAATTATCAAAATTTGCTCAAAAAGTCTAATTTTTTAAACTAAAATCTTTCTACGGATAGATCAAGGGATGCATACAAGAGTCACATAGGTTTTGTTTTCATTAAACTCTCAGAATTTTAGATAATTGGAAAAGTTATAAATGTTGCAATAAAATATGCACTCTTGTAGCACCCCTCATTTTGTTTCCACGACAACATGAAGTGCTGCATTAGAGGTGAAATCGATGTTCTCAATGAACAGTCAGATGGCACTTCCATCTTTCAGTTAAACAAATTCGCCTAATTTGAATAGACATGGTGGTAGTTATAATAATTAAAGTTGGCCCAGGGTTTCTTCAAAATTCTAGATGGTCTTTAAATTAACACAATGGAACCAATAAAAAATATTTTGATTATTTGGGGTTTCCAATTTTCTGTGGACCCACTTCCCTGACGTTATCCCAGATATTAAAGATATTGAATAATATGAACACAGTAATTTTGCAAACATTTTGTTCTTAGAAATGTGGGATGAAGGTAGGATGTATATTGCCCAACCTCTCCCCAGATTAAGCTAGGTAATGGCCTATGACTGCAAAACCTTTGAGGTAATTCAGTCCATGGGACGTGGTATACATTGTGACCTTAAGTTGTAAAATCACGTAATTTTTTCTTTAAAAAAATATTTTTTGAACATTCTGAATATTTTGATAATTGAAGGGGTGACACTGTGTATCACACTTTTGGCTTTTTGTTTTGCACTGCACCTGACTTTATTCTGTAACATTTTCTAATTTAGAGTGTCTGAATATTTTGTAAAATGATCCTATTAGGTAGAATATTCTGAAAATTGTGAAGGGATATTCAATAGTACAGAAATTTACCAAAAGTTCTAAATTACTGAAATTCTTTTCATTCTCAATCATTCATTTTAAAAATTAACCATAATTTTTCTTGTGAGAACTGTGTCCTTACGTGCAAAATTTATGAGTTCCCGATTTTTTGACTCTTGGTCTCCTTTAAGGAGATTCCTGAACCACCTGTGTTGATAAGAAATAGAGAAGCAAGTTAGTTTACCTAACACAAAGTCTGTTTTCTCCACATCCACATTCCATAAATCCTCATTATTTTTAAGATAAGCAGAAGAGAAGTTTCTGCTTTGTTTATCTTGCTGCCAAGTTTTGATTAAATTTCGACCATCTTTACTTTGGCATGCCCAAATGTCTAATGGATCTGAGGCATCTCCAGTAGTGTTTGATACAAGACACTGTCTTCCACCTCCCATTATTACCTGGAAGAAAAGTATCTAAAATTACCATTGAATCAAAATAGTAGGTAATAAACATATGTAATAAATATCAGTGAAAACACTAATAATGACTACATTAAGTTCATGTAACAATTTACTTCTGCAAGAAATTATGCTAGTGTCTAGTGTACTAAAGCTATTATTGAAAATGAATTGAAATTGAAATTTACTGTTGTTAAATGAACAATTTTGTTATCTTGAAACTGACCTTGCTTAATTCTTGTTTAAGACTAAGCAATAAATAATAATGATAAAATAATAATTATATATATATATATATATATATATATATATATATATATATATATATATATATATATATATATATATATATATATATATATATATATATATATATATATATATATATATAATTCAAGGAAATAGATGGCAGGAGAAACAGATTTAAGAAAATTTGAGAAAGGGATGCAAAATGATAAGAGAAGTCAAGGAGAGGAAATTTAACAAGGATTGCAAAAAGGGCATTAAAATTTATGACAGTTAGAGGATCAATACTGCTTTAGGGTGCGGAAATTTAAGAGTGAAAAGGGAATATAGAAAATAGAAAGTTTACAGGAGAGTTTTCTGAGATGGAGCATATAGATGGATAGATGGACACCTGGATACATGATAAAAGTGAAACAGAAAAGAATAGGAGAGGGAAAGAGAACGATGAAGTACGAAGAAAAAGTAAATGAAGGTGAGGGGAATGAATTGGTAAGAGAAGGGAAAAAGAGAGGGAATTCTTTTACAGAAAGAGAGAATATGCCGGAGCAGAGGTTGCAAGTCCAAAGAGTGAGGGATGTTACGAGTGTGATACTATAAAATTGAATAACTCTCTGTCTAAGAAAGTTTCATCAGTACCTTAATGTTCTTTCCTGGTTCATTTTCAATGAGCTGTCTCGCAATATCTTTACACCCTTGAGCACTTGTGGGAAGTTTAGCTTCACATTCCCAGTTCCGATCAGGAGAATGAGCATAGAGGGCACTAGGAGTGGCATGTGTTACTCGTGTTGTTGTGACAAATCCTGGAATAAATTCCAAATTAAGTTAATGCACTAAACCAGGAGTACATTCTGGCAAAAGTTCAGAAAATATATTGAATAATTTGTAAGAGAAGATAAAAAAAATATACTTATAAAGATGACATAGGTCCAATTTTCTATGTTAACTCTGCATTTTCAAAAATTGCAAAAGCTTGAATTTTTTCGGCGTCTTCCTACAACTACGGTATTGAAGATAGTGTTTTTTTCTTAAAATAAAATTTTTTCTCTGTTAGTATTTTGATTTATATTTTATGAATGTCTTTTATAAATGTATGATATATCATTTCATTTTTTGAAAATATTAGCAGATTCCGCGTAATTTTGAGTAAAATAATGGGTAATATTACAAACAAGATTTCTTTCAAAAATAGTTTCAAAGTTTTTCTTCAAACTTTTTGTAATAAAAATTACTAAATTCACTGTACAAGATGACTTAAATGCCATTTTGCTGATGTCTTATAAATATTTGAAAAAGTGTTGTGTTATAAAGTTGTTTTGAAACTCAAAACTTTTTTGAGAAAATTAGCACAAAATTCCCCATTTTCAAAAATGCTCAAATGGCATTTTTACCCCCCTGCACAATTTTTTCAATTTAATTTTTTTTGTACGGATAGGGCCAAATACATTGAATAACGTGACTTAAAAGCCTCTTTGATATATTCTTTTGCTTTTAATAAAAGTACACAAAAGTATTTTTTTGAAATATCTCTCGTGTCATTAATATTTTATTACTGAATTTGTAAGTAGAAGTGCTTAAAATGATTTTCAATGAAGTTTCTTGAAAACTCAAAAGTTTTCTGTGAAAATGAACTCAAATTTCCAAATTTTCAGAAACGCTCAAACAACATTTACTGAAAAACAGCTCCAAATTTTTCATCGAAAATTTGCATACTGATCAAGGTTTTACTTGTGTATAATATTCTTAAAGTCATATTTCAGTTCTGTCATTATGGAACTGAAAAACTGAGAAAATGTGAAAAAATGTCCTTTAGGTGGCAATTGACGGCAGCTGGAAGGGGGTAAAACCGAAAGGAAAGGCTAGACGTACAATAGGACATTTCTGAAATATGGAATAAAAAATGGAACATGTTCTTACAAAGAAAATGTGCTTCACTGAGTATGTGACTGCATTGCTTCACTAAGACAAATACAAATTACTCTTTATACATAAAACTACATTTTAATGACCAACTTATGAACAACCTGTTGAGGCTTCTGCATCAGGAACATCACTATGAACTTTGTACTTATGAGAAGATTTGACATCTGGCAAGAGTTTTGAATTGTTTAATAGGAGGTTGTAGAATTCCTTGCAGCTCTGATCTTGATAATGAGTTTTTAAAATTACAAATGGTTGAATAGTTTTGGTGGTAAAAGATTTTGTTTGTTTCATCAATCCAGAGGGAGTTCATGATTGAAAATACTCTTTCCATCACAGCAATTGTGCCTGATACAGACAGAGCAAAACTCACAACCACCTCTATGTTTTTACATGGAGCGCCTCTATTTTTAAGTGTGTGGAAGACATCTCACCATTTTTCTGTCAATCTGTACATTTGCACTTTGCGAAAATTAGAGTGCGTCTAGAGAGAGTGAGGACAATGAGGTTAGAGCCAAGTTCGAAAAACGGGTCATTTCGCGTCCCGTTAATATTTTGTCGAGACAACGGGGCCCATGAAAAAAGGACAATCCCGTCATCCTAAACCAAAGATATCACAAAACTAACTAGAACGAGAAAGCCTAAACTAAAGATATCACTAAACTAGTGCGAGAAAGCCTGTGCTATTCTCTGGTACAACTAAAAACTAGAGGTGCTACAGAATGGCACAGACTTTCTCGTAGTAAAGTTTTATAATTTCCTTGGTGTGGACTGGTACTGTATAGTTTTGCCCGTGGTGGAAATAATTTTTATTTCCACCATGGTTTTGCCCTTTCTTCTTGACTGCTGCAATCGAACGCCGCGCAAAGTACATTTTTTTAAAAATTTTCTCAGCTTTTCGGTTTCCAAATAGTAGAACCGAAATATTATTTTAAGAATATTAAAGAAGGCTAAAAACGTCCCAAATAGGAATTTTGAATGAAAAATTTGGAGCCATCTTTAAGAAAATGGCGTTATGCGTTACTGTACATGCAAAATTTGAAGCTCTTTTTCACAGAAATCTGAGTGAAAAACTTCGAAAAACTTAATTTAAAGAACTTCCACTTACAAATTCAATAATGTATACAAATCCATTGAAATGTGCATATTAACGGCGAGAGATATGTTGAAAAAATTGCACTTGTGTAATTTTTGAAAAAGCAAAAGAATACACCAGAATGAACTTTACGACATATTAAACAGTGCATTCAGCACTATCCATTGGAAAAGTTTGATGAAAAAATTTAGAGCCATTTTTGAGAAAATAGCGTTTTGGTATTTCGGAAAATGCAAAATTTTGAGTTCATTTTCACAGAAAACTATTGAGGTTTTAAGAAACTTTATATGACTATTTAAAATACTTGTACTTATTAATACAATACTGTAAACAAATTGCCGCAATTGTAAATATTAATGACGTGAGAGACACGTCAAAAAAATCGTTTTGGTAATTTTTGAAAAAACAAAAGAATAGAGCAAAATGACGTTTAAGTCATCGTATAGGGCTCGTTTGGCACTAATCATACCAAAAATGTAAAGAAAAAATATGGAGCATGACATCACCTTAATAAAAGAACTATTTATGGACAACAAATTTAATTTGAAGGAAAAATCTGTCTTCAATTTTGTAGTTGTAGGAAGACGCCGAAAAAATGCAAACTTTTGCAATTTTTCGAAAATTCTGAGTTAACCGCGAAAATCGGACCTATGCTACCTTTATAAGTGTATTTTACTCTATTCTTGCAAGAAATTTAAAGAAAAAATATGAAGCAGTTTTTGAGAGAATTTTGAAAATGTCCAGGGGGTTTGAAGTAAAGTACCCCGAAATTTTAAAGAATGTTTTTCAAAATTTTAAAGCTTCAACTGGAGCCAGATGGACAGGGGTTTCTTCAATTTGGAAAATATCGTACGCATAGTTTAGGGCCTAGTAGTGTTCACGGACGGACAGACGGACGTTTTGAAAACAACACTTTTTCGGTATCAGGGGACCCCAAAACGTGTATTTCCGTTGAAATCTCGAAATCGATTTCCGCAGTAATACATAACTTTCTCTGTACTACGTATTTTACTTCCGTATATATGTATGTATACGAAAAAGTAAAAATTGTTAAATCAGTTATTAAGTTGATGAAGCAATCTGGCGTTTGGCAAGGTATTTATTGTTTAGAAATCCAATAAATGAACGTGCAATGTTATTTACACGCTTGCACTCGTCACGCGCAGTGTGGGGACGGGACGGACGGGACTATTTCCCGTAAGGGTGCGCGCAATAGGCCATCACAGGCGATCCGAACCTTCCTCCGTTTGCAAAAGTCCGAAGTAAAGTTGTTTAGCACATCTCGATACCGGTCCGTCCGTACCGATGTCATCGGCTCGTGCATCAAGTGGGGACGACCTTTCCTCTGTTTCTTTTGTGAGGCCACGTGGAGCGAACATGGTCCAATTTAATTATGTTGATCCAGAATTATGCTTAGTTGCACATAATATTAAGTTTTATTTAGAGTTCGTAGGTTTTGGTTTTCACGTATCTCCTACACAGAAATGGCATGAGCCGGTCTATTATTACTATCGATATTGTATATTATATTGTTTCTAATAATTGGCATGATCTAATAGCTTGTAAAATATCCAGGTCCTCTTCCATTGATTAGTCAGGTTCAATGGCTTCACCCAGTTGCCCTGTGTCTGATCGTAACTCGCCTTTCAGGTCCATTTAGAAACGATTGTCATATTGTGGCAACTCTTTCTGCAGCTGAGAAAGAAGATAGATCGTTAATTCCTGCCTTCTTACAGTAATTTTGTTTTGGAGTATTTGCAGAATACGAACTTCAATGAAGCAGGGGAAGCAGCTGGTAACACGTTTTTGTCTCAGGCGTAAGGCAATTTTTCGTTTTTTCCATCTCTACTCTTCCCGTTTTTTGGACATGTGGATAATAAAATATTAAAATGTGTTGCTGTGGTATAACTGCAGATGGTGGTAGTGCCTTTTACTTGAAGGCCGATTTAGCTGACATATCTCTATCTTATTGAGTAAAGAACCGTTCTTTCCACTGCAGCCGAAGAGTGAAACCAGAAAAAGTTCACTAACATCTGCAACCATCTCCTTGGTTTGTGTTGGAATTTTTGAATAACTTTAAAGGGTCAAAAATTTAGGATTCTTGGTCAGTGAGAAATAATTTAATTTTCGCGTACTTGAGCAATGCCAAGGTGCTTTCGCAACCACTCATTGCTTGTAAGAAAAAGTCATCGGCAATTTGTTTCACTTAAAATTAGAAAACGACGAAATGTAAGTAAAGAAACAGTCTTTCACGGGCTTCAAAAAGGACACATTCGCATGCTTGTAGAGAGCTCTCAATATTACCAGCAGATCTACGCACTACATTCTCCACCTATTATAAGATCTTATTTGTTGGATGGAAGGACAAAGATGTGTTTGTTATCGATGTGACTGCGTCTTCCTTCGCTTGTTTGTATGACATTCTTGCTGATAAAAACTTTGTAATAAAAATTGCAATTAACCGTCTTTTGTTGTGTGTTAATAAGAACATTTTCATTGAACTTCCTTTGCATCCTTGTGACGACAAACGCTATGTAAGCAAGTTTTCTAGGCCTCTTAATTGCTAAGCACCTTGTGTACCAAGTTCTACGCCCTCAGAGAAGGCATAACTAGTGGTGCTGCAGAATGGCAGAGACTTCCACATACTACTTGTTAGTTTCCTTATCTTGAGTCTGGGCTATCTTTTCATTTTTGTCTTACCCTCTTCTTGGCGCCAATTTACCATAAATTTCTCAATTTTTCGGTTCCATAATAGAATTGAAATATTGAATTTCAGAAAATTACAGAAAGATAAAATCTGGTCCTATACGTACATTTTTACATTGAAGAATTTGAAGCCATTTTTAAGAAAATGTCTTTTGAGCTATTCTAAAAATACACATTTTGAAGCTCATCTTCACCCTAAACTTACGATTTTTTGAGAAACTTCAAAAGAAATTATATGATCCAAGTATACTCACAAATGCGATAATGTATAGGAAATGTCCGTAATGTAAATATTGACACGAGACATTAAAACAATTTGTTTAATTTTTTACAAAACAAAAGGATAGGTCAAAATCGCATTTATGTCATGTTATTCAGTATATTTAGCACTATCAGTACACAAAATCAAAAATATTGGAGGTATTTTCGAGAAAATGGCGTTTGAACTTTTCTAAAATTGCCGAATTTCGAGCGCATTTTCACAGAAGAGTTTTGAATTTTCGAGCAACTGTGGAAGATATAATTTTTAGCTCTATTACTCAAAAATGCAATAATGTCGCCAGTCTTGTAAATATTAACGACGTGAGTGAGATATAAAAAACATTTGTGTAGTTTTGAAGAAAACTACAACAAAAGAATACGGCAAAATGGCGTCTATGTCGTCTTATGCCTCCATTTCCGGACAAAAAGTTTGAAGAAAAATAAATTTTGAAAAATTTAATTTTTAATATTGCCCACATTTAATTCAAAATTATGGAAACGACTAAAATTTTCAAAAACGTACATGAAGTTAACGAAAAAACTAATTGTGGAGAGCAAAATTCATTTGAAAAATATAGCTATCTTCGATATTTTAGTTATAGGAAGATGTAAAAAAAATCAAACTTTTGTAATTTTTAAAAATTCTGAGTTAACGGGGAAAATCGAGCCTTTCCTATCTTAATAAGTATATTATTGTATTGTTACAAGAAACATAAAGAAAACTAACTTGGAGCAATATTTGAGAAAATTTGGAAAATGTCACAGGGATTTCATGTAAAATACCCCCAAAATTTAACGAATATTTTTCAAGCTCTCAGAGCTCCGAGTTGGGCCAGATCGACCTAAGAATATTCATTTTGGAAAAAAGCCTACGAATAGTTGAGGCGCTAGTGTTGTTCACAGACGGATGGACGGAGACGAACGGAAGACGAAAGGAAGAGGAACGGACTTTTGAAAAACAAGAAACAAAAACAATACTTTTTCGGGATCAGTGACCCCAAAACGTGTATTTCTGTAGAAATCTCTCAGTCGATTTTTCGCGGCATTAGATAACTTTCTCTGTACTACGATCCGTATATTATACGCACGTGTACGAGAAAGTAAAGGCAACAACTGCTTGTGATTGATATTTTGACACATAATTAACATAACTGTTACGTGTAGATTCATGTGTCAAAACGTTTTTATAAATTATTTATTAACACAACTACAATAATGTAACAAATGTTAGATCTAACAATATACATACTAATAGATTCTGTGATAACACTTGAGCACCGTCAGAGATCACTAGAGTTCATTTAGGAAATGAGGCACACTACAGAAGGTCAGTAGGTTTCTTCCTTTCTACTCTTCTTAGTTTTCCAGCCGAATGGAGGAGTTTGGATGCCTCAATGTCCTCGTGACTCAGTGGACGCCGCTGTTGTTTTGTTGCATACTCTTTAATTACTCCTTCTACTACTGTCTTTATATTCGAGTCTCGATCTAGTCAATCGATTCGCATAGGTCAATTGACCGCATTGTGCAGTATCTTATTCTGAAGTTTATATATTTTTTGCACACGAACTTCCCCGGCACAACCACAAAGTATACCGTACGTCCATATTGGTTTTAACACTTGTTGGTATATTAATAATTTATTACAAATGGACAACGGACATTCTTTTCCCAATAACCAGCACATTTTATTGATTTTCAAATTGAGTTCCGCTTTGTTTATTTTGACGTGCCCCTTCCAGCGCAGCTGTGACTCCGAAGTCATCCCCAAATATTTTGCTGCAATTGCTATTTGTCACATTCTTGAATCTCTCAATACTAGAAGTAGATCATGAATTAACACAAATCTTGCGTAATTGAAAATAATTAACGAAGGAATTTTTATTAAATAGGAAACTGTGCACGCAATTAATACTGAATTATTATATCTGTTCGCATCTCAGCTTATCCCACAAGGGCACATGCGAAAATGAAAAATGTTCAGCCGCCGATTGTGACGTCAGATCACGTGACATTCACATTGTCTCAGGGCTAATATACTATTCTAGATGGCCTTGCCTGCCCCCGGCCCACCATGCTCTCCCACAGTCCTGTCACGCCTAGAGGCTTTGCGGGTTGCATAGTTAAATGTCGCCGCGCACTAAAATGGTGTGCCTTTAACATCCATTCACAGCTGGGCAATGACATTTAAAGTAGCGGAACTCCAAAAGCGCATACTTTCTTGCATTATTTTTAAATTTGAAAGTTTTGAAAATTCAGAGAGATCAACCAAAATGAGACCTGTGCTATTCTTTTAAGCGTTCCTTGTTCTATCCGGAGGGAAAACGAAAGAAAACATTTGGAGCAATATTCGAGAAAATGTTTTTTTAAAAATTGTATTAAGATGGTATGTTCGTGCCGGTCTCTAGTCAAATACTCAATCATTTATTACATCTATAGATTAACAATAGCTCCATGTAAACGTGAACGGAGTATTTAATTCATTATTTGTAAACAGTTAAAAGAGAAGTATTGAATAGTTGCTCTAGAAAAACAATGTTTACTAATAAATGTAGTCTCTCTCATGATTTTTCATTTTTATAAGTTGGCAGTACGTAATAGAGGTTAAGTTGAGTTGGGTTGAATATTATTCCACATTGTTTATATTGCAAGTGAATTATCGTCGATGAGTGTGTGGTTGTGTGTGGTACATTTTAAGTTAGGATGGTTTTCTCTCATACCCCAAGAGAAACAGTGCTGACAATAGCATGATTTGTACAACATAACTCCTAGCCCGAGAGCCAGTACTTCCGGTTGTGATGAATTTCGCAGCAGTTTTTTTAACGATTACTCCTCAGAATGCCCTTTAAGATATGCTACATTTAATATCATCTGATTCCTCCAAAAAATTACTGCGTATTGAATAAAAGAAAAAAGGTACTTTCAAAATTAGACTACGTATTAAATAAAAGATTACTACGTAAGAAATTACTACGTATTGAATAAAAGAAAAAAGGTAACTTCAACAACTTTAAAAACAACGTGTGCCTGCGACGGTTTTTCTATAAGAGCCTGTACTAATTAAACCTTCTTTTATTTAAAAATTAGGCCGGTAAGGTCCGAATATTTTTTACTATCTTAAGGAACAGAAATTCTGCATTCATTTAAAGTATTTTTGGTAGTACTTCAGTGTGGTCGATCTAATGAACATATTACCTTAATTTTAAGCAGAAACTGCGTGAAAACTACTCGTTTTTTCAACTTTATAGCTTTGAAATATTAACTTTTTCCAATTTTCAAAAATACAGTGTTCTAAATGAGACTAACATTACTTTCTAACCGTCTTTTGATAATACGAAAAGAAATATTAAGAAAAAAATTGGAATAATTTTTGAGAAAATAATTTATAAAACATTTTAAAATTGTCTATTTCACACAAAATTTCACGAGAACTACCAAATTTTGGAAAAGTTGTACATTACCTTATTTCACGATCTTTCTTAAAGAACAGATTTCATTAAGGAAAAAATCTCTATCTTCAATATTGCTGTTGTGGGAAGATGCAAAAAAAATTTGCAATTTTGCAATTTTCGAAAAATCAGGGATTTTAACTAAAATGAGACCTGAACCATTTTCTTAAGCGTTCTGAACGCTAACCGAAGTTTATTGAAAAAAAATTGGAGACATTTAAAAAAAAAATTGAAAATGTTGAGGCTTTAAGTAAAGTACCTCAAATCCCGCTAGCAACAAGTAGGTCGGCGCCGGATCTCACCATCGAGCGAGGGAAGATCAGGGTCACCTCCTGAGTAAATACATGCATAAATTTGGAGCCATTTAGAAGAAACTTTTTAGAAGTTTGATGTAAAGTACGAGCCGCTTCAAATTCCTAGGGCTCGAAGTGCGGCAAGAGCGATCGGAGAATACACATTTTTGGGAAAACAGTAAACGGGTTGAGCGCTAGTGTTACCCACAGACGGACGGTTTTAGAAGAAAAAACTTTTTCGGGTATGAGGGACTCCGGAAAAGTGTATTTCTTTCAATTTATCGACATCGAATTTCTGCACAATCACAACACATTTTTTCTGTACTATGAGCGAAATAAGAGCAATTAAACTTGTATATGACCAAATAAAACTAATGTTTCTAGTACACTGATGTGTTTAGGTTGGAAAACTACTCG
Source organism: Teleogryllus occipitalis (assembly GCA_011170035.1). Taxonomy (NCBI): domain Eukaryota; kingdom Metazoa; phylum Arthropoda; class Insecta; order Orthoptera; family Gryllidae; genus Teleogryllus; species Teleogryllus occipitalis. The sequence goes on from BLKR01000583.1 coordinate 429,769, forward strand.
AGAAAATAGTTATAAAAAACGTGCCTATGAGATTTAAATACCGATCATTTTCAGTTCAATGCCATTTGGGATAACGTTATCAGATACGTGGGCATGTTGGTAGCACTTATGTGGATTAACTTGGCGATTATATTCATGATTCATATGCGCGAAAATTTGTCGATCTATCGGGTCTCTACGGCTGTAAGAAACGTACTTTCCAATAAGGCGTTCATTACAAATGTTTCATGGATTTCGAAAATGCAAAGTAAAAAGGTCGTTGTACCGGTTGGGAATGAAGTAGTAGCGAGTTCTTGAAACGGGCGAATTTGCACTGGAGCTAGTGACTGCTTGTCAAATGAAGAAAATTAAGTGTCTATTTACCTACTAATGATCATATAAATGTTAAATAAGTATAATGAAGGGACTTCCAAATAACTATCGCTTCTAAAACATCTGTATGTAATTTCCCTCCTTTGACCCTTCCACGTGTTCGCCTCCTGCTCGCGGTCGAGCAACAATCATACTGTATCCTACTTTTCTGCTACGCATAAGTGAAGCGTTTCAAGGTCCTTGAGGAACATCTTCTCTTGCTTGGGCTAGAGTTTGTCATTGTAAGCTAGATATCGTGACGGTTGCTCTGGCAACTATGACGCGGCGACAGAGATCTGCTGTCCTCCATAAAAATTGGTTATCGTCCGTCCACCTATCTGTAAACAATGCTAGCGCCAAACCCGTACTAAAGCTTTTTATCAAATTCGATAATATTCAATCGATTATACTGACGTCGCGGCCCTTTAAATTTGAAATGGATATTTTATTTTTGGGGTGTACTTTACACAATTCCCAACTATATGTTGGAAATGTTCTCAAAAATAGCTCCAATTTTGTAATTTTTTGTTCGCAAAGAGTAAAGTATGCGTATAAAAATGGTGCCCTCTTCTGAACATTTACAGCGAAAAAAGAACAACAGTTCTTTGGCTTCGGCTTCTGAGATGTTAGTTCAGCGGGATAAGCCGCTGCCTGCGGTTCCTAAGAACCTAGGTTGGCGCCCCAGTTGTGACAACTATTTCTCCGGGTTGAATTAGTAAAATATTACATAAAAGTTACGAAGAATACGATAAAATATGATTTGCAGCGTCACTAGTTTTAAAAGTGAAAATAGCGTCACATTGGAACCCAACTTAGAACGTTCGTGACAAACCGTTCTAAGAAGTGAGAATCCTCTTCAAAAATGCAATGAAAAAATCCAAAATGGTCACGTTGGATAGATTACAAAAAAAAAAAAAAAAAAAAAAAAAAAAAAAAAAAAAAAAAAAAAAAAAAAAAAAAAAAAAAAAAAAAAAAGGTCTCTGAAGAACACGAAAACACGGTTTTAAGGAGCTAAGGTGCATCGCTTCCGAGTTCTGGACGACGGTGAAGTGTGTTGCTGTGTAACGCGGGTTGCATGCGCCTACGTTTTCCTTGCAAGGAAACTGATAAACCTATCAAAGTCCGCGAAATTCCACATTTCTCGCCTTAAGTCTGTCTGAGGCATTCCTTATGCAGCAGTAGCACACGGACAAGTTGAATGATAAAGGTGCTTTATAAATCATACAAACTGTCATCCCCTTTGGGCCGACCGATCTGGATGGCTGAGGTGGCTAGAGCGTGTGCCGACTCAGCGCCTTGGTCGAAAGGGTCGCGGGTTCGAGTCCCGCTGTGGGCTTGGTTACTCGGGCTCGTCTTTCATGTAAGGGTTTTAGTTTTAGTTAGTTTAGTTAATGCCTTATTTTACGTGGCGAGACTCGGGCCATCAGGCCCGCTCTTCCGTCTAACCACGCTAATCCTAAACCACGCTCTTCCGTCTAATTTCGCTACGCTCCTTTCACCACCTAGCGGAGAAAGGAGGTATTATCTTGGGCGACGTAACACGCGGATCTCAATTTTGCTCAGAGGCTTCTTTTAGGCTTGAGGATCTTTTACATGCAATAAATCTACTACATGGGACAGCCGGCTTCACTTCCCCTCCGAAGGAAGGGCCCTCGCTTTTTCGCCCTTAAAAATCCACGGCTTCGATCGGGTTTGAACCCGCAAATTCGGGTACAACAGTCCGGTACGCTGACCGTTATACCACTGAATCTACAAGGGTGTGTTGTCTCGGAAGGCATTGTGAGTCTGCTGACAGAGCGAGGAACCCCCAAGTGTGTATCTGTTAATATGTTTCCCCACGAGGGACATGGTGAGTCCCCGGGGTGGATAGCCGAAATTAGCATTCCCTGAAGCTGGAAAACAGCTACAAGAAGGAAAAATATAATTGTAATAATCTAGATAACACTTCAACTGACAATTTTGTTACTCATGTACTCTCTTGTTTTTGCTATGTCTTAGTCTTTATTGAAATCAAGGCGATCGTTTATGAGGCAAGCTGAACTTGCGTGCGGCGGCGATGGTGTAACGTTTAGCGTATCAGATCGGTATACCCAAGTTTGCGGGTTCGAACCCGATCGAAGCCGTGGATTTTTAAGGGCGAAGAAATCCTTCGTACGCCTTCCTTCGGAGGGGAAGTTAAGCCGGCTGTCCCATGTTAGTAGATTTACTGCATGTAAAAGATCTTCAAGCCTAAATGATGCCACTGAGCTAAATTCAAATCGCCTGTTTCGTCGCCCAAGTAATACCTTCTTTCTCCCATGGTTGGTGAAAGGAGCGTAGCGGAATTTGCGTGGTTAGGCGGAAGAGCAGGCCTCATGGCCTGAGTCTCGCCACCAGTGGCGTGCATTCCAGGTAAGCTAGGTATGCTGCGCTTACCCTGGAGAAAAGTCAGTTAAATGTAATTATTATATTGTGAAATCGCGACTCCACCAGTTATGAGAACACGGCTAGAAGTTTAAATGTCTGTCAAGGAAGGGTCCACTGGCTTGCGAAGGCGCGCGGACAGAGTGCGGCCCTACATCGAGCATACAACGCTGATGCAGACAGAGGCAGAAGTCGGACGAAAGAGATGGAAGTCGTAGGCGCCGCCACCCGGCCCGAAGCGAGCATTGCGATATTCTCCGTCTAAATGCATTAGGAAGTTCGCGCATGCGCTCTTGACTTTTTGGAAGCTCCATTTGGCTGTAGAAAATTTTGGAAGCTCCATTTGGCTGTATATGTAGCCCTCTGAAAGCGCAGCAACCCGGCCCACCGCCTACAGCACCTCCCAGGGTGGCCCTGAAATGAGCTTGGAAACGTGTTCGCATACGACACAGTGGTAAGCGCCGCCTAGTACGTCTAGTGTTATTGATGAGTGATAGTACGAACTCGTGGATATTTTCATGTGTGCGTATTATTTCTGTGCGTGTTCTTTTCGTGTGCTGCCTTTTGTGCTACGTAGTGGTACGGTATTGAGCTATGGCAGAAAATAATTGTGTAATTGACGATATTTTAAAAACTCCATTCAGTTGTCGTACTTTTGTGGAGAAAAGTGATGTTATTCGACAAGGGAGGCATGTTCCGGAACTTCCTGACTTCAGATGTTTACACAAAGAAAAGGTAAGGGAATATTTCCGTTATTTTAATACTAAAAAACATGAACACACTAATTGGTTAACAGGTAGCCTAAAACTTAATAAATTATTTTGTTGGCCATGTTTGTTGTTTTCCAATGAGCGTGATGTATGGAACAAAGAAGGGTATAACAATTTGAACAATCTTTCAAATGCAATAGCGAAACACGAACGATCACAAAGTCATTTGCGTTCTCTTGTTCAGCTGGCCAGTTTTGGAAGTGTCCGCATCGAAACTGAACTTGATCTTCAGTTGAGATCAGATGTAATGCGACATAATGACACAGTTCGAAAAAATAGAGACATATTAAAACGCCTAATTGATGCGACATGTTTTTTAGCAATGCAGGAATTGCCTTTCAGAGGGCATCGTGAAAATGAGTCAGCTAACAAAGGCAATTACGTTGAACTTTTAAATTTGTTGAGTACGTATGATACTACATTGCAACAACACCTAGAATTTGCCAAGACATTTAGAGGAACTTCCAACAGAATTCGAAACGATTTGATTTCTGCAATAAGTAATGTCTTGAGCAAATCTATTAAAGATGATATTTCCACGGCTCAGCATGTTGCAATTATTTTAGATGAAACATCCGACGTAAGTAACAAATCACAATTAGCTACTTTTCTTAGATATGTTCAGGAAAAAACTGCAGAAGTTCAGGAGACTTTTATATCGTTTGTGGACGTAAGCGCGGATAGATCTGCCAATGGCTTATTTAATCATGTGGAAGAAATAGTAAAATTATATGATATCGGTGACAAATTTGTTGCTCAGACATATGGAGCTGCAGTGATGGCTGGAAAATCAAATAGCCTTAAAACTAAGGTGCAGGAGAAGTATCCAAGAGCTCTTTTTGTTCATTGTTTCAGTCATGTGCTGAATCTTGTATTGTCTCAGTCAGCTATGAATAAAAGAGAGTGTCGCATTTTCTTTCAAATTTTGAATGGATTAAGTTCTTTCTTTTCAAAATCTACAAAACGTACAAATGCTCTTAATGACTTCTGCAAGACGAAAATTCCAAGAAATGCACCAACACGTTGGAATTTCACTTCCCGAATTGTAAATGTTATAAAAGAAAATCGTGATGTGTTAATCCACTTTTTTTCAAAATATATTTGACAACTCATCCTCATGGGAAAGTGAAACTGTTGTTCTTGCCCGAGGGTACTTGCATTTCCTTAATGAATTTCAAACAATATTCTTTCTAGAAGTATTTTCCAAGATTTACGCCTACACCGATATTCTTTACAATATTCTTCAAACGAAACACTTGGATATCCTGTTCTGTGCCGGAAAAGTAAAAGAGACGGAACAGCTAATTGAAAATGAGAGGTCCAAATTTGAAGAATTCTGGTCTGCCACTAATCATCTGATTGACAGCTCTGAAAATGTACCGCGCAAAAGGAGGTGCCTTTGCCCTGAAGATAATGTAATGAAATACAGAAGGCTATTTTTTGAAATAATAGACAATGTGACACATCAAATAAAGAATAGGTTTGGAAATCTCCCACAATTGGAATTCATTTCGTTACTGGATCCAACTAAATTTGAGTCTTACAAATCAACGTTCCCTTCCGCCTTGGAGACTCTTAAAGCAAAACATGAAAATTATTTTGACTTATTACGACTGAAAAATGAATTGATAGTACTGTACTCAATGGAAGAATTTCGTGGAAAATTTCCCCATGATTTAGTGAAACATCTGAAGTCAAATCACCTCCATTTAGCATTTGCAGAATTATATAAATTAGCTTTACTTGTTTTAACTATACCCAGTACATCAGCATCGGTTGAAAGGTCGTTTTTTTGCCCTCAAACGTATTAAATCGTTTCAAAGATCAACACAAGGACAAGAAAGATTAAGTAATTTGGCACTCTTGTCAATTGAGAAAGAAATACTTAAAGAAATACGAAGTTCTGCCACATTTTATGATGATGTCACTGAAGAATTTGCCAAACAAGAGAGGAGAATGGATTTTATTTTCAAATAAATCAGGTAGGATGACTTGTTTTCTTTCAACATTATTTATCCAGTAGATTGACGTAATAACTAATTTATTGTTCCTTACGCTTCACTTCAAATGTTATTATAACAGCGTATGTACTTCTTCAGTTGCCATTTATTGCGGCTCAATTGCTAGTGGCACGCAGGAAATCGTAATAAAAGTACCATCTTTGTTCTCAGTTGTTTCATCTGTGATACTTTTCGTTTTGTCTCCAGACAGCATAGGCTTAACTTAAGGGGAAGAGGGGGCACTTCTCTCCAAATGTTTCAAGCTTCATTGAATTTTTGCAATAATGTAAAATGTTAAAAAATGTATTAATATAAAATATTAAACAAGATTTAAAATGTTTGTATTAACATCGAATAATTTCAAAAGTGGAAATGTGTGAAAATAGAATTGTGTAATAAATAATTTGAAAGAGTTCCTCTAGTCATCCTGCGAGATACAATCTGCCAAAAGTTCTTTCACACATCACAAGCTATGTCGTGAGGGAAGGAGGGCATTGCCATTGGGAAGGCCGCTTCCTCGAATAGGTTTCGTCGTGTGAGCGTTGCCGTATCAGCTCAAATGGTAGTGTTTCTATATAGCATTCATCACGCCCCGACAGATAACTTGTCTTCGACGTATGGATCGTTCAACTGCCAACGACTGTTGGTGACTGGTAGTTCTTAGAAAATTGTGTACGCATATGCTGGGGACTCGCATTCTTCCAGAATAATTAATAATAATAATAATAATAATAATAATAATATAGGTAATGTCATTTTTTGAAATGATATAATTAAATATTTATATACAGTAACTGAATGAATTTTCGTTTTGTCTTCCCAAACAGCCATCACGTCGCACCCTTGCCATTTACAGAGCTTACCCACATGAATCGGGCACCGCACGCCCCTGCTCGCCACGTAAAATAAGGCACTGAATGTGGCATTCAACTGAAAATAAGGCATTCAATTCAACTTGGGTGCTTAGCAAAGGTAACAGATTATTTGAGATCATTCTGCCCCTTTAACATAATTCTCTCGAATTGTGGGAATTCTGATATGGTGTTGTTGACGTTCATATGAGAAGAAATAAAAGACGTCATCTTCGTCAACATATTATTTTTATTAAGATAGCCGGCTTTCGACGGCTTTGCCGTCATCATCAGTCTCGCTGCTTCCGACTTTTGCCGAAAGCAACGAGACTGATGATGACGGCAAAGCCGTCGAAAGCCGACTATCTCAATAAAAATAATATATTGACGAAGATGACCTCTTTTATTTCTTCTCATAATCTTCTCGGTTTCAGCTGTGAGAGGGGGAAAGGGGCTGTACATAACACCACTGAAATTAGAAACTCGTGTTCTCAACCTCGTACCTGAGGGGCACGTGACGGGCTGAGAGCAATTGCCAGCGTCGCTCACTAAGCGAATTCGTTTGTGAATAACCTGCGAGCTACGAATGACAGTACGTTTTCAAATTATTTAGAATAAAAAAACAATAAAACGATTGACAGTTTCAATTAGTTTATGTGATCTTGAAATGATGAGGTAGACACGGGATACGAACTTGCGACAAAGGCTTTGGCTAAGTGAGGTAGGTGAATCACCTCTACCAACAAACTAGTATTGTCAATAAGTTTTATCCTGCTAACCGCATGTCGGACTGCAATATTCGTACTCAGTAATTATTAAGATCTGTGGGATTCCAAACAAATAACCCTACAAAAATATTGCTCGTTCAAATACGTGGGGTCGTCGTTTCAGGTTTACCCGTGACGTAGGCCGATTCGCATGTTACCTGCGCAAAGTTTTTCTTGAAAAAACATCTGACAGAAATATTTAAACGTCTCCCAGGTGATAAATATATTCAATTAAGATCATATGACCTAGATTTCACATCTGCTTTTGTCACACCTACCTAAATAAAAAGGCTTCTTTAAGAATGGAAAACGTAAAATCTCAATACTCAACACTCAACCTGTAGCCAAGTCCACATTCCGAAGAAGAGTCCTCGGGGACTGTAAGACCCGCTCTACTCTGTTCCTGATGACGCTCGCTGTAAGGGGTTGAAGCGAACAGGCACACCGGCTTAGAGCATCGATCGATTTCACTGCAGTGCCTCTGACCCGGAAGCCCTAAGGTTCGAGCCCCGACGGTGGCAGGGTATTCGACACTAGCTACATAGGTAGGTCGAATTCAGCATTTTCGTAAGCGTCCTTTACGGTATCCGAGGACAAAGTTTAATCATAACAGTTGGTGCCATTTTTGAGAAAATTTTGAAAATGGTTTTGAAGCTTCGTGTAAAAAATCAAAAGATCCGTTTGAAATTCTCGAAGCCTCCAGTTCGTTCCGATCGATCGGGTAATATCAATTTTATAGAAAATCGGTTGTACGGATGAGACCATAGCGATGGCCACAGATAGATGGACAGAGGCGTTTTGCCGTCAATCGATTTTTCGGTATCAATGACCAACAAATCATTTTATTCTGGCAACAGTACGGGTTAGAGTAAGTAATTTACTATGTATAGGAAGAGTATTTTTTCACTTTTCATTACCAGGGCCTGGCAATGAGTTTTTCTCCCGAAATTTCGCCGTTTTCGGTGCACGCTTACATAACTTCCTTTTCTTACGTAGTAAGTGCGAGAAAGAAAACATGAAGGCGCGCGTGCGCTCAGAATCCTCTGAAGCGGTAGAGGACGCACTCTGTCGCCGGAAATCATTCATCAATTGGTTGGTTGGTTAGTGATTCCGGGTGCGTCAACAGATTAGGTCATTAGTCCCGTAAGTGTAGTGCATTTTTTTTCTCGGGAGATGATGATTTTCCCCTGCTGGGTGGCGAGATCCGGTGCTGACCTACCGTCGGCTAGCGGGGTCTCCCCCTAACCAGGACTCTCCCACCAACGAGGCACCACCCCAGCCGGGACAAGCTCTAAGCTCCCGACCGGTCTCCCGGAATATGTGATAGTGTAGTGCATGTTAGTGTAAGTGTGTGTGTGTGTAAGGGTGAGAGGATAGGACAAGGAAGAGGAAGGAAAGATCGCGCGCGGTCCGTGGCCCGTTTGTTAGGGTACTACTCCGGCATTCGCCTGGTGTTGATCGGAGAAACCCGGAAAACTACCGATCAGAAGAGCCGGCTGCTAGAATTCTCCTCCAGACAGTGACTGAATTCGAACAAGCTGAAAAGCTATTTTCGAAAATCCTGCCGCCGTCAGGACTCGAACGTAGGATCTCCCGGTCAGAGGTGCTGCAGTGACATCAGTTGATGCCCTGAGCCACCGCCCCCGGTTCATTCGCCAAAAGGAAGCATGCGTAGCGGACCGAAGAGTAAGCGACTTCAGCTGGATTAAAACGCTTTGAATGAAAAGAGATTTTGCACGGCGTGCAGCACGACTCTATACCATATTCGATATGCTCGCACGCATAGCTATTGTGATATGATACAATACATTGCGTGTTTTGTTGCGTGCTGTGCAGTCTGTGTATTAAAATGTTGTGGTCCACGTCGTAGAAGGTTTGAGTTAAATTAAGGCAGACTCTTGGGACTACAGATGAAACATTTAAGTCGACAGTATTTTGATGAGTATTTTGTTTGCTGGGCAGGGAGTGGTATGGTCGAGACGCGAATTGGTTTGATTTTATGTTTTTGTTTTGTTGTAGAATTGTATTTATTCTAATGAGAATTATTCTTTGAGCTTGAGTTTGCCATGTACACTTAATAAGCCTATATGTTTATGATGTTGGCTTCCTATTGTTTTTATTCGGTTTAAGAGTTTTTATAATAATTGTCTTTCCAGCAATTTGAAAAGTACTCATTTCTTAAGTAGCTATTCTTCGTATACGATTGTCAATATTTAGGTTATTTCTACTAGAGCAAATTTCTGCATGTTTACTGAAAACTGAATATAGTAACATGAGGCATTGTTGGTGTCTGCATCTTTAATCAGTTTTTTAGCTTCTTCTGCGTTGGTTTTAATAGTATGTCGATTTGAAGACTTCACATGAAGTTGAGTGCGCCAACGTCTTTTCCTCGGAATTTGTCCTTGGGTGATCGAAATTCTCAGCCAGGCACTTGAAGAGTTTAATGTCAGCCTCTTGTGACCGCGCAAGTGTTTAAATACTTGAGCGCACGCCCACAGTTGCCAACGCTCCCGACGCTTGCACGCATCGTCAAATCCGTTCTTTTGCTGACGTTGGAGGGAAGTTGCCTCTGCAGTCGGAACTTGCGCGCGCCACTGTCGTCTTCAGGATAGTTGATAAAAAGATAAACAATTCCCGTGCTTACACACACAGTAGAGGATTCGGCGGCGTTTCCCTTCCAAATCCCGACATATTTTTTTTCAAACTGTACACAATTTATTGAAAAAAAATTGCTGTGTGTTGATCACATCACATTCCATTAAGTACGAGCGGAAGACTTTTAAAGAAGAAATTCACGTCCAAAAATCTCATAAGAAACAATTTCTTGTGTTAAATCCTATTTAAATTTCAACCACTCGATGACATTGGATATTATTATCATCGAAATCGGATGAAATGTTGCACAGCTCCTTTCTAAAAATATTTGCGTGCGACACTGCGTGAACTGACATATGCGTGTTTGTTTTACAAAACTTTTTGACTCAGTAGAGATTCTACATTTAGCACTAATACTTTCAAGCGGTTAAGAAAAAAGTTGAGTGCGCAATTCAGAAGGAGTTGGAATGACTCAAAATCTCTTCGTTTGATTGTCGGCAAAGGGGATGTGAATTACTTATTTAATTTATATTGACGCTTGTCAGACAGTGAATGGCCGAAATTTCTCACAGCACACAATTCATTCGAAATTTAAAGAACTACTTTCAGTAACTTATGAAGGGCTTTGTTTTGATAGTTTACTACAATTGCTTACGTCCTGATATCATGTCTTAACTACAGCACCAACGCAGCAAGAGACTTCACGAGCGATTGCGCATAACCAGCAGCGAAGCAAATTATTTGCAAATTATTCTCCGACAGACTCTCCCGTGAAGCCAATGAAATCTGTGACCAAGTTGATTTTTGCCGTTTCGGTGGCCGAGATCGCTAAGGCAGTAGTGTGGTAGCGATCTCGGACCGAAGGGTTGCATTTGCGTTCGTCCTTTCACCCCTTATCATCATATCGTTTCATCTTCAGTTACCATAACGTTAACTCCAATATTGGTCTCTAGTGATGTTGATGCGACCTTAAATAAAAAAAAATGGATTTTTTCGACAGTGACACTACAAAATTTCGCAACTCCTTAAAAATTGCCTTAAACATGTAACTGAAAATTATTTGATATTCTTTGTTTTCTGCTACAAAATTTGTGAATGTGTATTAATTATTTTTCTGATGTATTATATTAATCTGTATTCTCATGTTTATTACTTCAACTTTTATAAGGGATATTCCCGTAAGTGAATCAATAAATAAATAATTCAGTCTGTCTATTTCACCTGAGTTGTGACGACTCCACAATTTTGACGGCTCGAATTCCTCACTCAGTATGCTGGCGCCGCCGTCAACCCCGTGGAGAGATATAAGACTTTGACTGGCTGCGGCCCCGACAAAGGGGCTCTGAAAGGCGCAAGTTAAATGACTAGCGACGCCCGTGCCTCCTGCTAGCCGAGGACGCCACTCCTCGGCCACTGCACTCGCAGGCGCCCTCTACTTTCCTACGGCGTCCACCTCGCCACCCCGCGGTCTCTCCCAGCAACAGTCTTCGTTTCGAAGCCCGTACGATGTGACCACTGGCGCTGCGGCACACACGTTCGCTGTTCCGAAACTGTTCGTGGGTAGCACACTGTCAGATGACAGCCGCGCGCCCCGCTCGAGGAGCAACCACAGCGCTCTGAGACGTCGCAACTCTTGCAAGAGGCCAACTTCTCCACGAGCGTCGCTTCGCGAGCTTCCCCTTTCCCAGCGAATTTTTCTACAAGTCGTGTTTTCTGCATGAAGTTTTTAAAGAGAAGTCTACTTTCGTGGTAGTTTGCATCACACTCCTTGGTACCTCCAGCCATCTTTCTACCTCCTACTCGCGCCAGGGTATTGGCGGACGCGTCGCTGTAATCCAGTGACGTGACTCGAATCATTGTTACGTTAGTTCGTCAAAATAACTTCATTGGGTGACGTTTCTGGAGGTGTGGAACGGAGTTTCGGTCGGTCGAGTTGGTGTTGAATTAAATTTTCGCGTCTAATGCGCTTCGGTTTTTAATGTGTTTTACAAGTGACGGCTGAGATGAGTTAATATGGACCAAAATTGTGGTATTATATTTTTACGTACGCTCTAGCCATGCGAGAAAGTAAGTGCTGTTGTAGCACCACTACTTTTCAGAATACATCTGTGAGAGCAATGGCAGACATCGTAGAAACGTAGGCACGCAATAACAGGCAAACAATCACTGTAACATTGTCTTTGTAGTGCTACACTTCTGTGACAGCCAATATCTTTCGTAAATGGGGATTAAAGATAAAGAAACATGTCGTCAGTGATACTTTCCACACCGAAAGATAATATTGTCTGCGCCCACTCGCACTTGTTGCAACGCAATGCCGTGCACACGGAGGTTAACCTAAATCGCAAGCGAATGGCGGAGCAGTATACTAACAAACGGGTCACGGACCGCGCGCGATCTTTCCTTCCTCTTCCTTGTCCTATCCTCTCCCCTCACACACACTAACAAACTTACACTAACATGCATTACACTTACGGAGCTAATGACGCACCCGGAATCACTAACCAACCAACCATTCCAAATCGCGTGCATTTGAGCGCATTTCCTTGCCAGGCTCCTCGCGCCTCTAAATGTATATGTAAGAAAAAATACACCGAGTATTTCTTGATAAACGGGTTTTGAAAAGCATGTAATATGTTTTGCGAAATAAATTTCAAGGAAATTGTTATCTTATCGAATCAGGGTAATCCTAACAAAATATTCATATTTTTCATTACATATTTTTCTTATATTTTACAAATCTTGAACAAAAAAATTGTATTAGGTATTCTAAGGCAATCCAGGTATCGCCGTTAGCGGGACACCACCCCTGCCGGGAGAAGCTCCAAGTTCCGGGCATGTGTGGTAGTGTAGTGTAAGTAGCAGGAAAGTGTGTGTAAGGGGAGAGCAGAAGACGAGGAGGAAGAAACGATCACACGAGGTCCGTGACCCGTTCTTGAGGGTACTGCTCCGGCACGCGGGTGTTGTTGATCGAAAAAAAGAAAAACACAGAAAACTATCGATCAGAGCAGCAAACCCGTAGAATCCTCCTCCAGACAGCAGATGAATTCGACCGAGGAATGGGCTAGTGTGGAAAATCCGACACCGCCGAGACTCGAACCTGACCTCCGGGCCGGAAACGCTGCAGGGACATCTGTGTCATCTCATCCGGTGCCTGAAACTGGTCGGAGGAGACCGCGGAAAGACCGCTGCGAGCAGCCAGCATCTGAAATCCTCGCCCAGGCGGAGGCGTCGGCCGGCGCACGCAGCTATTACGATGCCCAACCTTGGCCGGCACACGCACCAATGATAACCCAGCATCGTGACTAACGTGATATAGGATAATTCGAATTATTGAATTGGAAAACAGGTTATCAAGTTTTCTCTTAAATTAACAAAATAACTTTTATTTAAAATTTCTAAAGTTGCATTAATATTATTCGATATGGAATTTCGGCGATGGAATAGTAAATAGTAGTATATGGTATAGGAATACCATAAATGTTAAATTAGACCAAACTATTGGAGAATCAGCAACTAAAATTTTCGAAGTTGAAATTGGATTGCCGAGGACGAGGAAATGAAGTTGAATTGTTGCACAAGCGAGAGCAGTAACAGCTGAACTTCTCTGGATGTATCTGGATCTTCTATATCTACAATCGTCAATCAGAAGTCGCTCCGCAATTCACCTTTGCACAGGTGCCAGGAGAGAGGCTGCAGCCGATGCATCGCTCTGGGGCCCATGGAGCTCAAAGAGGCCAATGGAGATATTATATAATCTCTGTGTATAAAAAGTGATGTTGGTTTGTTCGAGATCCATGAACTCCGACTCCCTTTGACCGATCTTCATGATCTACATGTTAAGGATTTTAATCTATTTTGTGGTAACCACTCGATGGCCCTGCAGCACAAGATGGCGCATCAGCTAAATATAATCCCATCCCACTTGGGCTTCATTGCTGCTGGGCGTCGCCTTGTGACGCGGGGCAAGGTCAAGGAGGACAGGTCAAGCAGGCAGCAGTGATGGAGAAAGAAGAGAGAGAAAGAGAGAGAGAGGGCAATAAACAGATAATGAAAAAGAGAATTCGAGAGAGTAGGACGTCTGCCGAGTTCTGCTAGTCTATTATATAAAAATGAATTTGCATTTGAAAAATCGCATGTCAGAAAAAATAGTATTACTAAAGTGATTGCTTCCGAACTTGGCATGAATGCTTTTGAGAGACCAAAACAAACAAAGCGTAATAGCGATTCAAAAATGCGCTTTTTTACAAAATTGAAAATTGGTTTTGATTATACGTGAGATAACTTTGGTAGGTTACTCATTGTTAAAATAAAAAAAAAAATGAATACCGGTGTTTTTTCCCCTAAACACACGAAGAAAGTGCAGATATTGGTGTCAGAGTGAAACATCGTGACGTAAAATCCGGGCACAGTCAAATTAGATCAAGAAATGTTGATCGAGTGAAATAAATCTGAGATTTGATCCGTTAACCGGGATTCGAATAATTGCAAGCCTTCCCTAGAATCAAATCTTATCTTACCAGGCATGTTCAGTAAGTACGCGGAAACTTCGTACCGGGAAAGGTAGCTCAGAGTATCAACTGATGTCCCTGCTATGCCTCTGCCTGGGAGGTCCTACATTCGAGTCTCGATAGTGCCATAATTTTCGACACTAGCTAGGTAGCTAGGTCGAATTCAGTCGCTATCTGGAGGAGAATTCTAGCGGGCGGCTATGTGTAATCGTTAATTTTATGTGATTTATCCGATTAATACCAGGGGAATGCCAGAGCAGTACCCTAACAAACGGGTCACGGGTCATCTTTCCTTTCTCTTCTTTGTCCTTTCTCACACACACTACGCTACAACACTTTGCTGGGAGCTTAGAGCTTGTACCGTCTGAGGCGGTGCGTCGCTGGTGGGAAAAACATGGTTGAGGAAACCCCGCTAGCCGGTAGGTCGGCGCCGGATCTTATCCAGCCGGGGAAAATCACCGCCACTTCTCGAGGAAAAAGCATGCACTACACTTACGAGACTAATGACCTTAGCAGTTGACGCGCCCGGAATCTTCAATCATCAATAAATAAATAAAATTAAAAAGCGGAAACTTCGTTTTCTTAAAAAAACCTTACTTATTCAGTATTAATTTTTTTCTCAAATTATGATCAGGAGGAATATTGAAAGAAGAAGAGCTGAGAGTGATGGCGATAGTATGATTGTGCTATGTGAAGTTGAGGTAGCAGAATATAACAAGTAATAGTAATTATAGGCGAAGATACTGATTTGTTGGTCTTTCTCCACCACAAACCACACGACTCCACCACAACATATTCTTCGTCAAAATCGAGAGGAAAATTGGAGACAAAAGCATATTCCTCCTTGAAATGACAAAACGTGCGTTTGGAAAAATATATTATTTTGATACATGGGTTCAGTGGATGCAAACACCACCTCATCTGTGTATAGAAAAAATAAATCACAGATTGTGAAATTGTTTGCAAAACATGAATGCCTCAAATCCATTGCAAATGTATTTAATGAACCCTCCGCAACACCAGAGACTGTTAAGCAGTTGTTTTTAGCACTCGATCATGCTCATGGAGAACACTTAAACAGCCGTAGCTATTCTGCTTAGTTGCTGGAATGTTCCAGCAGTCACTAACGACAAAGGACCTGACAGCTCCTGAGACAATTTTCAAATTAATGTTTTGCAAATTAATGTATTTATTACTGTGGACAACGATGAGGATGCCGTGAGGTTGGTGTAGGATGAACCTGCCTGCTGAAATTGTTGGGTACCTGCTCCGCCAGAAAATGAAGAATTTGGAAAGGAACCGCTGAAACTTGATATGCCCGAAGAACAGGAATTTTCACTTTGTCGGGGTTTTCATACAATTTGTATAAAATACTCATTTGCTTTAAATTTAATTATTAATCTTCAATAAATAAATACATATTTTTAAAATACCAATTTTTGTTCACTCCATCATTTAAAAATATTAATCCTATGACAAAAAGTGATAGAACCTTTTTTTGTGGGAAATTTCTATCTATCGATTCCCATCTACTATTTATAAAAGAAATGATAACTGAAACTATAAGATAAGATTTGATACTAGAGAAGGCTTGCGATTACCCAAGTCCCGATCAGCGAGACAATTACAAGGAAACAACAGAATAATTCATTACAAAACGGTCGATACCGTTAGCGATTTGAGGAATATTATAATAATTTTCCCAATTCCATAATCATTTGATGCTCTCGCCGAACATTGAAAGTGTCGTTTGTCATTGCATCTCAGATTTAGTTGTCCCTCTGTGTGCGCGGTAAACATAATTATTGTTTTATGTAATTTATATGTTGACAGAGTACTCAACCATTTAGCAAAATATATGTTCACTATCCTTTCAAATCAACTATGGCCCTTCGGAGTTTTACGTACAAAAAATAAGACGCGAAATGTTCACTTTTTCGCATAATATGCAAACAGATTGTTGATAAATGTTGAATAAGAATACAATTACTTCCGTGCATTGAATATATCATAACATTATTATTACAAGGGAGATAACTAAAATAGGACCTTGTCGTAAGTACAGCCTATAGCATTAAAAGAGTTAATTCCACAACGAACCATTATTGAAACGTTTTTGTAGAAAATGTTTTAAAACTAAATAATTTTCGGTAGGTTGATAGCTATGGAGGCAAAAATAAATCCTAAAACATCTCTCTCATCCCTAGCTCAGCCCTACCCCTACAGAACTTTTAGCATGATGAACGTTATGTTTCAACGAACAATCCTAACAAATTCCTTGGGGATTATTTTTCACTCGATCTGTCTAATCGGACTGGGCTAGTAAGCCAGCTATCTCACACATGATTGTGATTAAATGTCCTAGGAATGTCGGGTTTCTTTAGCAAGATTTAATTATAATTTGGACATTTATTTAATTCATTCAATGTTTATCGTACCTTTGCTTCTTTCAATGTTGCAATTTGATATATTTTCAGAATTTAGTCTCGTGCGGGTCACACTTTATTATATCACGTTCTCAGACACCAAGAATTGGGGAAAGTGAACAAAGAGTCGCTGTGAATAGTAGAGTGACGAAGGACATGTTTTGTCTAAATATATCGATATAATCGTTTGAAAAGAATAATACGAGAGGTTTTTTAAAGTAAGTTTCCATTTTGGAAAAAAAACTCACTAAGGTTGTTTTTCAAAACAAGATTTCTTACATTAAAAAGAAGTTCTTAATTTTTTTTCTACATAGTTGTCATCATTGTTCAGACATTTATCATATCGGGAAGTCAACCTTACTATCCCTCTTCATAAAAAGATGCCGCCACTTCTTAACACCGTTTTTGAACGCAGATAATTTTAAGCTAGCTGAAATTTTCTGCAATCTTGTAGAGATTTATGGTGACAGTGTAATGAATGATGGAACGGTGAGAAAGTGGGTTCGATAATTCAATGAGAGACGAACCAATTTTCATTGTGAAGGACGGAGAGGGCAACATTCATATTCAATGGTGGGTTGTTTGGAAAAGTGATTGAAAAATATTCGTGAAAACAGATAGTTCACAATAACAATGCTTTGTGATGAGTTTTTTCACAAATCGCAGCACCGGTTTTGCAACCAACAAACAAAAAACGAAATAAAAAAGTGTTCAGAAGTGTCTGTCTTCACTGGCGGCACTGTCTATGACGAGGGCAGCATTCTATATATTGTTACCAGATATATTATAAATATTAACCGTAACACTCGAACAATATTTTACATTGACACCAGAAACCGTCAAATCAGAAATTTTGTCAAGATAGTGAATTTCTTCGTTATTTTCTTTGGAAGGTCCAGGATTATCAATCTCACTACGTAGCCTCAGCGACGGTGTTTGAGCGCCAATCGCCGTGTTTCTTTACAGTCAAAAGGTCTGCAAGTGTGCAAGTAATGATGCCAGTGATACGTATTCCGAAACAAAGGCCTGTATACTGTACAGGATTGGGAAGTTTTATAAAGGATGCAATGTGTTGTGGGATTTCCCCCAGAGTGTTTACACCAACATCAGTTTCCAACATTTTCCATTTTGATAAGTAACAAAACATCTCGCAACATATTTTCAGTTGGCCGTATTGCCATATATTTTCTATTTCTACCAAGGTTAGTCCTTCAATATTACCTTAATAAAAATATTGTAATAAAAATCTCTGGATTTTTTTGTGTTCGGCTATTATTATTATTATTATTATTATTATTATTATTATTATTATTATTATTATTATTATTATTATTATTATTCGAATATATTGCCCTTCATCCGTAACGTGTTCCACACAAGACACGCCTACAAGCACCAACAAGGCCAAAAAATAATGCAGCTTTGTACATTAAAATTCATCTGCTTCCTGCAAAAATTTGCAATATCTTCTTTTCTTAATATTTTTGAGGATTTTGGCCGAAACCCTTCAGACTTTTTTTGAGAAATGCAAATGGATGCACGTAGTTTCCAATATCAACATTTTCTCTTTTAACATTGAACGTAATATGGAGTTTAAAAAAACAATAAGCATGCAGGTTTGTACATTTTAACCTAGTTTTTCAAAATATACCAGAATATGTTTTTCATGGCTAACTTTTTTTATTTCATTTTCGTAGCACCTATCTATGAATTTGCATACGTACGTTCATAGACTCTTGATTTTTCCGATAAAAGCGAAGATATGTTTCCCGCTGACTCCTTTACATCTCACGGAATATTATCCGAATCGTATTCGGACATTTTAAAATTAAAAACTATCAAACATCATCCAACATAAACCATTCACTTTCATCCAACATAAAACGTTAGTAACAATGATAACAAATGAAACAATCGCATGGTATAAAACAAGTACAGTGTGCGCATCGCAACAACTCTTTAATCTATTCACCAATGGAGATGTCTAGATTAATACAAAATAGATTTATATTCGTCGTAGATAAAAGTCTGAATGATACATGATTGATATAACATCATATCAAACTAATATCACTAATAACTATAATGTAATCATGTGATGATAAAACTGCAACCACTTGCAATAAAGTGGCTCTCAAAGAGGTATTATTTTATCAACACTTCCAGTTCGTTGAACAATTCAGTTCAATGAACTTTTGCTATTTTCCAAATTCCAAAGGTTTTACTGAAAACAAAACCTATGTTATATTATTTACCAGCCATTGCTGTATTAAATAAAACAAATTAGACATTTGGGGGGACAATAGTTTACTATTTTTCAATGGTGTTAATTTGACTCAAAATTTCGCGAAAACTACTCAAATTTTCAAAATATTGAACATGTCATTATTTAAAGATCGAATTTCGAAGAACAGATTGCGCTATGAAAAAATATCAATCTTCAATAAGTGTGGATAAGATTAAAAAAATTTCAACTAGCAATTTTCGAATATTTGAATATTTAAATGACCTGCGCCATTTTTAAAGTGTATATTGCTATTCGATAAAAATAAAGAAAAAAATTAGAGACATTTTGAGAAAAATGTTGAACGCGTTGAGCCTTCATGTAAAGAACCAACAAAAATTGGAAGATCCTGCTTCTGACTGATAGGTCCTAGGTTCGTGTCTCGACGGTGGCAGAATTTCGACACTAGTTTGTCAGCTAGGTCGAATTCAGTCGCTGTCTGGAGGAGAATTCTAGAGGCCGCTTGCTCTGATCGGTAGTTTTCCGTGATTTCTCCCATCTACACCAGACGAATGCCTGAGTATTACCCTAACAAACGGGCAACAGACAGCACGCGATCTTTCCTTCCTCTTCCTTGTCCTATCTTCACTCCTTACACACACACTTACACTAGCATGCAGTACACCACTACATATGCCGAGAGATCGTTCGGGAATGTAGAGCTTATCTCGGCTGGGGTGGTACCAGGCCGATGGGAGATACCTAGTTGAGGGAAACAGGTAGCCAACGGTAGGTCGGTGCCGGATCTCGCCATCCGGCGGGGGAAGATCATTGCCATCTAACGATGAAAAACATACACTACACTTACGGGACTAATGACCTCATTAGGTGACGTGCCCGGAATCACTAACAACCAACCAAATCTGCAGCTAGTGAGTGAGACTAAAATGATCCGCAAATATCAGTTTTGGAGGATGAATGGTTTAAGCCCTAGCAATGTCCACAGGTGGTCGGAAACCAACTTTTCCTATATCTTTATGTAATTCAGGTCATTTGAATCGTACCTTATCTTTTTCACTTAATACATTTTCAAATTACTAATCACGCACAGGCCACAGTGTACGTGTCACTTTCTGAGATGCCGCGAATTCGGGAGAGCGGAGTCAGAGCCGTAGACACTTCAACGCCGAAGAATAATAGTCTTCTCTAAATATATCAATATAATCGGTTGTAAGAAATAATTGCATATTTTTTAATGTGCCCACTTCTTTGGATCGTGGTCCGGATTTTCTGTCAGCGGCCTGCGTGCCATCTGCCAATAGTTCTGTTTACAACCAGAGAACCATGGCGACCCGACAGTACAGAGCTTCCCCTGACCACCATCGCGCCGTCGCCAAACAGCGAAAATTTTAACGAATTTATGATTGGTCAACGTGCTTGTGACGTGTCTGCGCGGTCTTGCCGCGACATTTTATCTGGTTCATGCGGTTTGAGGGGCGAAGGTGAACGGACGCACGAGTCTGGTCGGTCTGTTCCTTCTTTTGGTGCACATGTCGGCCACGGCCGTTACTAAAAGATGTTTCGAAATTAACGAAAAAAAGTGTGTCAAAAGCGTATGCATTTTTAAAAACTGTGTCAGTGACATTTAGTGCGACGAGAACCAGGTGTATGAATAATTTGCAAACTGGTAAAACTTATATGAACAGCAAATGTTTTATACTTCAGCATAACAGAACTTATTTGTGCTACGAACAGTTGTAGAAAGTTGATGCGAGCGCGATAGTCAACACGCTGTGTTCGCTAAAACCGAAATGATTAGAAGAAGCAGCCCAAAATCTTTTACTTGCAGTGATTGCGATGTAACCGCAACAGTTGAATTTGCGTAGAAACAAAAAAAATCGATATGCCGACCGAGATTTTGTGAATTATGTAAAAGATTAGTTTGCTTAGCTCAATCCACTACAAAGGTGGTGTTATGAAGGAATTCGAAAGAAGTTTCAACGAGGTCCCCGGTGAAAAACTCAACGAAACGATGGGTCTGGTATGAAGCAGTAGCTGATTCCAACGGAGCTTTTATTTCTTCAAGGTCATGCACGACCCCAGCGGCAATTCGACGTCATCGGGGCCTTGCTTCCAGTAATAAGGTACATTTCTAAGGTCTACTAATTCTATCCACCGTGCACACATTTTGCCACGAAAGCGTTGAACGCAAGCGCAGAACGAGTGGGGAGAACGGAGGCATATTCGTAGTTCAAATGAGAATGGCGCGTTTTAATTAGTTTTTAAGGCAATGCGTTGGACAGGCTCAATCATTTGTACTTCCTCGCTCTTACGTACGTAATAAAAGAAAGTATTGTAATTGTGCGCCGAAAAACTGCGAGTTTTCGACACAAAAATCTTACTTAAATGTTCGCATAGGCAATCAGGGAATTACACACGCGTAGTGGAGCATAAAGTGTCAAGTTATGTCTTTGGCAAAAAAAGTACTTTGGAATAAAATGCCTTGAGAGCGCAGGATGTTTTATGTTCGTAATTGCTTTGTTCGAAGCCGGAGCTAAATCATGAAACTGGATTCGCAAAGAGTCACTGCGCCTTAAGGTTGATATTATAAACACATCATTGCGTTTGCGAGCCAGTATTGTCGTCGGCTATGTTCTCACGAACGAGAACGGACTCCCACTTGTTCGTCACGTTAAGGGAAAAGAACCGACTGTGCGTCCTAAAACTTTGGGTATTATGTCGTGACAATGGCCTCGTTTAATTTCGTGCGCTAGTGCGAAGATTGTTTCAGTGAATAGATAGGTTTAAAATTTATTTAAGAATACTATATGTGCGTCCTAAAACTTTGGGTATTATGTCGTGACAATGGCCTCGTTTAATTTCGTGCGCTAGTGCGAAGATTGTTTCAGTGAATAGATAGGTTTAAAATTTATTTAAGAATACTATATTTTCCGCAAAGAAAGTGGGAATAACCATGCGATGATTGATTGGATGTGAAGAGTGTATAATGTTGTTTGCAACAGATGTAGAGGTTTCTTTTCAAGTTATTTTAGAAGCAATTGTTCTGTCTAAGCCTCCTCAATAACAGTGTCAGTTTCTTTATTAAATTATCTAAATTACTTGTAGTTTTTTTCTCTCTTGCAATCTTGTTTGGTAGCGAAGTATGTTGGCATGCAACATGTTGGAAGATTAGCAGAGACTGCAAGTTGCTTTTTGTTCCTCGTGGATACCGGAGTCAGGAGCCTCAACAACAAGCTGTTTTAGTAATTTTAACCAGTACTATTTATTCATTTATTTATTTTATGTCAAAAAAACAGTTAAGTGTGTATGACGTGCTATGGGGAGAAATGAATTCTGTGCACATTTTCAAAATTCTGTGATCCCTACACTAAGTCCTATACTACTTGAATTTTGAATGGAAAAAAATTACTTAGGTTTCTGAGATTCTGTAAATTGTTTTTAGTTGCACAGTTAAAATTTACAAGTTTCCCTTTGATGTTAAGTTTAGATATATTTTCTACTGAAATTGATTTACTTTTTTGAAATAATGAATTTTACTACGTTACATTTGACGGAAATTAATGGCTCTTTTTAATTTAACACACGCATAGAAACCATTACTTACGTGTGAACGTAAGCATTAGTTTCTATGCGTGTGTTAAAAATAAATCAATTGATTGCAATCGTTCATTGATTGCAATTCTTGCTTCGCAGTACGAATAGAGCAAAGAAGTCAAGGCCATATAAAACAGGTTCTATGAAGTAAACAAAGCACTGGCGACATGAATCAACGTAGTTTTTCTCTCGCATGTTGGGAATGAATCCAAGAGCATATGCTTCTAAATTTTCATGAATTTGTATTAAAAACTGATGAATGCAACATGTACGAAAGAGTTTTCCGCGTACACATTAGAAACTACCGGACTCTGCCCTGGTCATCTCTGTCGACTTTTCATTCGTGCGTCAAAGATAACTTTCCGCACTAGTTACGTAAATAACAATTACCACCGGTCTCCAGATCGTAAGTGCAAGGAATTACCAACTCCTATCATTACGCACTCAAGCAAGGCAGTTGCAGAAGTTTTTTTAACTTAAAACTTTTTACGGATGGCGAAGTTTATTTTTGTAGAAGTCGAATGCAAAAGGTCATTTTTCTGTCATATGCGAAGTATGACGATTAATATGCATTTTGAATGTCTAATATTTCCAATTATAGGAATCGATAGTGACACCCCTTTTCTCTAACTCCAATTCACATAAATCAGTAAAAATGCTCAGAGAAATCAGTAAAAATGTTCGAAAATATCTTCGAGAAGTCTTATAGAAGTGTCCATGGAAGGGCCGGGGTGTATTAGTTACTCGCTAGTCAGTGGACGAAGCCAAAATCCTCTTGTATACAGTAAATGAACACAATCAAAACCTGTTATAACGATTATGAAGATAAACAGGTCGATGATTTCCAACATTTTAATATATTATTATTATTATTATTATTATTATTATTATTATTATTATTATTATTATTATTATAAATTATGAAAGTTTAGTCACATATTGCATCTTTTGCGCACACAGAAAATAAAAAACGTTTGAAAATAAGCAAAATTAAGTCCAAAGACCCATTAGCTAGAAAAAATATTAAAAACATTTGTTCTACAATTTACATGTATAATATGTTCCACATAGAGCAAGCAATAGTCCCCTACTTCTATATTTCTTTTCTTCCAAATATTTGATATTGTCGTATGTGACACACCTAATTCTTTCGCCAAAAAATTTTTCGTTTCTCCATTTTCTAATCTCTAAGTTGTTAACGATGATGTACCATAAAAATTAACTTCACTCAATAAACATTAAAGTTATGAAACTATTGTTGGGTGTCATTGTTTCCCGTGAGGTCCGTGGGCCCTGGCTACACCCCCTTCTCCTCGAACCTGATTCTTTAAATTACGTTGATTTTCAAAATATTTCGTGATCTTATAAAGCAAGCTCGCAATTGTGAGTTACCCTTACTTTTATTCAAATGTGATTGAATTGCAACATTACAGACGAAATGCTTCAGTACTTACCTGTATCTTTGCCAGCATCCTGTGCCCATTGTATAATAGATGGGACCCAATAGTCAGGATTTTGGGAAGCTTGACAGTCTCCTTCGGGCACGTTGGCATCCACTCCAGCTGTATGGTAATTACCCTTGACTCCGCAAAACAAGGCTGTGGCTGTAGATGCAGAATCGGGAACTTGTTTATCGGCACAATACGTCTGTAATTATAAGTAAAATTATTTTTTGTTGTGTAATTTAATTCCATTGTATCTGACATAATTTAATGGAAGTTTGAAATCCTTACCTTTAATAAGCCAATATGCGGAAACTCATCAAAGGTTAGTTTCGTCTGCTCATTGCCATTTCCCTTAAATATCCTTGCAGCAGTGACGGTATTAGGACCCATGCCATCACCAACAAATAATATTACGTTTTTGGCTTGATTTTCATTTCTTGTTAGTTTTAAAGCTTCATCTAATTCCATTTGGGTTTGTGTTGCCCAGTATGCTTTGTCTGCAAAGTTAGTAGCGTGATATTTCGTTAGAATATATCAAGAGTTTATAACAACTGTACACAAGATGAAAGTTTTGCATCTATTTTTGAATAAATTTAACACAAATTCTGAGATACGCAACGAAGGAAGACCTTTGCAAGAAATACTAACTGCGATTGCTCATTGTCCAGCACAAAAATGCATAATTTTCAAATAAATACATATAAAATCAATAAATATTACAAAAACATTGTCTCCCAAAATATTAATAATTTTACAATCCTTTGCAGAAGATGTCGGTCTATCGCCACCGATAAGTGCTTTATTCAATACTAATTGTAGTTATAGTGAATTAGATAAGAACTTAATAGTTTTCCATTTCATGAAAGTGGGCAATAAAAAATCACATTACATAACCCAAATGGATCTTTGCTCTCTCTCGCTGGAACGAAAGAGCCGGCGTTGACCTTCTCCCCAATCGGGGGTCCAACTCAGCCAGGAAAAACGCGACGTTCTCCACTGGTCTCCCTACTTTTGAAATACCTGTATTTGTATTTGTGTGTGCATATGTGCGTGTGCGTATGTGCGTGTGCGTATGTGCGTATGTGCGTGTGCGTATGTGCGTGTGCGTATGTGCGTGTGCGTATGTGCGTGTGCGTATGTGCGTGTGCGTGTGTGCGTATGTGCGTGTGGTATGTGCGTATGTGCGTATGTGCGTATGTGCGTGTGCGTATGTGCGTGTGCGTATGTGCGTGTGCGTATGTGCGTGTGCGTATGTGCGTGTGCGTATGTGCGTGTGCGTATGTGCGTGTGCGTGTGTGCGTGTGCGTATGTGCGTGTGCGTGTGTGCGTGTGCGTGTGTGCGTGTGCGTGTGTGCGTGTGCGTGTGTGCGTGTGCGTGTGTGCGTGTGCGTGTGTGCGTGTGCGTGTGTGCGTGTGTGCGTGTGTGCGTGTGTGCGTGTGTGCGTGTGTGCGTGTGTGCGTGTGTGCGTGTGTGCGTGTGTGCGTATGTGCGTGTGCGTAAGAGGGAGAGGATAGGACAAGAATGAGGTAGGAAATATCGCGCACGGCACGTTGTCCTTTTCTTGAGGTACCAGTCCGGCATTCGCCTGGTGTTGACCGGAGAATCAAGGGAAAACAATCACGCAGCCGATCACCAGATTTCTCCTTCAGACATCGGTTGAAAACAACGCAGTTAGAATGTTCTAGTAGCTATACAGGGCTAGTCAATAAAATCATTGACCTCGAATATTATTCAATTGGTACAAATATTTTTATGTCATTTTCACGAAGCAATGCAGGTCACATTGGCTCATCAGTTGTAGTTATTGGTTTTTGACTTAAAGATATCAGTCTAACTTCGGTTTTTAAATGGTTTTTATTATTCGGTTTTTACACTACTATTTTTACGCAAATAGATAATCCAGACGAGACATCCAGCAATACTACATACATTTGATGATTAATTATAAACAAATGAGTTACAAAATCCGGCGTTGGGCAGGTTCGGAAGTTCGCAGCGCGGCTGGATTTCTGAACGTTTCCACAGCGCGACGGCGATTATTCGCCAGTTCGAATGGACATGACTCGTCGCGGAGTAAGATGCTCAACGCAAGTTGTGATCTCTAAACGAAAATGAGACCGCAGTACACAAATTTAAAAGGGACAACCTGAACCTTGAAAGAAAAAAAATATCTTGCAGGGAGAGAATGACGCGGAGTGTATAAAATAGTTTCAAAGAGTGCAAAATGTTTACGAGTGAGAAGCTGGATACGATTCTCGTGTATGGAGAACGTACATGAACGTGCGCAAATGACTCTGATCATTTTGAAAAGTGCCCCGTAATCTCACGTAATGAAACATTTTTATTTCCTTAAATGATCAATTTCTAAACTTCCCCCTATAAGCTGATACTTTGGGTAATTGATGCTTGACATCTGGAGAAGCAGCTCTCCGGAGCATCTGGCGGCCATGGTTCAGCATAAAACCTATTATATTTACTCATTCGACGATTGAAGCTAAATTTAATTCGCCTTGAATGTTTTTAATTTATTTTATTTTTACGTCAAAAACCAGTTAAAACTACGTATGTGTGCTATGGGGAGAAGTTAATTGTGTGCACATTTTCAAAATTCTGTGACCCCTACACTAATATTTTATGTTTTATACATTTACTATTGAAATATGTTATATATAAATAGAAGTTTAGTGGAAAAGGGCCCAGAAATGATTTTGGGCACTCACGGTTTAGGCTGACTACGCTTATGAGACAGAAGAAGAAATGCTTCATGAGGAGTTAATATTTACGAAGAATGGTGTCTCGATCAGTGGCGAATAATGTTCTATGTTACGAAGAACATATCAGAATCTTTTGACCTTCGATTATTGGAATAGGCATGGAGGAAGACGGTATAAATCTACGTGTATTACAACGTCCTCTAGTTTAGATTGGGCAAAATATTATGTTTGTCTGTCCTGCAAGTATCCGCAGAGACAGCCATAAGATATTAGGAAGTTTTTGCACGGCATGGCGTTCAGCAATCTACGGCAATTTCGATCACTTGCGCATGCGCAGAAGCCAAAAGTGGTGCGAAACTCGAAATGTGCGTTCCATATTCCGCTGGACGTGCGCAGGTCGATAGTGCTATCGGTTGCGCCGAACAAAACTACCTTTTGTGACACCTCGGGGCGTCGTTTCTGCCGATAGTTGGCCTAGAAAATTTTAGAAATTAATGACCCAGTTGTTACCGACAGCTTAATTTTAGTGAAAGTTGTTTTGCTTTATGAATAATTTAAACAAAATCAGGAGTAAATCTGCAGGAAATTGGATAGTTATAAAATATTATTGATGATGCAATATTAATGATAAGTATTTACCTTTATGAAATCTGATTTTTGAAAGCAGATTGTGATATGTCAATGAAAATCTCGAAAATTTTGAAAATTGTAAGGTAATGACGTGAATAGTGATGGTAATGTAATGACGTGAATAGCGTGCAAAACCTAAGAGCCTACGAGCCTACGTTGTAATCTCAGCGTGAAAAAAAATGGTTAGAAACACTTTTAGAAGTTCTTGTAGAATTAGAATATCGCCTTGCCGTTACAGATAATGCGAAAAAGTATGTGCTATTGTAGCGCTCTAATTTCTATTGTGTCTGTAGGCGATGAATTTAATTACAGCACAAAAATAATACTGAACGAAACAAAAGAACTAATTGATTGCAACCAAGTTTCCGTAACTACGATTAAGTAAGGAGGAAGTGAATGGCAAAAGTGATAATCTCATTCTTCATGGTGAATGACAGTTACTATTGGTGAGGAGTAAATCCAGACGAATTCTGAAACGCTATTGGTCTATAAATCTTGTCAACATAATTTTTTCTTCAGACAACTTTTTGAATGATTACTATACTACATTTTCAAATGAGATGGCACACACATCCCTGATACAAAATTTTCTTCTTTATTTAACCTTAAAAATAAAATTTGTGTGGCGTACTATGGGAGAGAAGTGCAATATGTGGATGATTTCTTGAGCTCTGGGACGTCTGTTCTAACTCGCATACATATTAAGCTGAATTATGAATACATATAGCAACGAGCGTTTTTGGTATGAAAATATTCGCTCCCATATAATGAAATATATTTGTAAAGGCAAAGCAGCAACAGATTTAGACTTTTACATATTTAGACTAGTGATTTACGCGATGGAATCGACTTTCTACTGCTTTAAAATGCTCAAGAAAGCGTACACAGGTAGTGAAGCTACATTATGTCCAGAAGAAAAACAAGGGGCCCATCTCAGTATGTGCTCAAAGGATGAGAGAAACTGGACGAAAAAGCTGATCGTGAAAGGGTTATTGACCCAGAAGTTGAGGTGCAATACTGGAACGCAGACCCAGAACCCAAAAGCTGAGCACCCAGTTATTGACCCAGAAGCTGATGTACAACCATCTTTAGGATTTCATTTTTTTCATTAAAAGTGTACTTATAAACTATATTGATACGATTTTAAGCTCGCGTCTCCATTCACAATTTTAAACGCATTGTTCGTAAATGCCATCTACACTATAAATTAAAATAAAGTAATTTATAAAATTGTTTATTAATTTATTATGTAACTTAATAAATAAGTAGAAATATCTTTGGGTGATTATTTCATAATCTGGTGGGAAAATTACATGTTATTGGTGGAATACCAACATCACAATCTGGCAACACTGGGTTCTATCCAGGGGCTTCGCCAGCACCCTAAAGCAGTCGAAATCCACTTCGAACCGAACGGGGAAAACTCCACCCTCTATGTGCGACGCTACAGGTTTCCCCTCGACTTGACTGCAGTCGTCAACTGTACTGTTCCGTACTGTCCAGATTGGGGATGAGCATTCCATTCCTGGGAACTGGCGCAAACCATTGTTGTCCCAATCCTCAAGGAAGGAAAAGATGGGACAATCCCATAAAGCTACCGCTAAATCTCTCTCGCTAGCTGCAGCTGCAAGCTCCTAGAGCGAAGGGCAAAGGCTCGTCTGGTTTCGCATAGAGAATTGAAATGATTGAAGGCGTTGTCATTGTCAACAGTAGTCATTTTTGTGACTTCCAGACAGCAGAAAACTGATGACGATGGCTAAGCCATCGAAAGCTGCTATTATTAAAATAAATAGTATTGTTGACAATGACAACGCCTTCAATCATTTCAATTATGTAAATGTCAACTATACCTCACCTCTAAACCAATAAAGTGGCATAGAGAAATTTGCTTACACCTACTCAATGTGGTTTCAGCAGATACCGGTCGCCCGTGGAGCGCGTAGTCACACTAGCTACAGCGATCTTCACTTGTTTCGTGGTACTGTACCTTGTAGTCATTTTCTTGAACATTGAGAAAGCCTTCTTCAGTATCTGGAGGACCTGGGAGACGACTCCCTCTGTCTAGTCAATTTTCTGTCTTCAAGGTCTTTCTGTGTCCGTTCTGGTGACAAGTGTCATCTATTGGAAAACAGAATCTCCTCAGGGATCGATTCAGAATGCCTCTCTGCTTGCTGTGACTGTCAACGATGTAGCGTCAGTCATTCGAGAGCCAGTGAAGGATCGCTCTTCGACGACGACTTTCCCATTTTCTGCTCTTACAGGTTATCCAGAAGCATATATCCAGAAGCATATTGCCCTGAATCGATTGCAAGAATCAACTGATAATACTGATAATTCTCCCGCTAAAAATCCTTCTGCATGCATTTCTGCAGAATTCATCACCTCCATAACCATTCGTATCTTTTTCACTTGGAGGAGGGGAGGGCATCATAACAGCATAACATAATGACAGCATTGAATGTTTCTCATCATACCAGGCCTGTTGCCTCAAAGAAAGGCGTTTTAGTAAACTAAAGATAGTAAAAAACAAACAACAACTTCAGAAATAACTAATCGTGCTACAAACTTGCACACAGTATCTTTAACTTTTATCTTGCGTCTTAGCTATTTTTTCGTTTTTTCCCCCACTTTTCTCAGTTGCCACCTGTTGGCGTCTGAAGGTCATTTATTCAATGTTCGGTCCCCTAATAGTAAAATGAAAATGATATTAAGAATATTATAGAAAAGTAAGAAAATTTTCATTGAAAAATATGGAGCCTTTTTCAGGAAAATGAAGTTTGAGTGTTTTTGACAATGCGCATTTTGAAGCTCATTTTCACCCAAAATATTTGAGTTTTCGAGAAACTTCGAGAGCGGGGCGGAAGTGAGGTAGAAGGCGATGTCATAGAGAAGGGGTGGGGTCAGAGCCCGAGATTGAGGCGCAGCGAGCGTTATGGCGAGGACGGTTGAAGGGTGGGGGCGTGGGTGGATACGAGAGTCCAGATGAGGAGGGGTGTGATAGCGGGAGAGTCAGGGTCACCCAAGTTTTGGGTTCAAACCAATGAAAGCTGTAGATTTTTAAGGGCGAAACTATTCTTCGTATGCCTTCCTTCGGAGGGGAAGTAAAGTCAGCTGTCCCATGTTGTAGATTTGCTGCGTGTAAAATATACTCAAGCCCAAATGAAGCCTCTGAGCAACATTCAAAAGGCCTGTTTCATCGCCCGAGTGGTACCTCCTTTCTCTGCCAGGCGGTGAAAGGAGCGTAGCGAAATTTGCGTGGCCAGGCGGAAGCGCAGGCCTCATGGCCTGAGTCTCGCCAAGGAATAATTAGGCATAAATTGAAATGAATAATGTTCCGTTTTAGTTCAAGCTGTCTTTTTTAAAAAATAGATTAAGATAATTCATTAAGGTGCGGATTCGGTGGTATAACGGTTAGCGTATCGGACTGTTGTGCCCGAGTTTGCGGGTTCAAACCCGATCGAAGCCGTGGATTTTTAAGGGTGAAAAAATCATTCGTACGCCTGCCTTCGGAGGGGAAGTAAAGCCGGCTGTCCCATGTAGCATATTTACTGCATGTAAAAGATCCTCAAGCCTAAAAGAGGCTCCATTTAGGCCTCTGAGCAAAATTGAGTTCCGCCTGTTTCGCCGCCCAAGGTAATACCTCCTTTCTCCCCTAGGTGGTGAAAGGAGCGTAGCAAAATTTGCGTGGTTAGACGGAAGAGCGGGCCTGATGGCCCGAGTTTCGCCACGTAAAATAAGGCATTAACTAAGATATTTTATGAAGTAGCTATATACTAAAATCTGATATTCCAAATATTATGACTATTTATCGTAATTAAATAAAATCGAAAGTAACGGTCAACAAACACACACACAGCCATAACAGACAGTCACAGCCCCGATATCATTTTTGATAAAACTGTTCATAAACACCGATTATGGCAAGAGTGAAAGGAAGTACCAAACATGCTACTCTCAAATTGTCAATTGAAGTATGTTACAATTAATTTTATGATTACTGTGTACAAATATTGAGATTTTGTCATTGAAATCAAGCATTTGCCCCCAGCCTAGTCATCTTTGCCCCGGGTTGAAACTAACCTAGTTACGCCTCTGCTCACATGGCCTGAAGTTGCGTAGTTTTCCCTCAATTACTAGTACCACTATAGATCTCCCTATTACTGTCTCCTTGCCAGGTCCCAGTTTTGTGTTACGATGGAATTTGTGTTATGCGACTACGTGCTAACGCGGACTTTACACAATCCGAAACCGGGTAACCGTTTAGTATTTATTTATTTAGTCAAAAACAGTCAAAAACTGTATGTGACGTATGGGGGAGAAAATCATCTGCGCACGCTTTCTTGAGTTTCAGAATCACTTCCCAAGTAGTACCTCCTCACATGCGGCTGCTCTGCCTCCCTTGTGGAGCTAGTAAACAATTCTCTTGTGAACACGCAGAGCTTGCACTGACAAGGCTTTTTGTGAGCTTTACAGCACGTGCATTTTCGAGCAAGCTATCTGGCGCATCGGGTTGCAGTGCGAGAAACAATGCATCCTGCTTGCAGGCTCGCGCAAGCAATACTGATGGTTGTCCCGACTGCGACGGAAATGTGCTGAGTGAGATCGCAATCTCCGAATACCACGTGAAGGAAGAGCTTCCTACTGCGCTATCAATACGTAGTATTAAGTTATGCAGTCATAGTTTTGGTTATTTGGATGGAAATAAGCGATTTCGAGGATGCCGAAAAAGTTGTTTTCTCTTTTTCTTTTATTCTTCTTTTCTTTGTTTCCTCAGAAAGTCTGCTCCGTCCGTTCCTCCGTCCTTCTGTAAGTATCACTACTTCCTAACCGGTTTGAGCTTCAGTTTGTCATTCGTAAATATCTTATCTGGGAGTGATGTAATGCCAGTTTCGTTTTAAACCCACTCATTCTTCAGGAAAATATTACTCAGAAATATACTATATTTCTCAGAAATTTAATTGCAACCATTTGTATGTTTATACAAACGATTGAAACGGTTCTTTGAGTTACTCTTGTCTCATATCGGTAATGAGCACAATGGCAATTTAATAAAAATATTCTGATAATTATTTTACAACACATATTTGTTGGCCTTTTTCAGATCTTCCTAGAGCCCGGATAATAATGTACTAAAAATTGGGAAAATATGTACACACACATTTTATATATATATATATATGTACTAAAAAGTTAAAAAGTAAAAAAAAACTGATCATTATATCAATTCTTTTTTATTAAAATACTTTTATCTATTTCATTAACATAAAGACCAAAAATTAAATATACTTCTCGTCATAATCCTATTATTGAAAACATTCTCCATAAC
Organism: Teleogryllus occipitalis; assembly: GCA_011170035.1. Taxonomy (NCBI): domain Eukaryota; kingdom Metazoa; phylum Arthropoda; class Insecta; order Orthoptera; family Gryllidae; genus Teleogryllus; species Teleogryllus occipitalis. Next base: position 462,398 of record BLKR01000583.1, read on the forward strand.
AAGAAACAAATATTTGTTTCAAATTTTCAGCAATGAAACTTTTCCTATTATCTTTTAAGAGCCTTGTACTGACTAAAAGAGCTTTCTACATCACACGAAGTTACTAGTTCGTTTTTAAACTTCCCGAACACTACATATCCTCTGGCGTGTAGTCAAATGTGACGGAATTGTCCCCTCATAGCACTGCACTAACAGCTAACAGCGCAAATTGCCAATGGTTTCGAATGCGGGGTGTCCTCCAGAATTGAAGACCTCTATTTCTTCATTACATCCCTTTTGATCCTCGAATAATAAATGAACAGTTTTGAAAGAAGTGACTGCTGGTTAGGCAATTTCAAGGCAGGCGGAAAGTTGCAGAGAAGTCTCCAAAGATTTCATTGTAGTGCCTACTGAAAATGGAGCAAAATCATTTTTCAGCTTTTCCGCATAAAGCAATTGCTGTGATATGCTTATGGATGCTGCAGTATAATCAAATTGACATGTAACTTGTATGAATAAAATAAAACTTTTAAGCATTGTAGCTCATAGAATCAATTCAGATGCCCCATCTCGTTAATTCTTTTTTTATTGAAAATAAATGAATCAACCTGAGATCTAATCAGTTCTGCAACACGGCGCATGTACAAGTCAGGTTAGGAGTAATAATTTTGGGTACAAGACCTGCAAGGCTTCCGCTGCCTGGCACATGTACAGCGCTACATTAGTATAGGAAGGAAGTCATTACTGTGTTTAACTAACTCCATGAGACCACAAAATCCCATTGTTTGAGTAACAGTTTTGCAGTAATTTGATGATGCATTTGGGTAACACTTCACAAGTTATCAAAATTGACTTACCCTTTTAACTATTCATTAAACCTATTCCAACATTCCGAATATAATTTCCTTGCACATCAGTTGTTTCGTCAGTTGAAACCCAGAAGGGACAATCGCCAATTTCCCATAAATGGAATCCATTGTTTCCGTGCAGTCTTTCTTATTGTAAATCAGTGCGGAATTGTTTCATGTGGATTTCCAGATGAGAAAACCGGCACAAACCATAATACAACACAAATTAATTCAAAAGTTAAATTTCTGACGCTCAATACGTTGGTGATCACGCGAATTAATCAATAATAACTGTTTTTGGGTTTGAACATGTATCTTCGAAATTTGTGTTTGATGACACAACGTGAATGTATGTTGAAACATTTGAAATCACTGAGCACATGCTTCATTTGTTTTACGTAACTGGCAAAGAAGTGTTTTCCTTGTGTAGAAAAGTGTTCAAATTCTTCTGTGAGGTGCTTCAGTCATACTCATGCCAGAGAGATTTTGTCCTTCGGCATTTTGAAGTAAAATGTAGAATAAGTTGTACTAAAAATATAAACTGAATCCACAATGTCGCTGTTCAATATTTCTCAGGGATTAGGGAATAAAAACAATGCTGATTAAAATTTAACCAATTGAATCTTAGATCGTTTAAATTCCACTTAAAT